>CAJHNH020008572.1:0-346868 GCA_905116865.2 Candidula unifasciata | reverse complement strand
CAACACATTTGCCTTTGTGATTAGCAGAGGGTCGCAAATATTCCTACAGTGTACACATATCTTTTATAGCCGCAGTGAAATATTAGTCACATATACTTGAGATGCAATAAATTTGCTATGTGTTATTAAGATTTATATATATATATATATATTTTATATATTATATTTATATACAACAGGACTTTTCTTGATTACCTGTATAGCTAATTAAATTATTCACACCATACCCTCATCGACACGAGATGGGCAATGACAAATACAGAATACAGTTCTGCCAAGAAGAACTTGCAAGAGAGCGATTCCTTCCAGCCGCAGCACTCAGATCCAAGCGAGACAAGAACAAAAGGATGATGTATCAAGCATGCGCAGCCCTTAATATGTTAAACGCTGCTCGAAGGGAATTAAGCCAACTCCAACAAAGCAATTCCACGCACTGAACGTAAAACAGCCCGACCGCAAAACCGTGAAGCCAATAGCCAACCAGAACTGACCAAAGCCGCCATGACACCGACCAAACCCAGCTCACCGGACCGGAAAACTCACCCGCGCAAAACCAACCAGGCATTACCAAAACCTGAAAACAGAAGCCAGACCCCGCCCATCCCGTTCCAGGCCACCCGGCACATGTGGCTGTCCTTTTCAGGACAGCCATGTCCACTCCCTAAACCGGCAAGCCGCACGCCAAGCCCACGCTGCTGACATAACGCAACAAATGAAAGAACTTAGGCGAAAATGATCGCCGCAAGGAATAAATACAAATCACACCACCGTTGAACCGACTTCGATATAGCAAGCCGTCAGGTAGCTGAAAGAGGTCAAAGTTTGGAATTTTTGTTTCTTATGAATTGAATTGAATTGAATAACTTATGTCTGTTGGAAAGCCTAGTGGTCTTCTTCAATAGAAACTGACTGCTGTCTGTACATAACTTAGATGCCTCTTTGAGGTCCAAGGTCCAGTTCACTAAGCAAGGTATGATCGCCCTCATACTTTGTGGCTTGGGGTCCGAGCTGGTTTCCTCCCCTTATGGTTATGGTAAGGATGAAGGTTGGGATGAGGAGTTAGGTCGGGCATGTAGTTAAAAGCTGATGTCCTTAGTGCAGAGAAGGCAATCTGTGCGTCCTTGTGGTAGTTGGTTACTGGCCATAGTCTCACAGATATAGATCTGTAGTTTCTTCTTTCAGTAGAAGACAATGATCTTGATGGGCGAGATGCTGGGCTGGGTACCCCTCATTTTTTTTTTTTTTTTAATTTGGGTATACAAATGTAATCTTGGTGTCACCCTTGGTGACATCTTGGTAATGGCTGCAGAACAGTGAACTGTTTTCACTGGTTGATAAAGACCAGCAAGTGTGTATTCAGTTAGGCATACAACTGGCCACAACAGTGAACACATACTCATAACATTCTGTAGGCATTTTGTTAGTTTGGTAACTAATAGTTGGAATAGAAAGGGGTTCACATGAAGGGTAAAATGATTACATGGATTACTTGAATGGCACAGTAGTTGTTTAACATTTATATATTATTAGTTCTTTTTATCTAGTCTGTCTATCTGTATTTCCATATGAAAAATTCCTTTTCTTTATCTTTTTTCTTCTCTCTGTTTTTTCCTTGTCTTTTCCACTCAGTATACTTCTTCAGATATTTAACTTTGAACTTAAACTATTGCTTGTGTGAGTTTTATAGCTTTATACATAAATATTTGTATTCTTACAGAGTGAATATAAGTTGCCCGCGACAAGTCAGGATATTATTTGTTCAGATGCTTCTAATCAGCACCAGATGACAAGCACCAGCTCCAAAAGAGGCAGCTTATTCTCTACCAAATGACAGCACAGAAATGTTCAAGGTGTCAAGAAGTTTGTAACTTATTTTATTCATTTCATAATGTAATAATTGTGAGCTGGATAAATGTTTGGTTCCAGTGACACTCCTCACCCTATGTCTGGTGAATAATAGAACTCCCCAGTTTATGCAACTGCAAGAACAATAAATACACATTTAAGAATGAAACTGCACGAATAGTTACCATATGCATAGATTTAGCTCAAAGTAAAGGGCAGCACACATGATTTCAAATCAATTACAATTCTGTAAGGTTGCAGCAGGTATAATTTTTGCCCAGATGGTCAGTGATCACAAATGAGTCAGAAACACATCTGTGACACTTAAATGGGACACAAATCAACTTTGGAAATGAGGATGTCCGAAACAAACACTTAACATGACCATTGGTGTCATAGTCTCTAGATACTGGCCTAGATTCCATTCTTGATAGTGAAACATTTGCTCAGGAAAGTCTGAATGGAAGAATAGACTGCAAGCCCTGTGCAACATATTTTAGCACAACAGGAGGATGATATGTCACATGCACTTAACCATTAAGTATATTTATACAACCAGATTTTGTTTCCACTTCTAGTTTCTGACAATTCAATACACTTCACAACACATTTGCCTTCGTGATTAGCAGAGGGTCGCAAATATTCCTACAGTGTACACATATCTTTTATAGCCGCAGTGAAATATTAGTCACATATACTTGAGATGCGATAAATCTGCTATGTGTTATTAAAATTTATATATATTATTTTTATATACAACAGAACTTTTCTTGATTACCTGTATAGCTAGTTAAATATTGAAACCAGACCCCATTGTCCATATATCTGTTTTGTAACTGTTTGGCAGTATTTCAGTCACGCTGAATTGTCACCCATTTAATCAGTTAATATGTTATCCACACACATATTTTGGGTCTGTATTCTATTCCCTGCAGTTTGATATACAACATGACATATTTGCGCACCTGGTTAGCTGAAGGAATCATTATTGAGACCTTATTGCCTACATATCTCCCTTGTGACTCGGTGAGGCACAGTCTAGAAATATTTCAGTCATGCTGACTTGTTTTTCCTCTAATCACCGAACATGTTATTTACTGATCAGTATTTCTGTTCTGTATTTCATTTGCAACATTTAGATGCACATGAGTTATTAGTTCTTTTTATCTAGTCATTCTATCTGTATTTCCATATGAAAAATTCCTTTTCTTAATCTTTTTTCTTCTCTTTGTTCTTTCCTTGTCTTTTCCACTCTGTATATTTCTTCAGTTATTTCACTTTGAACTTAAACTATTGCTTGTGTGAGTTTTATAGCTTTATACATAAATATTTATATTCTTACAGAGTGAATATAAGTTGCCCGCGACAAGTCAGGACATTATTTGTTCAGATGCTTCTAATCAGCACCAGATGACAAGCACCAGCTCCAAAAGAGGCAGCTTATTCTCTACCAAATGACAGCACAGAACTGTTGAAGGTGTCAAGAAGTTTGTAACTTATTTTATTCATTTCATAATGTAATAATTGTGAGCTTGATAAATGTTTGGTTCCTGTGACACTCCTCACCCTATGTCTGGTGAATAATAGAACTCCCCAGTTTACGCAACTGCAAGAACAATAAATACACATTTAAGAATGTCTGTTGGAAAGCCTAGTGGTCTTCTTCAATAGAAACTGACTGCTGTCTGTACATAACTCTTTGAGGTCCAAGGTCCAGTTCACTAAGCAAGGTATGATCGTCCTCATACTTTGTGGCTTGGGGTCCAAGCTGGTTTCCTCCCCTTATGGTTATGGTAAGGATGAAGGTTGGGATGAGGAGTTAGGTCGGGCATGTAGTTTTAAAAGCTGATGTCCTTAGTGCAGAGAAGGCAATCTGTGCGTCCTTGTGGTAGTTGGTTACTGGCCATAGTCTCACAGATATAGATCTGTAGTTTCTTCTTTCAGTAGAAGACAATGATCTTGATGGGCGAGATGCTGGGCTGGGTACCCCTCATTTTGTTTGTTTTTTGAAATATGGGTTTACAGATGTAATCTTGGTTGCCTCCCTTGGTGACATCTTGGTAATGGCTGCCAATTCCAATTCCAATTTGATGTTTCTTCTTTCTCGGTGTCATCTCGAGGGTGGCTGTTGCCGCGTGCATATTCGTCTATGCCGGTTTTTATTTTGTCATCGATAGTCGAATGCAGTTTGTTAAGAAGTGTCTCCCACTGGTGGTCTGGTTCGGTTCTAGCTTTTTCAATTTTGTTGTCGAGCTCGGTTATGCGGCGTTTCGCCTCTTCCAAATCTAGGTCGACTATTTGAGCATGCAGTGACAGTTCTTGGACTTGAACTTCGAATGCTTGGGCTTTCACTTTGTTTGCTGTGTTTTCTTTCTTTTCTATGCTGAGTGCTTTTCTCAGCTCGGCTACCTCTTTTTTCAGGGCACACACCTCCTCGCTGTCGATTGCTGGCAGCACCATCAGTGGCAGGCTGCTCGCGATTGCGGCGTGCTTGGGTGTATGTGCTTGCGCCGTAAGTGTGGCCTGAAGTATGCGCATGTCCGACTGGATTTCTTGCGGAGATTTTTTCTGCGACTGGTTCCATCTGACGACTTTAATGGGTGTGTTGGTTAGATTTGCCTTTCACCAGGCTATTTTGGTAGCTTTGAGTGCGAGGCAACCTTGGTATCTGGAGCTGTGGTTCCCTTTGCAGTTCGCACATTTCCGTTCCAGGTTGCTGGCCTTCCAGTTTGGGTCGTCTTTCGATTTTGGGCATTCTTTAGCCCAGTGATTTTGGGAGCAGAACTTGCAGACCGGAAGTCGGTTCCTGCAATTCCTAAGGGAGTGTCCAAAGACCTGACATTTGGGACATTGGATCACACGGGGGATAAACTTCTCAAAGAATTTTCCTTTGCCGTTGATACAGATGCTTGCAGGTAGGTCTCTTCTGGCTAGAGTGACTTTCAAAATGGAGGTGGGATGACCGTTTCCCTTCTTAATCCTTTCAATGCTGATTATCTCAAGATTCAGATTCTCCAGCCTCATTCTGTCTGTGACTTTCACCGTTTCTAATCTTGTGTCCACGCCTTTCACAGCAATGACAATTGTGTCTTTCATGATTTCAATTGCCACTCTGGCTTCGTGGGCGCAGGTCACGAATTGTTGCTCGCCTGAACTTTTGAGTCGTGTGAGTAGGTCTCCTGTGAGCGCCGCACAGTTGAGGAATGCAATGAAGAATGCCTTCATTGCAAGGATTGGGCTGACCGATTTGCTGCCAGTGCCCGCTTCAATGACTGTTATGAGGTCATGATGTTCAAGATTAAACAGCGACGCCTGCGGCATATCGATTGGTGAGATTTTCACCCGAATAACCGCAGCATCGGTTGCCAGTTTCGGTGTCGGTTCATGAGTTTCCGGGATCGTAGCCAGGCCCTTGGGCAGCCTCCCCTTTGTTGTCTGTACCGCGACCGCCTTCTGGGGTGTGGCCACGGCTGACGTTTTCCGGGGTGCGGCCTCTGGAACTGACTTGTTTAAAGTGTTTTTGGGTTTGGCCGCTCCCCCCGTTACTTTCTCTGCATAGCTTTTGCCCTGGGTGGCAGCTGCCTTTGTCGGTTCTGGGGGAGCGGTCCCCTGCGATGGCGGTCCTGGCGTTTCAGGTGCGCCAGACCGGCCAGGCATGTCGGTGTTGATTTCTGGCTCGCTGGAGCCGGCTCTTGAATTGGCCCTCGTCGTTGGCATTTTAAATAGCTCAGTTACTTTGAAAAGTTTGTAAAATTTTACGATTGTTTTTAGAGGTTAAACGCACACCCTAAGTCACGGTTTAAAGTGTTTATGAAGTAGACTATAATTACCTAGGGTGTTGTTCCTTCCTCTGGTGAAACTTGGCTCGGTAAACCGAGGCTTCTCTGACGTCCTTGGAAAAATTAAGCTGGTCTTCTGTGTAGATCATGTTGCCGGCAGCTAACCAAGCCCGACCGTTCACCGAACCGATTCAAGCGATGGATGCCTTTCCTCGAGTAGCCAGTTGGACAGATCAAGCCGTATAGGAACTTAGCGATCTATGTCCTGACAATGGCGTACCGATTCTGACAGATCAAGCTGAAAAAGTCTAAGCGACTGAGTCTGGTTGGTAAGCAAACCTTGCTACTCGATCACAGTACTGGCTACTGAAACTCCACCCGCAACGCCAAATGTCTAACAACCAGTCAAGACGGACTCAGCCGAAAATCTAGCGAATCGGTGTCAAGTATCTGGTTATCGAGAATCGGGCTACGAATGGAGAGTCAGCTATCAAGCGATCAAGCGGAAGACGAGAGGTGCGTTCATGTGGACAGTCTGCGCTCAAATGGAGGGTAATGGCTGCAGAACAGTGAACTGTTTTCACTGGTTGATAAAGGACCAGTAAGTGTGTATGCAGTTAGGCATACAACTGGCCACAACAGTGAACACGCACTCATAACATTCTGTGGGCATTTTGTTAGTTTGGTAACTAATAGTTGGAGTAGAAAGGGATTCACATGAAGGGTAATATGATTACATTGATTACTTGAACAGTAGTTGTTCAACATTTATGTATTATTAGTTCTTTTTATCTAGTCTGTCTATCTGTATTTTCATCTGTATTTCCATACCAAAAAATTCCTTTTTTTTTTATCTTTTTGTTTTTGTTTTTTCCTTGTCTTTTCACTCAAGTCAGGACTTCAACTATTGTTTGTGTGTTCAGATGCTTTTATATTCTTACAGAGTCATCAGCACAAGTCAGATGACAAGCACCAGCTCTAAAAAAAGGCAGCTTATTCTCTACCAAATGACAGCACAGAATTATTCAAGGTGTCAAGAAGTTTGTAACTTATTTTATTCATTTCATAATGTAATAATTGTGAGCTTGATAAATGTTTGGTTCCAGTGACACTCCTCACCCTTGCAACAGCAAGAACAGTGAATACACTGGAGGGTCGGGCGGTGCTGCAAGCAATTTTGCAGACTATTATTAAATATTTTTGTAAACATGATGTCATCATTACCGTTATATATTGTCAATCAAACCAGCTTGATTATTCTCTGATGCTGATTAGCATTGCTTCACATTTGTCGGTCCGCAGTTTCAGGCCGCCCTGACCAGCGAGAACAAATGTCTTCTTGACCTCCTCTTTTAGTACTGCCCTTTAATGGTTTCCAGTACTAGTGTATTCCATTGGGTTAATGAACGTGAAAAGCACTGAGAAATCACTGATGATATTTCATTAACGTATGAACTGATGGATTTGAAAGTAAAAAGTAAAGGGCGCTTTCCATGCCGTTAGCACATAGTCATAAAATAATAGGACCTCTTTCCATGCCGTTAGCACATAGTCATAAAATAATAGGACCTCTTTCCATGCCGTTAGCACATAGTCATAAAATAATAGGACCTCTTTCCATGCCTTCATGCGTTTTCGCCGACCATTCATACACTGGCTCGCCGGTAGACGACTTCCTGCCGGTCGGGACAGTATTTGGGTCTGTCTCCTTTGTTTGCATATTCACTGCAAAAGTCCTTTTCCTAACTTTTGGTGAGGTGCAATGCTAAGCCATTTTATATGGCTGTCGCGAAATGGCAGTGGTACACCAGGGAAAACCACTCCAGTGCTTGGAATATAGCTTGCTCTGACACACCATACATACTTATAGGCAGTACCTGTAAACAAACGACATCATAATATACACGCAAGTGCAGTACAATGAAAGATCAGACTAGGGCTACGACATGACACAATAATAACGTCATAATGACCGACCTGCCTTCTTAGCTTGATACCAATGCACATACCAACGGGGAATTCCCGAGTGCCGCAAACTAAAAGTGAGCACAGGGATAGCGTCATTAGCAACAACCCTCACTAGATACAATGATGATGTGCGCACCTAGACCCGATTCGGAGACGTCATGCAGACAAGGGGGTAAGAAAGTCTAGAATTCTATGTGGCCTTTTGTACAAGTGTTATCCTTATTTTGATGATGTGTACATGTATTTTATAAAGCATTGATATGAGTATATTTTGGTTCAATGCTACCATTATCGATATTTCCTTCTTGGCACAAGTGCTTAGAGTTGGGGGAATTATTTGATTGATATTCTTAATAGTACCCAGGGTAATGGGGGAAATGATGGATCTTTGGAAGAGTATTTAGATTTGGAGAATTATTTTCTTTCAACTTAAGTAATTGATATTACTAAGGGTACCCAGGTTAATTGGGGAATTAATGGATCTTTGAAGAATGATGTATGCCCAATAAACTTAATGAATGTATTTAACCACGTGGGTTACGGATAATTTGGGACTGTATTACAATACATGGGTGAAACTATAATGTGTGAATATATTAAACCACTTGGAGGGATGATAATTTGTGAATGTCTTAAACCACATAGTGGGAACTATAATTTGTGAATGTATGAACCCACATGGGTGGAACTATAATTGGTGAATGTATTAACCCAAATGGTGGGACTGTAATGTCTGAAGCCTTAAACCACATAAGTGGGAATGTAACTTGGAAAGATATAAATGGATTGAACCCCAATGGAGGGGGGAGAGGATTGGAAAATATATATATATGGGTGTGTGTGGGTGTATGTATAAAATTTGAATTGTCATGATTGTCATAACCAGAGCGGGACTTCTTAACCCAGTCACCTAGTTAATGAAAATAAAATATAAAATGAGATTTACATATGAGGCGATGTGACAACTCAAATGAATAGAGTTGTCAGAAGCTGAGGTGAAGGGAGTTAGTTAATTATTATGGATAGTAGCCAGGCATTTTAGAGGCACACTCTCACAAGCAGTTGTTTTTGCTCTTGTCTCGTTCCAGCCTGGCTGTGCCACGACATAACCACAACAAAGAAAGTTCTACATTGGTGTTACTGTAAGCCACTGGATGGCAAGTTGTGTTCATTATAACAAGTCCAAAAGTGACTATGAACATTAATTATTAACCTCTGTGAGTGGAATTTTTAAGAGCTTTGACCCATATTCACTGTGGGCACCCAAGCCTTGAGGAAAGAATTCCCATTCGTGAGGAGCAACCAGACGGCAGACCGGATCACCAAGGATTGTCATCTACCAGATACATCAGGTGACTGTGTTGCCACACAAGCCTGAATCTGCCTACGCCAACTAACTTCTCACCAAGGACGAAAACTTATATTATTTTATTTTGCCAATCACATGAGCGCTTTTCTATTATTACATTGTCTGATTGTAACTGTTTACCCACCTCGTCTAGTCTTGTTTACTACGATGAGAGTGGGCTTGAAGAGAAAGATACCTTTCTCATCCTTTCCTTACTTATCTTTCTGGTAGCTCATATATCTACTGATAGGAGTGTGTGCGACAGAATAACTAGACTAGCCTGAAGCTTTCTACATCCAGAGCTAGTCTTACCTTTCTGACTCCTGTCACATGACCACGTCACAGTCTCTTATACACGGGGCCATCTCCCTAGTTTCATAAACTTCACGAGCCAAAATTTATTGAGACTGCGGACGCTGTCATGAGTATGGAAGTCTAAATACTATAGATCTCTCTTATATATCCGCTTATTGCCACAATGGCGCACATAACCTAGTCCCAATTATACCCTAAAGCACCCCCTTCGGAGCTGCTGGTCACATGTGACGATTTTTTTCCCGGTAAAGCACCAAGCCTTTTCCGGTCTATTGGGCACACAGGTCCTATATTTTATAGACCAATTGGCTCTTGGTGGGTGATGTAGTAGCATCACGCCCGCTGCCTTTATTTCCCAGGACTTTACCTGGTACCTATTTAAGGCTGAGTTGATCTGTGAGCCAAGGTCATTTTTGAAAGGGGGGGGGGAGTCCGGCTCCCTCAGCACTGAACTATGATCTTCAGATCTGCAGGCAAGCATCTAGCTGCTATACCACGATGGCTGTCATTTTTGTGAGTATAAGATTATATTTTTCCCAGAATGTGTTTAAAATGGGGGGGGGGGGGGGGGGGAGTGTCGTCTTATACATGAAATGTGATTATGTGATTGGAATATGATTCAAATATTTATTTCTTAATTCTGAGTCCAGAAAACGGGAGTCGTCGAAAACATGGGGGAATTTTATGCACGGAATAAAATGCGGCCCTAGCAAATTATTGCGAGAGGGGTACACCCTTCCCCCTTTTTTCTTGTAAATGTTTTTTTCTGTAGCGGCGCTCCTGCCATGTTATGCATTACAAGAAACCCATCATGAGATTTGAACCTATGACTACGGGGAGAGGCAAAACTCGTTGGTTGCTGCACCACATCGCGCTCCCACTGCTGAGACCAGAAAAGCTCAAGTCCTAGAAATTACCTCCTCCAATTTACCTTGCTGGTAAATTTGCTCACCTAATCAAAATTGCAGACCTGGCAAAGAAGGCAGTGCAATTTGTGCTACAAATATTTGTTTGCTTAACAATCCTAGAGAAAACAAACAGTAATATGTCAAGTGTGGTAAGATTTTAGAGATGGAAATTGTAAATAAATATGTAGTTGAGTTGCGTTGAGTCAAGAATTGACATCACAGCATTTGGGGCATTCCCATGCATACTCCGTCCTCATCTTCAGCAGCCAGCTCAGAGTTCCAATACTGATGCCTTTTCTCTGAGTGTAGTGAGCTGGCCAGACCCTCTGGTTACACCCAGGTGCCTCATTCTCTCCAGGCCATAATAATCTTGTTTCTCTACTGATTCAGTTGCTTGTTCCCAAAGGGCCTTGACCACATCTGCCTTGTCGTGTATCAATTCACCACCCAGTGGTGCAGATCCAGCCAATCCGTCTGCCTGTTCATTACCCACTACGCGGGCATAGCCTGGAGATCAATACATATAGTACTGGGTGAACCATGCCACGCAGAAATTACTGGTAAAAGTTAATTAGTTGTGTGCAGCTATGCAATTCTTTGTCTTCTTCTTTTTCTTCAGCATTCCGAGCCCTTGAGGTTCATTGCTGCAGATATCACACACCTCCATTCATCTCTTTGGTTGGCCTTCTCTTTCCAGTTGGTGATACCAAGTGTTTGTAGGTGTGTCTGGACATTATCTCTCCGTCTTCTTCTTGGTCTGCCTCGTGGTCTACGACAATTCATCTCCCTTGTGTATAGTTCTCACTTCTCTGTCATCTGACATTCTTTCAATATGCCCCAACCATTTCAGTCTATTCTCATAATGCCAGTCAAAGGTAGGTAGTTGTACCCCACCAGGACATCACACAAGCGATAAACACCTGGTGACACAAAGTGGCACTATGTGGAGGAGGATCACCCGTGGAGAGGTCCCAGAACCTCCTTTCAGCTGTTAGGACATATCTATGGCCTAAGCCATATCTATGGCCCGGCCATATTCAGAACCCCCAGCAGAAGCCAGGGTGGGGCTTCAAATAACAAAAAAATTGCATCCCACATGGGTACGACTTTTATAATAATGACAGTGCTATGGCTCTGAAACTTGGCTTGGGGCTTAGAGATTAGTGAATATATTTGTTCTTAATTTGGAAATAATACTGACATATACTCCAACAATTTAAACTATATGCTTCTAACAGACAAGCCACCAGTCGTCCCATCTCAGTCAAGACAAAGCTGTATACCTTGACAGATTTGAACTGCATGATAGGTTTCATACCGGCCTCCTCATATATGTTTTCTGACGCAAGGGTCGAAAAAGACACATCTAATAAAAGATAACTTTCCTATTTAAACAGATAGGCTCAGGGGACAAGACAACAAGTTAAGAATAGGATTCCACAATGGAATGTGAACAAAAAATTGTCAGTGGTTGTTGAAGATGAGGACACAGCACTTAAGATAATGCCCTGAGTGCTATGCTGTCAGTTGTTAACTCACCTTAACTTATATCAATTTTTTGCCATGAATATTCAGCCATCTCTCTTGCCTTTTCCCTGTAGGTTCCAAAATACTTATACTTCTATCAGGTTTTTTCAGTGTGTGTTCTATCCAGCAACAGTATCTTTTCTTTAATGCTTGATCTACTAGGATCTGTCTTGTGAACTCTTTTACCTTTGTATTAGTCTTTCTGGTGTACCTCTTCTGCTTCTTTTTTCCTCTACTTTTGCACTGACCCTTAAAAGGGCAGTTGGGATGTTTTATTATGGTTTACCGCTTTGCTGCAATATCTGTTTTTTTTTTTTTTTTTGCCCAACACATTCCATTTCAGCAAAGCCTGATTTAGTCTGTTTTTACCTTTTTCTTCTTCACGTTCACCGGCTGTAAACTCTGGTGGGAAAGTTATGGTTATTCATCCACCTCTGGACTTTAGACTTGTTACAGAACCTGAATGTTGTGTGCACATCATTTTTACAGATCTTTTTGTATGCAGACAGTTGGTTCCTTTCCTCTCAGGCAGATGCACTCCAACTGCAAAGGAAACCCCCAATTAATAAACTCTTAGGACATGCTGATTGGGAAGGCAGTGGATCTATTCTTGTTTTACCCACTATGGGGCCCCGGAACCCTCATGGAGCATCACTTTTTATAACGTGCTTATGAGGAGGCAGTGGGTCTATTCTTGTTTTCCCAACAATGGGACCCCGGAACCCTCATGGAGCATCACTTTTTATAATATGCTTCTTAGGAGGCAGTGGGTCTATTCTTGTTTTCCCCACAATGGGGCCCCGCAACCCTCATGGGAAGATTCTTTTATTATTTTAGTCCTTTTATTCTGTACAAGTACCGGTGAATGAGTGGCTGAAGCTTATTGGTAACTGTCTTAGTTGTGCCCCATATTTCTAACCCATACAACAATACTGATTAAACATTAGAACAATAATCTTTGATATTTCTTTAGGTTGGTTGCGTATCCTTAACAGGACGTTGCAGAACCAACCCTAACAGCCCCTGGCTGTTGTGTGGTTTCTCTAGGCAAATTTACGTCCAGTAGTTTAATCTTTGGTATACATGAAATGAAAAAGATCTGCAGAAAAGCTAAAGTTATGCTATAAGAACTTAAATAAACATGACCCGAAAGATTCCAACACTGATGCTGACACTTGTCAAGAATCAGCTGCAGACTCGCCGCCATGAAGGCAGACAGGTGAAAGCAGACTGTTGCAAATTAATAGCGGCCAAATCTTGCAACCTACAGAGAGGAGACTTTCAGGAGAAAACCAGCCTCAGTATAATAGATTACCAACGTTGTTATGCCACTTTGGCATAGGACTTTACAGTCATAGCGGTAACTGCAGCTCTTCAGTGGATAGAGAACAATATGTATACACATGTTGTAATTGTAACAGACTCTGAAAGTATGCTGAGAAAGGTGAAGACAGGGATGCTTCGAGCAGAGTGGCAAGCATCACTAGCATAGTCACTGGGTAGTGAGCATGAGCATACTTTGGATCTTTTCTCCAGGCAGTGGTGGGTAATGAACAGGCAGACAGATTGGCTAGATCTGCATTATTGGGTGGTGAATTGATACATGGCAAGACAGATGTGGTCAAAGCCCTTTGGGAACAAATAACGGAATCAGTAGAGACAGAAGATTTTTATGGCCTGGAGAGAATGAGGCATCTTGGTGTAACCAGAGGGTCTGGCTGGCTCACTACACTCAGAGGAGAGGCAAGACGGACATATAACCAGATTGTGACCGACACCATCAGTATTGGAATTCTGAGCTGGCTGCTGAAGGTGAAGTCGGAGCATGCATGGGAATGCCCCAAGTGCTGTAATGTCAATTCTTGACTCAACTCAGTCATAGCAGGTTTTCTTCTCAAAATCAGTGGCACAGCTTATGGTCCCTAAAGACTGATGGTTGCCTATGATATGACAAAACTGTATAAACAATCCAAACTGCAACATTAATAATGTACAAATTATTATTGTATAATTCAGGTATTGGCACAACATATAGCAAACAAAATATCAACATAAATTATAAAAACAATGCTTCATTAATTAATCAAATCTAAAATATGAATTAAATATTTATAAATATTAAGTGCAGTATTGTGAAATAACAATTTTTTGACAATCCTTAATTTTTAAAATTAAAAAAAGCGTGTCCCATTCTATAACAAAAACATAAAACATATTTTTAGATAAATGTTTTTAAAACGCATCAATCTTTCAGGAAGCAGTTTATGAAACATTATTTTCAGAGAGAAAAAACTTCTAAATGCGTGAATTCATTGTAAGAAAGCAAAACTGGTTATTAATTCTGGGAACATTATTTCTCGATACATGTAAGTACTATTCTTGACTGCATGAAACGGCAGGATACAGGAGGGTAGTACTTGGTGTGCAGTAGCTACATGTGCGCTAAATACACCGTGTCCCATAAGTTTCCATGCATAGGAAAAATAAACATACCACCAACACCATTACAAGCATAACTCCAGTACATGTTCTTCAGCAGTGGAGGACATGCATCGAAAGGTGCGTAGGTAGTTGTTCCCCACCAGGACATCACACAAGCGATAGACACCCAGTGACCCAAAGTGCCGCCATGCAGATGATGATCACCCATGGAGAGGCCCCAGAAACCCCTTTCAGCCGTTATGGCCATATCTATGGCATAGGCCAATTATTTATGGCCCAGCTATATTCAGTGCCCCCGACAGAATCCAGGGCGCGGCTTCAAATAACAAAAAAATTGCATCCCTCGTGGGGACGACTGTAATATAATTATGCATCAAAATGGGTTTTTTAAATAATGATATTTTTCCTATGTGTGGAAACTTATGGGACACCCATTATTACTTCTTTTAAAGTCTAACAGGCTATTTGAATATGACCTAGTGGATTGTCATCCAGGATGTGATCCTTTGATTTGGTGTCAAACCTCATGGTTGGAGCCTGGAGAGGAACAGTCAGTTATCTGTAACAAGAAGTACTAAATACAACACAAACTGTGACTAAAACTCTAAGGGAGGGAATCCGCTTGACTACAGTCTCTTCAGTTTACACCACCATTTATATTTAACTCAGTCCCACAAGCTTAAAGCTGATGCTCAAATGAGGCAAAGGGACAAAAATAAAATGATGGATATTGCATCCTCAAAGGCTAAATAAACAACCCTTGTAGGAGACTGATGTGTTGTTAGAGTGGAAAGTATAATAATGTGTTGACTGCTGCCTGAAAGGCATGCTAAACATTTACACTGCTGGGCTCAGAACATCTAAATTATGAATGAGATAAGTTTCTAAAGAAAAATCTGTGGTGTGATCACCAGAGCAAGATTTTATGGTGGTGACTGATATATTATCTGTAAAAGATGCAGCAAGCCCAGTCACATATGATACATTCTTTGTTACTGAAAGAGGTTCATCTTCATCATATCCTCATTAAGTGCTTTGCCAAGTGTCATGGACGATTACACCTTTTCGCAACCTGTGATCTGCAACAGAATGTACAGTTTCTGTGCTGACACCCCTCAAAGCCATGACAAACAGCTGTCAAGTATCTCTACCTTACAAACACCAAAAATATTTATTCCAAGAGTAACAACTAGTAATTGATTAATTTTTTTTTTAAATGCTAATTGCCAGTCTACAATTTCCAAATCATTTTAACAATAAATCCAGACAAAGTGCGGTGTTGTTTTGATTCAATTAAATAATGTATCAAAATCATTGCAACATAATACTGATAGACAATTATCTTCTGGACCATACTTTATTCACAAATTAAGCCTAGGCCCAATCTGCTTCACAGTAGGGAAAAGGGTTCAATAGAAGCGGATTTTTTCTTCTTCTGCATTCTCTCTTAAAAGGGCGGAAGGCGCACACTGTGTTATGGTTTATAGCTAAGCTGCAACATCTGTGCCTTTCAGCCAACTCCATCAGATTTCAGAAAAATCCTTATTAGCCACCTATAGGACTTTGCCCCAAACAGTGGGGCCCAGCAACCTATATAGGGAGAAGAAAATAGAACCATCAGTGTCATCATTTGGTGCCTTGCTGGCTGGCATGGGTAATATGCCTTTTACAACCTGCTGACACCCCTCCGTGCCATAGTAAAAACTGTCAAGAATCTGCTCGTATATTTTACTTTTCTCATGCATCAGGATAACTTTCTGAGAACATCTAACAGATCAGAATTCATCCTGTATCAACTGCATGATGTATTTGCTTGACTACATCGGGCAGAATTTGATTTTACCATGGGTGTAACTGTGAGTATTAAAGATCCTCTGCAGGTAGCCTGCACTGTGGACTAATTGAATGATTCATCTTCCACTTTGAAAATTTGTAAAGGTGATGGTTGCAAAGTGGATAGTGCATTCACTCCCAGTACACTGGTCCAAGTTCAATTCATACTTGAGGGGTAATTTTTCTTCTTCTTGTGCTAATGATTTCAATTTTTAACACAAAATCATTTAAGAATATCCTAAAGCAACTAAATACCTATGAGTAATAAGTAAAGGCCCCTTTTCCACGCTTCAGGCATATAGGGCACATAGTGCTAGACCTATATTTTTATAGACCAATCGGCACAAGATGGAGGATGTTGTCAGCATCACGCCGGCCGCCTTCACTTCCCGGGACTGCACCCAGTACCCACTCAACCTGGGAGTCAAGGTCATTTTTGACAAAAGTCTGGCTCAGCCAGGGAGCCAATCCTTGACCTTCTGATCAGCACGTGAGCGTCTAGAAACTACACCACGGCGCTCCCATCTATGAGCAATGTAATTTAAAATTAATTATCAAATGTTACGAAATTCATATTGAAATTCTAAAATGTTTGCAAAATGTGATGCTTTGAATACTGCCCATTCTGTTATGGTTAATGTTGAATTTACAATGATTAATACCACTTGTTTAAAAAAAAACTAATTGCATGTGTAAAAAAAAAAATTGTCACTTAAAAGTTTTGCAGTCGATCGTTGACTTTTTTGACACACTATATATGCTTTAACAATCACAAATATACTGTTGATTAAAAAAACAAAAAGAAAGAAAGATGCTAAAGATGAAAAGGTCAACTTTATTGCACCGGGTTTTATCTAATATGGCACTTGATCTCTCTCTGTTGAGAGTGTCACACAAAGCAAGGACCCCCAATAATCTCTTAAAACACTTGGTATTAACCACAGGGCAGAAAAATAAAAATAGTTACGACCTTCACAACATGAGGCTAAGGGTCTACATTCCTGCTCTATGTAATTCCATAAATAAACAGATATATATATATATATATATATATATATATATATATATATATATATATATATATATATATATATATATATATATATATATATATATATATATATATATATATTCACACACACACACATATATATACATACACACACACACATACATATATGAATAGTGCGACCAACTATTCGGCCGAATACGAATAGTATATTATCATCATCAGGTACTTTGCCGACTTGCGTGGGCGATTATGCCCCACCACAATCTGTGATGTCCTGCAGCATGTATTAGTTCGTATGCTGACACACCTCCATGCCATGCAAAAAGACTGTCAAGAATCTTCCATCGGTGTCTTCCTCTATCCTTCCTTCCACAGATCTTTCCAGTGGTCAACACTCCCACCTCTTTCAAAACCATCGTTCGCTCGGCCGTTCGTTCGATGTGATTTAAACTAGGGCTGTACCGAAAAGTGATTTTTGTAAACGGGACGGGACCAACTATTCCGCCGAATACGAATAGTGTATATTGTATAAAATATATCTTTAAAAAAAACATTTACAATGTCAAATGTACGCTGAACTTTTACTTCACATAAAGTAGCACAGAATAGTCATCTTCTTCTTTAGCATTCTGAGCCCTTGAGGTTTACTGCTGCAGATATCACTCGTCTCCATTCATCTCTCTGGCTGGCCTTATCTTCACAATTTGTGACACAAGTTGTTTGCAGGTCTGGCCGGACATTATCTCTCGAACTTCTTTTTTTGTCTGCCAACATGATAATCATATCACACACAGAATGTTGATCTGTCAAATAATATGATACAGGCAACAAATACCCAATAAGCCACATAGTGTAAAAAGGAGTCCAATAACATACTTCTACTTCTTCTTCAGCATTCCGATCCCTTGAGGTTCATTGCTGCAGATATCACCCACCTCCCCTCATCTCTTTGGTTAGCCTTCTCTTTCCAGTTGGTAACACCAAGTGTTTGCAGGTCTGTCTGGATATTATCTTTCCGACGTTTTCCTGGTCTCCCTTGTGATCTACGCCCATCCTCTCTCATGTGTATACAGTTTTTACTTCTCTGTCATCTGACATTCTTTCAATATACTCCAACCAGTTTAGTCTGTTAGCTCTCATGATGCCAGTGATCAATGGTGATTTAAACATATTATGTGTTACGTTGTTGCTTCTCACTCTCCATTTCCCGCTGTTAGCATCTTCCAAAGATTTGTCGTAAGACTCTTTTCGAAAACCTGTAATAAGGCCTCATCTCTTTTATTTCTGCTTCAAGTTTCACAGCCATATAAAACGACTGGTCTTATCAACGTTTTATATATTTTGATCTTGGTGTTGCGAGACAGACACTTTGACTTTAGCAGATGTTGAAGGGCATAGTATACTTTATTTCTAGATTGTATTCTAGATTGTACTTCTTCTCTCAGCATGTTGGAGCAGTTGAAGTTTGCACCCAAGTAGTTATATGTTTCCGTTCATTTGATTTTCATATTATCGACTTTGATGTGGCCGGAGTTTATATTCTTTCCATGTCTAGTTAGTATTCGTACAGAATAGTAAACATTTGAAAAAAAATTTATGTTTTGCATCCTTCAGTTAGTCTGTGGTAACTAATAACTAGGAATGAAAGAATCCTAAGTATTATAACAAGTAACTAAACTTGGAAATTGTCACTGACAGCTTAGTTAATGCATGAAAGCTGCATAAGCTTTCAACAAAACCAATAGTTCTATGTTGTCAGCATTAAGGCATGAAGAAGCGGGTGTAAGGTAACTACTATTCGTATTCGGCCCGACCGCAACTATTCTGCCGAATACCGAATAGTCAATAGGTCCACTATTCGGCCCCGAAGCAAATACAAAGTGAATATTCGGTACAGCACTAATATATATACATACATATATTTATGTATGTATTTATAATAAACAGACAATGTATTGATCGGCACTCACAGAAAGTAGAAAGACAGAAGGACACACCAGACAACATAAAAATTGAAAGCTATAGTAACTGTGCTGGGAATCGAATCTGTCACCTCTAAATGGCATGTAAGCCTTGCTATAGAAAAAAGTGTACTAAGAATTATGACCAACTAGGCACCCCTAAAATATGTTGCCCTTCATGTTATACAGGGGGCGTCCCATAAGTTTCCATACATAAGAAAAACAAATATGCCACCAATAACGCCATTACAAGTGTTTCTCCATCTGTGCTTTCTGTGCTCTTCAGTATTGGAGGACACGCATCAAAATGTGTTTTCAAAACAATGGTAGTCATACAGAGCATTTTAAATTAGTAAAAATGTTTTTCATATAAACAATTATTGTTTAATGACTGGAAACTTATGGCCCACCCTGCACAGCCGGCCCATGGATCACGCAGACACAGTCAATGCCCTTAGAGCGATTAGACATTCCAAAGATTTTGGAAGAAATGTGTCCACATCACTGCTATGAATACGAGAACTGAGAGCCAAGCATGAGAAGCACTCCGGATGAACATGAAGTCTTGTCAACCAGCCTAAGACTGGCACTATTAACCGCGCGACGCTGATGAATACGTTAAGAGGGAAATCTGAGCACCTATGGATGTGTCCGGAGTGCTGTGAAGATAATCCAACTTTTAACACCCTGCACAAAGATATGGTCAACATCACAACAACCTCATCTCCAGCCACAGAGATGTGGCTGGCCAACTGTTACGGCATTCAGGGTTTCATCCTCGGTAAAGGATGGAGATTTTTCTGTCAGGTGCAAAAATAAAAATCCTAACCTGCACAGATCCAAGATGAATGCTCAAGCACAGGCTCCCCTTTCCTACAAGATCCCCATCATGAAGCAGGTCCTTTACAGAACTTCGCTCTTATTACTGTCTGCCTGAAAGAAATTCAGTCTCTCACCATCTCTCCTTCCTCGTGTTTTCCTACACGAGGTGTGACTTATATCTTGTGCCCATCTTTGTGCTGGTCAACCTCTGCCCCTTTTTCCTGGTGCCATGCCTTCTGATATTATTATTTTGAATCCGCTGTGGCGCTTGATATGGCCAAAATATTGCAGCTTCTGAGACAAGATGCTGTTTATGAGCCAGTTTTCCTTGATGTTCAGGATATTTTAGAATATCACTATTTCTTTTCTTCTTGTTCAGTGATATTATTAGAATATTTATTTGGCATTTCAGCTTAAAAGCTCCTATTTTCCTCTGTAATGCCCAGGGGCCGAGCACACAAAAACGTGATAAATACAGAGAGTGAATACAAGATATAAGTGACACTTTGGGTAGGAAAGTACACGAGGCAAAAGAGATGATGAGAGACAGTTTCTTTCAGGAAGACTGTGTTAGTCACTCTCTTCTGCCTAAAACTATTTGTAAATGATTCCTCCAATTCACTGGTACTCGGGTGGCTTACAAAGTTCAATTCTCTCTCTCATTGTACCCCACCAGGACATCACGCAAACGATGAACACATGGTAACACATAGTGCCACCATGCAGATGAGGATCACCCGTGGAGAGATCTCAGAAACCCCTTTCAGTTGTTATGGCCATATTTATGGCATGGCCAGATTTATGACCACTGGCAAAAGCCAGGGTGCGGCTTCAAATAACAAAAAATTGCATGCCACATAGGGACGACTCGATACCAATAGGTTCAATTCCAGGACTGTGAGTATTACTAATGAAAATACTTTCCAGGTCTAATAGTTTAGAAAATTATTATATTAACCCCCTGCTTCTGAGTACTAAGGCTGAATGGCAGATAATGGCACAATAAGAAGCCTCATGTGTATATGAACAATCACTTAACAGTTTCCCTCACTTTTCTTAGCCGCAGCACCTTTTTTCAATTACAATTTTTCCCCGGCACCCTAACCTACGTAAAAGTATGACTATTCATATGTAAAAGATTTTTAAAAAATTAAACTCATGTATCTTCAAATATTTTGTGAAGATGTTGTGGCTCCCCAAGGCAACGCAACGCACAGTTTGGGAATCACTCTCCTAACAGATGGAAAAACTGTACATAGTAGGGTTTGTTGATTTGAAAAATGTTGCAAAAATAAACATATACATCCTTAACATTTTTATAATGAGTTCTTTTTGTATACTTCTATAATTTTTTTTTTTTGTTTTTTTTGTTTGTTTTGCAAATGCCTTTTTAAAAACATTGGTCCAGTGTGCTGTGGTTTACAGCTAGGCTGCTATATCACAAGACATCCAATTTCAAGGCCCTAATTAATCACTTTTTACAACATGCTCATTAAGGAGCAGTAGATCTATTTTTATTTCCCTAAAATGTGGGCCTCTGTCCCACATGGAAAAGGCCAAAATGAGCACCCAGAAAGTATTCTGAGATGTCAAGATGGCTGCCCGGATATACACCACGTCATTCATTGAGTGTCTCTTCTTCTTTTTAGCATTCACCAATTGTAAACTCTGCAAAAAAGTTCTGGTTGTTCATCCACTTATCCACTTCTAAACTTTGGTCCTGTTCCATAACCTGAGTTGTACATGCACATTTATTTTACCAGAATGGGAGTTGTTAACCTAAAAAAACACCTGGAGACACATTCAGGAGGAGATCGGAGCACTTATGGTCATGTCTAATGTGCAAGGAAGATGATATTTAAATAAACAATCATTTTACAAATCTGGCTTATCTGTGTGCACATTATTGGTTCCTCAACTTTCAGGCAGATGCACCCTGACTTAGAAGGAAACACCCCTGATAAGTTACCTTTTATGATATGTGGGGAGGAGAGAGGGGGGGGGGGGGGTGTCGCAGATCCATTCCCACCCCCACAATGGGACCCCAGAATCCACAGATGGAATTGAGTGCCAACCATCCTTGTGTAGGTTCTAAACAAGAATAGACCCATTGCTCCCCAACAAGCATGTCATAAGAGTCTACTAACTGGGGGCTTTCTTTGCAATCAAAGTGCATCTGCCTGAGATGCAAGAAACCAACAGTCTGCATACAAATAAGTCAGATCTGTAAAATGGATGTGCACACAACACTCAGGTTCTGGAACAAGGCTCAAACCCAGATGTGGCTGAACAATGAGAACTTTCTGCCACTTTACAGCCGGTGAATGTGAAGAAGAAAAAGAGCGTCAGCTGGTTTATAACATATAAGACTAACACTATAAACCCAGTATATCTCTTGGAGTGAGTTGTGTGTGATAGAAAAGGATATGCGACTTGGTGTGAATTGCTTGGAGACCTATGCTCCATTGGGAGCATAAAGGACATAGAAAGAAATTGACGTAAATTCTTTTTTTTAAAAAAACATAATACAATTTCTAAGCATCAGCTGTTATCAGCATGAGCATTTAGAGCCAGTGCCACCCGAGTCCTCATCTTTGCCGAGTTTAATTGGACCTGAACCAGGAGAATGAAAAGAATCAGAAAATCCTTCCAGTTCCGCGTGCTTGGCCATCATCTCTTCAATGAGAAATCTACACAAAATAAAAACAAACATTCATGTACCTAGTAAGATAAAACAAGAAATGGGAATAAAAAAATTTAGTAACAAGAAAAAAATAATAAAGGATAATAAGACAATTAAAAGGATTTACAAAATATGAATAACAAATATCTGTAGCTAACATAATTACGCCGACGTCTGTGCCTGAGGTGTTGCAAACACCCTTCATAATTCTGAGGCGTCGGGTTTGAATTCGGCTGTGGATGATCTGTTAGCAGACCACAGCTCTATCGAGAGCTGACCATTTGCTTAAGATAATCCCAGATGTAGCGCAGTTCTGTTTTGAAGAACAACTTTTTATCCTCAACAATGTTTCTTTCTTTAACCTTTAGCCATATAAGGGGAATTTCTGATAAGGAGAACAAATTCTTGGGTCGCCAAAAAATTCTCCTTATCAGGTCTGCACTGTAGCTAAGTATAATAAAATTGTTAAATACATTCAAGGCTAACCTCTGAGCCACAGAGTCATGCCATTTTGGCATTATTATTAATGTAGATCTTCTTTCTCAAGAAACACAGGTTGAGAACAGGGGTGCAGTCCTCAACAACACAATCCACTGCCCTGTTTGTTAGCAATGCTGAAATGAAGACACAGCAAACATCGAAATCCTGTGGCTTAGAGACTACTGAACTTGTTTCACAATCCTTGACGCAAAAATTAAGTGAAAGAAAAAAGTTTTTACGCTTCAGGCGTACTGGGTACATACAACCACACCGACATTGTCAGGCCAACCGGAACTCGGTGGGTGATGTGGTCAATATCACACTAACCGCCTTTACTTCCAGGGACTTTAAATTCAAGGCTGGATCAGCTTGGGAGCCGATGCCATTTTTTCTTTGGTCCGGCTCTGTTTGAATTTAAAACCAATGACCTTCAGATGCACAGAAGAGTGTCTAGCCGCAACACCTTAGCAGCTCCATTGATGTATCTGCTTAAATTTCAACAGTGAGCAGATTGCAAAGAGGTCTTTCTTGTTGGGGTCTGTTCTGTGGTGTGAGAGTTGCACCATGAAAGAAATTGAGACACCCACATAATAATTCTTACAACAACAGAGTATGGATAGCCGATCTTCATTTTGGAAACAACACTTTTATAAGAAACATGGAAGAGGAAGAAACAATCATAACGGTTGTAGAAAAAGAAGTCGATCAAAAGAACAAACAAAATATAACCATAAACTAGATACAAACCCCATAGACTCCTCTATCATAACTCCTTCTTTGACAGATGTCTCACTCCAGCCAATAAAGTCATGCTCTTTACACATGTCTTCTATTTCACCCTGGGTTACCTCTCTTTGATCTACTTCATCACACTGAAATGGTTAAAAGAAAGGTATGAAAAGGCATATTATGATGACTGGAATTCACAAACAGCCTGTTACACAATTAAAAACCTACCCTGAATTTTCTCGGAAAAGCTACATTTAACTTTTCCAAGCCTGTGTGGGTTCTGAAGTACCATTTTTTAGGAAAAAACAAATTAATCTATCCATCTATTGTCTTCTTCACTTTTACCGGGTTGCAGCCCAGTGTCATGGTTTAATATATTTGTTTTGTGCCTCTCGTGTGATTTGAGTGACAGTTTTCTGGATCTTCTGGCCGTATTCAGCTACTCCATCTATCCATTTTTATCTGGGTCTTCCTCTGGCCTTTCTTCCCGATGTTCTACTGTAAAAGGCCTTATAGGCAATCTGATCCGGTTGCATTCTTACTAAATGGCCAAACCACTTCATTCTCTGTCTTTCAATATGTTTCATGCATGCTCTTGTTCCAACTTTGTCTCTAATGCTGACGTTTGTGACTCTGTCTCTTCGTGTATTGTTGGTGACTCTTCGGAGACATCGCATTTCACACGTAGTTATTTTTTGCATATGTGATTTGTTCATTGTCCACGTTTGGCACTGATAACATAACGTAGGGATGAAATTGCTGTTGATCATCCATCCGTTGTTTGGCTGGTAACGAGATCTTTGGATGACGAAGAAGTGGGGCCAGTTGGTAGTTGACTGCATTGGCTTTTTGAACTCTAGCCTGTATCTCTTTATCGAGTCTTCCATCTTCTGTAAATATGCATCCTAAGTACTTGAATTCTTGAAATTGTTCTAATTGTATGTCATTGATCTTTATGTTTACATTACTGTGTTTCTTTCCTATGGTCATTACTTCAGTTTTTGAGGTGTTTATTTTCATGTCAAATTTTGTACAGTTAGTGAGCAATGAATCAACATGTTGTTGTAGTTTTTGTTCTTCTTGTAACAAACATTGGTCATCTGCAAAGAGTAGTTCATTTATAATATCTGTGTTTTGGTTTGACTCCTGTGCAATTTTATCCATATATGTGATGAAGAGTAGGGGTGATAGGACACATCCTTGTCGTACTCATGATGTAATGGGTAACCAGTCTGTCATACCTTCCGTTGTTCTTACAGCGCTCTGGCTATTTTGATAGAGAGCCATTATGTTTCCCAATAAATGACCCGGTACACCATATTCTTCAAGAATGTTCCATAGTTTATTTCTGTTAACCCTGTCAAAAGCCTTCTCTTGATCAATGAATATAAGATTCTGGTGTTTATTATATTCGATTGTATGTTCACAAATTTGCCGAAGAGTAAATATTGCATCAGTGCAGCTCTTTCTTTTTCTAAATCCAAACTGATTGTTACTTAATTGAGGTTCTAATATCACCCTCGCTCTTCGTTCTAATATTTTTGCAAACATCTTTCCTACATGGCTTTGTAAAGAGATACCTCTGTATGTTTCACAATCTAGTTTATCACCTTTCTTCTTCCATATAGAAACTATAATTGCTCTCTGCCAGTCAACGAGAACTTTCATTTCCTCCCAGGCCATATTGAATATTCTTGTCAGCCATTTTACTGCTGTTGCCTTACATGCAAGTATTATGTCTGTTGTAATACCATCTGTTCCGGCCGCTTTGTTTCTTTTGCTTTGCTCTAGGATCTTTTCAACTTCAGATTCTAATATATTAGGTTCTTGTTCTTGTCCAAATTTTATTTTATTAGACACTGGTTCTTGTGGTCCACTATTCAGTAATTCAGAAAAATATTCTTGCCATCTTCTTTTAACATCTCGGGATTTGGTGAGTGGTTTTTTAGCTTTGCTGTTTATGATCTTTGATGGGTTAAATTTCTCTTCTCTCAGTCTCATAGCTTTGATGCTTCGGTAGAACTGACCTGGTGAATCAGTGCATAGCCTTGCTAATTGTTCTCAGTAGTTTGCCCATGATTCTGATTTCGCCGAATTTACTTTCCTCTTGCTCTTTGCTCTTGCTTTTCTATATTTGATGTAGTCCTCATCTAATTTGGACTTTTGCCACTGATGAAAATATTTCTTATTTTTTTTTATATAAATTTTAACTTCTTCATTCCACCATGCTGTTTGTTTCATGTGTCTTCTTGGCTTTCGGAGTCTGCACTTTTCTGTCATTACATTCAGGAAGCAGGTTTTAAAAATTTTCCACTCTTCTTCTATGTCATTTCCTCTCTCTAGAGTACTGAAGGTGTTTTTAACTGTTTCCTCAACTTGAATTGCCACATCTTTGTCTTTTAGTTTCTCTATGGCTATCTGATCCATCAGCTGCGGTGTTTTATCAATGAAAATTCTTGTTGGTTTATAGAGCCAAAGTACAACAGGTCTATGGTCAGAGTCTATTATTGCATTTGGGATGGCCCTGGAGTTCTTTATTCTCCATCTGTCGCTCTTTTTTGTGAGAATAAAATCTATCTGTGATGCTTGGTTAATATTATTCCATTTATACGAGGTCAATATCTTGCTTCTCTTATGTTGGTATAGCGTGTTGCTGATAATTAGTTCATGCTCTGCACATACATTGAGTAATTGTTCTCCATTGTTGTTACATTTATTTTCTTTGTCCCTAAATGGTCCCATATATGTGGACCATGGAGGTCGATGTTCTCCCACATGTCCGTTGAAATCTCCCATCACATACCAGCCATCAGTGTCTGTAACTTTACGGATGGTTTCACTAAGTTGATAAAAAAATTCCGTTCTTTCTTCTTCTTTGTCGTTACAAGGAGCATATACTTGAATATACGATACTATTCTTTTACCTGCAGCCAGTCTGATACTTATGATTCTCTCTGACACGAATTCTGAATCTAGTAAATATTTTGCTGTTTCTGGAGCAATGATAAAACCCACTCCATGTTTGTTAGTTTCTTGTGGTCGGGTCCCTTTCCAAATCAGAACAAAGTTCTTATGAATTTTCTGGACGCCTTGAGCTTTTCTTCTGATATCAGCAATTCCCAAAACAAATTAATTTAAAAAAATTATAAATAATAAAACAAATTAATAGACTCACTATACTGCTCTTTAACAAGCATGTCCTAGAACGCTATTAATTAAAGTTATGAATTTGTACATGATGTGCAGAAAGGTGCATATATCATAGCCTAGCTGTAAACCATAACAAACAGTAACAACTGCCCTTTTACACGTGAATGCAGAGGTTGAACAACAACAGCCCTTTCCACGTGTCACAAAACAGGTGAGATAGAATGTTTAAAAAAAAAATCTAATTCATCCATCGCTGAATAATGGGCAGTAGAAAGACCACCATGGCAGCATAAACTAGTGTCAATTAGGATAGTATTTCTAGGGGAACAAATCTACCTGGCCATGCCCATGTCCTCTCAAATATAATGAACATTCTCTTTAATTTTTTTTTTAAGTTAGCCTCTGGATACAGCATAAGACAGTCCCAGTCAGCACACATATTTTTCTCATATAAAGCATATACACCAATATCTTGTGCTACCAGTGCCAGACATGGTCAATCACAATAAATCAAAAAGAAAATTAGTAGACATTAAAAATTATGTCGGAGAAAGACGGCAGAAGTGACCAAAAGAAATAAAATTAGGAATGAATTCATATGAGAAAAAAACTGGCACAGAACAAATGCTAGCTTGCACACAAAGACAACCAATAAAATGGTCTGCCCACTTAGAGCAAAAGTAAAGAATGAGCTAAAAAAGGAAGTAAAGAAGAAGAAGCATCTGGCTAGAGATTCTTAGTTAGGAACAAGTCACCATGCAGTGGTGATCACTCGCCTGTGGGATGAAGTAACAAGCAAAATGAAAGATACTAAAAACTTGTACCTGAAAAAAATAATGCAGCGGGGAGTGTCTGCAGCTCTGGACACAACTTGAATCTCAGGGGAAAGGCATTAACCAGATGACAATGGGTACCATCAGTTTTAAAGTTAGTTGCGTGTCCTTTACAGGATGTTGCAGAACCAGCCCCCAAATTTTTTGGCTGTTGTGATTTTTTAAGTCAAATTTACATCCAGTAGTTTTCTATTGTTGGCATCTGTGGCTTAGTCATTGCAAACGCGCTTCGTAGTGTCAGGGTGCCGGGTCCAATCCCAGCTTCGGGCCTTGCGCTGGTTTCGACAGTGGTATTGAAAAGCCATAACAGCCAAAAACAAATGCTAAGGTTGGTTCTGCAACGTCCTGTAAAAGGATACACAACTAGTTTTTAATTCATTTATGGACCGTCGATAACACTGTTGAAACCAATGCAAGGCACAAAGCCCGCAGCTGGGACTGAACCCTGCACCCTGGCATTACAAAGCACATTCGCAATGCCTAAGCCTCAGAAGCCGTACCATCAGTATGGAATCTCTTCTCTTTGCTGGCTGTTAAATAGGGAGACGGAGCTAATATGGGCTTGTCCTGAATTTTGTAATGTTGAATCTTTATCCAAATAAAACCCAATTAGAATCAGGAGAAAGGTTGTGCTGATCAGAATGGAATATACAGGTCTACAACATCACGTACAAAGATGAAAAAGGATTTGATTACTCCAACATTCAGATGGTTCGTGGGTGCTTCAGTTAACAGAGCAATCAGTGTCTACCCACATCACCCAGCAATGGAAAAGCAAGGACACTAACAATATACTATAACACCCTCCGTTTTCTTATTAGTTAATCAATGCGCTGGGTGCTATTAAAGAGAGACGACTACTTGTTTATATGTTGGACACCTAACTAAGTCCCCAGGTTTGTGGTTTAGGCATTCCGATCATAATTCTGAAACACCCGGTTTTATTCTGGCTGCAGGCGATTTGGCTGCTGACTGCTCTGCATTGATTTTGACAATGGTATCGAGCATCCAACTTTCAGAGGCAATGGCAAACTACTGAATGTAAAATTGCCTAATAAACCACAAAAAGAACAAAATAGTAAAGTCTCTTTACATTTCCCTTTGTTTCTGTTTCATTTTATTTATAGTTATTGTAAATGTTTCCATAATCCATTGGAGTAATAATATAGTATCATTTCTTTGAAGCATGAGCTAAAATAGGAAGTGAGGAAGTGAAGGCCGTGAAACAGACACAATGTATCGGAAGAAACTATTCCCATTTAAGTTGAATTTATTCAATTTTGAGCTTTATTTTATGTTGATGTAACTCTGTAGTAACGCACCTGATGAGATACAGCGAAATATGCCTGGCAATAAATTGTGCAATGTATTGTTCGTATCCACATTATTTAAATTCATTATGGGAAAACATTGTTTTGAGTATCATTTCTGTTTTGTTTGTTTGTTTTGTTTTTGTTTATAATATCAGTTTTAGCCTTAATTTCCTTAACTTCTGTGATTGTTTTCTTGTAAAGCTGACCTCTGATACTTATTTCTTGACTGATCAGGTGATTATTACCTTTATAGACAGTTCTGTGTTAACAGGCAGGAAAAGTGCATAGGGGTTCATTGCAAAGGCAAATGGACATTGCTTAGTGCAACTTGATATGGCAACAGCCCGGATGTCTCAGCAGAATACGATGTGGAAGAGTAAAATCAGCATCGCTGTCAAGGTCAATATCTACAAATCACTAGTGTTGTCTATTTTCCTATACGGATTTAAGAGTAGACTTTCACTGTGGTAATGGAAAGGAGGATTCAGGGTTTCGAATGGAAAGCCCCCAAGTTTCAATGGTGATAGGAAGACAGAAAGACAATTTAGAAATACAATTAAAAAAACAACACCTTAAGACAAACAGAGGAATTTAAGTATTTGGGATCAATTTTCACAACCGACGGAAAACTGGACAGAGATATTAGCCCGAGATGTGCCAATCAAGTTATGGGGCAACTATCTCCCCTGTTGACACACAAGCAGATACCCTGGATTACCAAAGTGAATCTTATCAGAACTATTTTTGGCCAACACTATGCTATCAGTGCCAAACGTGGACACCTACATACTCCAATGAACGTAAAATTGTGACAACAGAGATGAAATGCCTTTGAAGAGTTGTAGGAGTTTCAATTAAAGAGAACACGAAATCATAAAATCATATGAATGCTAGGAATAAAGCCAGTCTTACAGGTCATCAAAGAACAACAAATGAAGTGGTTTGGACACCTTACAAGAATGCCCTGGTACTATCTACCACAGCAAGCCACACTGAAAACAACAGGTATAGAGCGAGTGCAAGACCTCGGAAAATATGGAGTGATGGCTTTATGAACAGCCTTAAAGAAATTAACATTAGTCTTAATAGTGCTCTTGACACAGCTCATCAACGAATGTTACATCTCCCCCATACACTTTGCAGAGGTACAAGGTGGAGGAGAAGAAGAAGAAGAAGTGCAACAGAGCCTAGGATTTTATAACACATCTAGTTTGAGAGTGGAGGAGGCAGTCACAGAATCTTTCTGCTAGCCTGAGAACCACCTGCACACATATGCCTTAACTGTAACAGACTGACAAAGTTTGCTGAGAAAGGTGCAGAAAGGCATGCTTCGTGCAGAGTGGCAAGTATCACTTCGGATGTCTCCAGTAAGCATCCTTTGGATCTTTTCTTCTGGTCATGCACATTTGTTGCCATATATGTAGAAATTCTCTTGTCAAGTATGTGTTTTTTAATATATAATTATGCACTTTAACAAGGCTTGAGCCTTTTGAGTGCCGTCCATTCCCAATGTTTCAGTAGACCTAACATTGGATATGATATATAGTAATTAAATGATTATTTACTACTGATTGTAGACAATATGGGCTCCCGATGTTGGCTCTGCTGTCCCATTTGGGGCTGGGGGGGGGGGTGGAGGAGGAGGAGGATAAGAAGAATAACAGTTTAAAAAAAAAACTCAAATAGTCAAAAACAAAAGCATTATTACATTGAAATAATCCTCCTTTGTCATCATTTTCTTTAACTTCTTATTTAGAAAATTATTAGGTCACACACAGAGGAGCAGCTGGTCAAATGGTTCAGAACACACGGCCCTCATGCAGGAGATTTGGATTCGAATTATCAGTAAAATTAGGGAATTTTTTCTTTTGGGGGCAAAAATAAAATCCTAACCTGGTGACAGCACTAGCCATGATACCGCCGTGATAATGACAGTCACACAGAGTGACTTACCTTGTTAGCCAACAAAAGACAAGGCACTGGTGAACCGTCTGTTAAATTACACTTCTGGTCCAGATCCTTTTTCCACTTGATTGAATTTTGAAATGTGTTCTTCTGTGTCAGGTCAAACATGACCAGACATGCATGGGCATCTTTATAATAGACTCTGGTCATGGATGTGAACCTCTCTTGACCTGAAGATAAAAAGTAAATAAGTTAGTAAAGGACTCTTGTCAAACTATTAGTGCAACAGGCACATAATGATAGATTCATATTTGTACAGACCAACTGGCACCTGATGGGTCACTGATCAACATCACTGCAGCCATTTTTACTTTCCAGGACACTTCCTGGTATTCATTATATGCAGGGTGGCTCTGAAGACTGTAAGTTTTTCTTTATTATGACTTCTGGCCAAATTAGCCGACAGCCGGTTGAAAGATGATGCTCTGAATAGTTATATGTTTCCAGCTTAATTTAGCTGATGCAAATTCTTCATTTCTAGACAGAGAAACCAAAGGTTCCATTGCCCAGTTACTGAGAAGAGTGCTTGGTATGACACTGTGAGCTGTGGATATCATGTAGATGGTTTTCTTCTGCTGTGCCAGCAGAATGTTGTTGACTGTACAAAAATGGTAAGTTGGCAGATTATGTTGAGAATGACATGTACTTTTCCAGGTGCTATATCAGCTTTCATAATTAACTATTTGTACCATCTGTGAGCTGTAATTAAGGTGTGGGACTGTTAGTGTTGGCACATCTGACAGCTGCCTTATGCATTTCTAATCTGCATTTGCAAGCTTAAGGATTTTGCTTGGACTGACAAGTTTTCTTACTAGTTTTCAAGTGGGATAGTGAAGGATATTTTTTTGTGACTTCCACTGGCCCAGGAACAGAGTTATGGGGCAACCAGCCTATGGTGATGTTAGAACCTCAACTAAAGACTAACAACCTTTCTTCAATATAAGAGTTGAGTTGGGTCAAGAATTGACATCACAGCACTCAGGGCATTCCCATGCATGCACCGTCCTCATCTTCAGCAGCCAGCTCAGAATTCCAATACTGATGGTGTCGGTCACAATCTGGTTATATGTCCGTCTTGCCTCTCCTCTGAGTGTAGTGAGCTGGCTAGACCCTCTGGTTACACCCAGGTGCCTCCTCTCCAGGCCATAATAATCTTCTTTCTCTACTGATTCTGTTGCTTGTTCCCAAAAGGCCTTCGCCACATCTGCCTTGTCATGTATTAATTCACCACCCAGTGGTGCAGATACAGCCAATCTGTCTGCAATATAAGAATGTATTATATATAAGTAAATGGGGAAAAGGGTGATTCAGTTTCAATATCTTGGAACAGTTATAACATCTGGTAAAAAAACATACTTGGAGAAGACTGAAACTATAATCATCATAGCAGCGTTATCTTTCACAAGTTAGAAACATAAGAGCAGTCTTAAAATTGGTCCAAAAAAGGGAAAAGAAAAAAGAATTTCAAGGTGCTAGAGAATCAGCACTTTTGCAGGTATGTTTAACACTACCACCCGACAGTGCACAACAGAGAGCTCTGTCACTAAGTCATAATGAAAGCAAAGCCAGAGATTGACTACGCAAGTGAGGGATAGATGGAATAGCCAGGACCGTGAATACCAAGGCTCGCAGCCTATGTCTCTTCAAAACCTGACAGCAAAAGGCAGAGCAGAACTTGAGAAGAAAAAGAAGTTAAACATGGACAACAAGCAGAGACCCTCATACATGTAAGAAACAGTAAGCAAAGGCTCCTTTACACACTAATGGTGCATCTACTTCTTAACTTTTTTTGTTGCATTCACCTGCTGTAAGCTCCTGCAGAAAGTTCTGGCTGTTCATTCACCTCCGGACTTTAGTCTTGTTCCAGAACCTAAATACTCTGTGTGCTTATTTGTATGCAGACGGCTGTTTCTTTGCCTCTCAGGCAGATGTACTTCGTCTTCAAAGGAGCCACCAATCAGTTGACACCTATGACACGCTTTTTAGGGAGGCAGTGGGTCCATTCTTGTTTCCTCCAAAATGAGGCTCCAGGAACCCACATGGAAACATCAGGCGTATGATGCTAGACCCCTTTTTTTTTATAGCTCAATCAGCACTTGGTGGGTCATGTTGTTAACATCATGCCAGCCTCCTTGACTTCCTAAACGCTATTTCCCCCCTCCCCCTTTTTTTTAGGTGGGTCAAACTGTCAGATAAGGTCAATTATGGAGGGGGAAAAACTAGAATAAAGGCAGACCAAAAACACATGGGGAAGAGAGCTGGAGAGTAAAGTTAAAAAGACGTAGAGGGCATGGGGCGAGCTGCGTGCGATGGCAAAGGATAGAACAACTTGGTGTGAGTTGGTTAAGAGCCTATGCTTTACTGGATGATAAAGAGAAGAAGAACAAAAATATAATATATAATGGCCATGAATGATAAACTACATAAACAACTAGAATTCAGTTCTTAAACCATACCTGCAATATCCCACAGCTGAAGTTTAATATTGCATTTGTCTGACCACTTTATCACTTTCAAAGCAAAGTCCACTGAAATAAAGGTTTGTACATTAATAGTATAACTTTGCAAATATACTTTCCATTTTTTTTATTACACTAACACTGGGAAAATGGAGCAGAAAATACATTATTCAACTTCTTCTTCGATCTTTCTGTCAGAAAACTTAAAACAGGAGGCCTGCAACCTTTATGAAAGCTATCGTGCAGTCCATATCTCCTCAGGTACCATACAGTTTTCTCTTCATTGTGATTGGAATAGGCCAGATTGTTGTTATGCAACTTAATTATTAAATATTTACACCCATGCCTCGCACTCAACACGTGAAGAAATGGTCTGAGGTATCATCTTCTCCTAAGCATTCTGAGCCCTTGAGGTTCACTGTTGCAGTTATCACCTGAACAGATTGGCTGGATCTGCACCACTGGGTGGTGAATTGATATATGACAAGGCAGATGTGGTCAAGGCCCTTTGGGAACAAGCAATGGAATCAACAGAGACAGAAGATTATTATGGCCTGGGGAGAATGAGGCATCTAGGTGTAACCAGAAGGTCTGGCCGGTTCACTACACTCAGATAAAAGGAAAGACGGACATTTAACCAGATTGTGACCTACCGGTCACCATCAGTACTGGAACTCTGCGCATTCTGCTGAAGATGACGGAGCATGCATGTGAATGCCCCGAGTGCTGTGATGTCAATTCTTGACTCAACTCAACTCAGTTATCACCTGATTCCATTTGTTTCTGTAATAGGTCTTCTCTTTCCAGTGTGTGCGAGCTTGTGTGCATATCTGTGTGTGTGTGTGTGTGTGTGTGTGTGTGTGTGTGTGTGTGTGTGTGTGTGTGCAGGTGTGCTTGTGTGTGTGTGCAGGCATGAAAACGTGTGCGTACATTCCTGAGCGTGTGCGTACATTCCTGAGTGTGTGCATGTGTGTGTAGACCTTATCAGGCATGCTTGGAATAAATGTGTTTTTGACTGACCAGGACAAAGCCAAACAATTACCAGTCCCCAATTCCTCAAGTTATACAAGAGTTAACAAACCTGACGTGAAACGGTTCAACAATACCTCATCCCAAGCCACTATACTGTGCCCTAGTACGAGGTTTCTCAAACTTTTTCGCCCCGACTCCCATGTCGGGCAAAAAAAATTGTACATGACGCGCCTAAACTTAAAGTGCTTTTAATGCTTAGGAAAAGAAAAAAACAAAAACAGTGCAAATTTAAGGTTCAGTTGTCATTAATACGATGAATGAAGCTGTTTGGATGAATTTTTTATGATTTATTTTATGTTTATGGGAAGTTTAGTTAACTGTACCCTTAAATCACTTGAAGGTTGCTCCTCCATATTTTTTTTATGTTAAGGTATGATGAGAATACACTGCAGCCTTGCCAACGGCATTGTTTTCTGAATACACCTGCATCTAGAACTTTTCTTGGCTTCCTTCAAAGTATTTCTGTTTCAAACTTCTGTCTTCGCTGATCTCAAGCAGATTTTGAAAAATTCTTGATTATTGCCGCGGCACTCCTGGCATACATTTGCTGCACAAGTTTGAGAACCACTGCCCTAGTAAATCAGGATGCAAAAGTGCTAAACCATATGTTGGTGCATCAGGAACAGAGCTCAAACAGGTCAACACCCATTTACCCCTCTCCGTAGTCCAGGAACAGAGCTCAAACAGGTCAACACCCATTTACCCCTCTCCGTAGTCCAGGAACAGACCTCATACAGGTCAACACCCATCTACCCCTCTCCGTAGTCCAGGAACAGGAGCTCAAACAGGTCAACACCCATCTACCCCTCTCCTGAGTCCAGGAACAGAGCTCATACAGGTTAACACCCATTTACCCCTCTCCATAGTCCAGGAACAGAGCTCATACAGGTTAACACCCATTTACCCCTCTCCATAGTCCAGGAACAGAGCTCAAACAGGTCAATACCCATCTACCCCTCTCCAGAGTCCAGGAACAGAGCTCATACAGGTTAACACCTATTTACCCCTCTCCAGAGTCCAGGAACAGAGCTCATACAGGTTAACACCCATTTACCCCTCTCCATAGTCCAGGAACAGAGCTCATACATGTTAACACCCATCTACCCCTCTCCGTAGTCCAGGAACAGAGCTCATACAGGTCAACACCCATCTACCCCTCTCCGTAGTCCAGGAACAGAACTCATACAGGTCAACACCCATCTACCCCTCTCCATAGTCCAGGAACAGAACTCATACAGGTTAACACCCATTTACCCCTCTCCATAGTCCAGGAACAGAACTCATACAGGTTAACACCCATTTACCCCTCTCCATAGTCCAGGAACAGAACTCATACAGGTCAACACCCATTTACCCCTCTCCGTAGTCCAGGAACAGAGCTTAAACAGGTTAACACCCATCTACCCCTCTCCGTAGTCCAGGAACAGAGCTCATACAGGTCAACACCCATCTACCCCTCTCCGTAGTCCAGGAACAGAACTCATACAGGTCAACACCCATCTACCCCTCTCCATAGTCCAGGAACAGAACTCATACAGGTTAACACCCATTTACCCCTCTCCATAGTCCAGGAACAGAACTCATACAGGTTAACACCCATTTACCCCTCTCCATAGTCCAGGAACAGAACTCATACAGGTCAACACCCATTTACCCCTCTCCGTAGTCCAGGAACAGAGCTCAAACAGGTTAACACCCATCTACCCCTCTCCGTAGTCCAGGAACAGAGTTCATACAGGTCAACACCCATCTACCCCTCTCCGTAGTCATCCTAGAAACAGGTTCTCAACAGGGGGCCTAGCCACCAGCCGGAAGGTTCTGGTTGTTCGACTACTTCAGGACTTCAGTCTTGTTCTAGAACTTGAGTTCATGCACATCTGTTTTTCAGATCTAGCTTATTTGTATGCAGACTTATGGTTCCTTGCCTCTCAGGAACACTGGAACTTCACAGGAAACCTCTAATTAGTCAACTCTTACAACAGGCTTGCTAAAGAGGCAGTGGGTCTATTCTTTCCCCACCCCCCCCCCCCTTTAATGGGACCCCAAGAACCCACACAGGGAGTCGTGGATTCAAACCTGAGAGACCAAACTTTACGTAAGTATAACACTGCAAAGACCTTAAGATCATCCAGTCTGAGATGACTCACCTCCGATCGTCATCTTGTAATCACGTCTGTAAGAATCATTCACATATCTCTGTACAAAAGATGTCTTGCCAACAGTTGGGTCCCCAATAATTATTACTTTGAACAGTACCTCCATGTCTGTCTATAATACTGTGTCTGGCCAAAAGATAAATGCACTGTTTCCTTGCACTGAAACTTGCAGTGGTACTGATAGACAATTAGGCCATCATCATCTGAAACAAAGATAGCAACAACAAAAAACAGTTACTTTTCATGGTTGCTTAACCTTCCAGGAATGTAAAAGTAAAAAGTAAAGAACCCTATTCCACGCATTCATGTGTAATAGGCATATAGGGCTAGACCTATATTATGAATATCAATGGCACTTCCAGTACTGAAGATGAATTTAATTAAGTAAAAGAAGTAAAGGATCCTTACTTCAATGTCATGAGTGCAGAGACTGGCCAGCTGGTGCTGCAGAATCAAAAGTTAAACAAATGATTCATGACAATTTCTGCCCAAGGGATGTGATTATCTATACAGATGGGGCAGACGAAGTGCATGGGGGTTCATAGAAAAAGCATATGGACATCGCTTGGTGCAACAAAGCCTAGCATATGATATCACAACGTCTAGTTTGAGAATGGAGGTGGAGGCAGTCACTGCTGCATTCAGCTGGCTTCAGAATCAGCAGTACACACATGCCATGTTTGTAACTGACTCACAGAGCATGTTGAGAAAGGTGAAGACAAGTATGCTCCGTGCAGAATGGCAAGCATCACTTCAGAGGTCCCGGTAGTTAGCATCCTTTGGATATTCTCTCCAGGTCATGCCGGTGTGTTGTGAAATGAGCAGGCAGATAGACTGGCCGGTTCTGCACCACTTGGTGGTGAACTGATGTATGACAAGTTAGATTTTGTAAGGGTCCTCTGGGAGCGGGTGAACTGTGCGGAGGCAGAAACAGATCGTTACGGTCTGAGGAGAATGGCGCTGCAAGGAGTTACCAGGAGATCTGGCTGATGATCAACCCTCAAGGGAAAGGTGAGATGGAGACTCAATCAGACAGTTACTGGTGCCATCGGAATTGGAATTCTTCGTTTGCTGCTGAAGAAGGGGACGGAGCGCATATGGGGGTGTCCCGAGTGCTATTATGTCGATTTTTGATTCAACTTCAATGGCACATCAGGCATACAATGCTGGACTCATATCTTTACAAACCAATAAACCCTTAGTGGGTGATGTGGTCAACGTCATTTTGGCCACCTTTACTTCCCAGGATATTAACTGGTACCCATTTTAGACTCGGACAACCTGGGAGCCACAGTCAATTTTGAAAATAATCTCTCTCTATGAGGATTTGACGGCTCTGTGGCTAAGTCGATGCGAACGCTTCATAATGCCAGGATGCCGGGTTCGATCCTAGCTGCAGGCCCTGCATCTTGCGTTGGTTTTGACGGTGGTATCAAGAAAGCCGACCGTCCAGAAAAAAATTACAAACTACTGGACATAAATTTGCCTAGACAAACCACACAACAACCAGGGTCTGTTGGGGTTGGTTCTGCAATGTCCTGTAAAGGATACGCAACTAACCTATAAGGATTTAAACGCAAGACCTTTGAAATGACACCAAGCATATACCCCTACCTACCGCAGTTCCCAGCTCTTTCAGTACCGACCATTTATTACTTTAACTTTCTTTACCTAAACTTAATAGAACTTAAATGTTGCATGCACATCCATTTTACAGATCTGGCTTATCTGTGTGCAGACTGTTGGTTCCTTGGGTCTGTTCTTGTCCCTGTCACAATGGGGCCCGGAACCCACATATATTATTATTTTAGTCTGGGTCAACCTATGAAACCCTGTTAATTTACCAAATCAATTATGGGGTTTTGAAAGTATGATCACTCTGCAAGAAAGCAAACATACTAACTAATGCGCTCGCAATTATGACTCACCTTCTGCATTTGCTAGAGTAATAATAATGAAGAGTTTCATTCACAAATGTAAATATGTTTATTGTTTAAGATATACTCTGCTTGATTTCCAGGGATTTAATTTATAGGGAATGTGCCCTCTGTGTTATTTACCACACACCAAACATGTGATTACTAAAACTGGTGAAAGCTGTGACAACAAATATGAACAATCAATTCTGCACTTGGAAAACAAACAAAGCATATGATAATTGTCAAATTACTGTGGTAACCACTTTGTTATCTTGAAATTCCAATTGTGAGATGTACAGTGTAATAAGCAAAAACAATGTGGTTTGTGTATTTCAGTGGAAAGGACATATCTTCATGCTTCATTGATTGTCGATGTAACAACTATGTAGTAATGCACCGAAACAAATACAGCAAAATATGCCAGGCAATAACTGTACAATGTATTATATACTGTTTGTAAATGCATTATTCCTATGTGCATTCTGGATGGGGTTGGGGGCACAGTCGATTGCAAAGACTGTGTTTCAAAATACACTGGGAGGTGGGGGGGGGGGGTGTAGTCGAAGAAGAGGAGAGCAAAGAAGAACCTAGAATGACAACATCAAGAAATGGACAGGACTAAGTTAAATATATTTATTCATTAAGTGGAAGACAGAGAAAGATGGCAGGTTTTATGCGCTTGTGTTTCCATCGATACACCTCCGTGACCCTATCGAGTCAAGGACTATGTTATGTTGTTATTGCAAGGGGGAGGGGCGGGGGCAGATCCACTGCTACCCTAATAAGCACATCCTAAGAGTTGACAAATTAGGGAATTTCCTTTCAAGTCAGAGTACATCTGCTGGAGAGGTCACCACCAACAGTCTGCATAGACACAAGCCAGATCTGTAGAAAGGATGTGCAAGCAAACACCAGTTCTGGAACAAGACTAAAATCCAGAAGTGGGCGAACAACCAGAAATCACCAGAGTTTACCCCTGGTGAATGTGAAAAAGAAGAAGAAGAAGAAGTAGAGGAAGTAACTGTATTATTTAAAATTTGTTTATTACCTATCTGTATGTGAGAATATCACATATAATGGAAACTCCACACTAATGGTCATATTTCCATTCTTTCTCTTTTGTTTCAACAGTTCTGTAATCTGTGAACAAAAATAATAATGATGTTCAAATTAGGGCTGTACCGAATATTCGCTTCGGGGCCGAATTGTGGACCTATTGACTATTCAGTATTCGGCCGAATAGTTGCGGTCAGGCCGAATACGAATAGTAGTTACCTTACACCCGCTTCTGCATAATCGGCCCTAATGCTGACAAGATGGAACGATTGGTTTTGTTGAAAGCTAATGCATCTTTCCTGCATTAACTAAGCTGTCAGTGACAATTTCCAAGTTTAGTTACTTGTTATAATACTTAGGATTGTTTCATTCCTTGTTATTAGTTACCACAGACTGACTGAAGGATGCAAAACATAAAATGTTTTTAAATGTTTACTATTCTGTACGAATACTTACTAGGCATGGAAAGAATATAAACTGATGCCACATCCAAGTCAATAATGTGAAAATCAAACGAAAAGAAACATATAAGTACTTGGATGCAAACTTCAACTGCTCCAATGAGGCTTTTTTACAGTTTTCGAATATATTTTATACACTATACACTATTCAAGAGACAGGGCTTGTTGGAGATCCATTGCAGCCAACATTCATTGTGGAGACGGCACCTGATTGATTGATTGATTGACTGATTGACTATTCGTATAGTGGTGTGTCGGCACACGAACTGATACATGCTGCAGGAAATCGTGGATTATGAAGAGGCATGATCGCCCACGCCAGCCGGCAAGGCACCTGATGATGATGATGACACTATTCGTATTCGGCCGAATAGTTGGTCTCGCTATTCGTTTTCGGCCGAATAGTGAAAATCACTATTTGGTACAGCCCTAGTAAAAATGCATAAATTTTTATAATGTGCTAGTTAGTCTTTCCTCTTAAGCCTAGTGTGGCGCATAGGGCAGAGGTCATAGCTCTCCATGTATGGCGGTTCATTGCCACCTGCTTTAGGTCTTGGATGTTTGTTAGGCTCATGGTTGAGCTTTCCCAGATGATGGTTGTATGTAGGTAAAAGGTGTTAGGCACATTTAATTCTTTTTTTCTTGTAGCTTCTGCCATGTGGCATTGGTAATCATGTCTGTCAACAGCTTTATTTCTTGTCTACTGTCAACTATTTCTGTAACAAATGTTCTGCCATGTCATGACGTCAGATCTATTATTTATTTCCTCTTCATGTCGCTGTTGACACATAAGGAATTCACAAGTGATCTCTACTGCTGCCAGTCTGCAGCTTTTCTGCCCATGGTATCTCATGTCAGTTTACATTCCTTCATTTCCTGTTCTATCGTCCTTCTCCATGTCTCCTTTTCCCATCTGTTGTCCACCAGAGAGCTGTTTTTGCCAGAGTGTCACAAGGCATTCTGCAAACACATGATGTCAGATAATTCTTTTTTTTTTCGCCCTCAGTCATCAGCATTTGCTGTACATCTATTCCAGCATCAGTCATAAGTAGAACAGTGTGCTTGAGGTCTTCAGCCGTATCTCATAGGTCAAGACTGTCTAACATCATCTATCTGGTTTTTTTCTCTTGATATTCATAATATGTATATTACTATATGAACATTACATGCTTTATTTATAAAATACAACGGCTGTGCTAAAAATGGGTGTTTGGAAGGGCCGGACGAAAGATGGCCCTGCGTGCCCAATTAGACACTCTTTGAAAAAAAAATTTAATTCATTCTCTCTGCATCTCTTCACCTCCAACTTTGCAGCTGTCATTATGTCCTCTTATTTTCTACTTTTTAGTATGCGCCCAAAGAATGTGGGCTATCTTTTTCAAATAAAGGTAATCAGTTCTCAGTGTGAGTTAATTTTTTTTTCAAACAGTTTTTATAAAAATTCAGGCTTGAAAGGTTTTTCTGAAAAACTGAGGCTTGAGAAATAACCAAGACAATCTCTGAAAAAGTGGAATTTTATCAGAGAAAACAGTACATTTGTTTCTTTAAAGGTGGTGGTGGTTTTGGAAAGGGTGGGGGTTGGGGTGGGGGGGGGGAATTTCTTATTTGGGGAATCTGCTATGAATTCTTCTATGCCATAAATTAGTTGTGTATCCTTTACAGAACATTTCAGAACCGACAACAGCATTTTTTGGCTTCTTCTTCTCCTTCGCATACACTGGCTGTAAACTTTGGTGGAAAGTTTTCGTTCTTCGTCCACCTCAGGACTTGAATCTGAACCAGTTGCACATTCGTTTTACAGATCTGACTTATCTCTTTGCAGATTGTTGGTTCCTTGCCTCTCTGGCAGATGCAACATGACTTCGAAGGAAGCCCCCAGTTAGTCTACTCTTATGACCTGTTTGTTGGGGAGGCAGTGGGTCTATTCTTGTTTTCCACATAATGGGGCTTCGGATCCCACACGGGGATTAATGAGTTCAGAATGACATGTTTACAACTGAGTCAACTGTGAGACTTTCTCTTTAAATCTGAATCTGGACAGCATACCAACAGGACAGACCCCTGATTACCCCCACCCCTCCCTGTCCAGAGCTAGTAAAGACACAATCTACCAGATGATTTGCAAAATAGAAGAATCATTTTTGCAATAAATTCTTCTTCTTCTTTGCATTCGGTTTTATATGCTCAGATCAGACCATCAGGTGGGTTGCCGCTATGAACTCTAGCTTACTCTGCACACTTTGCTCTTGAGGCCAGATGTCTTTTCAAAGTTGCAGGTAGAGTGGGCAGGTCTGCAGAAAGTGCTCAGGTGTTTGTGGTCCTGATTAACAGGCACACTATGGGGATTGTACGATCTTTATTGTATGCATATGGTAGCTGAGCCTGTAGTGTCCTGTGCATACACATAAAATTGTTGTATGCTGATTTCTATTGTCTGCTGATGGGGTCTTCTGGATAGCAATAAATGACAAGAGCAACAGGAAAACTTTTGAATAAGTCTTTTTTTCCCTTACATTTACACTGACTAACATCTACCATATATGTGGCATGTACTCCTGGGCAAAGGAGTTAAACTAAATAAAACTAAGGCTCCTAATTTTCTCAATATATATATATTTTCTATAAAAAGTGGGTGGGTGATTATTAATATCTACAGTACAGTTGGAGAAAAAAAAAGGGGGGGGGGGGGGGGTTAATATCTACACAGCAATGAATCCGTGGTAACGCACGACAAATGTCTTAGCATAAGATACTTTCAATCCATGGAATAGGAACTCTTTATCTTGCTGCTGAAGATGAGGATGGAGCGCTTATGGGTGTGTCCCCAGTGCGGGGATGACGATTCCTAATTCAGCACTCTGCTTACATCTGCACTTAAAGTCAAAGATATCTGGTTTAATCCATCTGAGTTGATTATAATATAACTGTCAACACCCAGGCTACCATTCTAGCATTCAAGGCAACAGAGAATCGAGAATCATTCGTTGAATTCCAAACTATACTAACTATGTAGTGATAGATCATCTTCAGACCGGCATATATATTATTATATAGATTTGCAAACTGACCCCCCTATTGAGAAACATAATTATTTTGAAATTAATCCTATTTAGAAAACAAAATCGTGAAATTATTTTCATGTGGCCTGACAACTAGTACTTATGGTCAAGTGAATGAAAAAACACATATCACCTCGCATAGTAAAGTAGCAGAATCCGTTTTTGTTGAAAACAAGTTAACTTTGTTGAGAAAAATGTTACTGCAGGAAATCACATGACGGCACAAGTCACATGGAGGGTCACGTGTTCTCTTCTAAACCATTAATGCTGAACTGTAATTTTTGGGATTCGTTTTATAAAGTTAACTTTCGTTATATAGCTCCCAGGGGGTCGTCGCTAGAGCTGTGAGGTTCATGCACCGTGGGACGTTATTGGCAGTCGAATGGACGTTCTGCGAAAGGAAACCCTGCCTTGTATGACAGCCCGGGACTATGATCCTTTTGTCAGAAAACGCATATCAATATCAGGAGGCCGGTAGCCTTTATGAAAGCCATGTTACAGGGCTTGTCCTATGTTGCCGGAGTGTCGCTCTTTGTCACCAGCAAGCGATATGGTCCCAAAACATGCAGAACTCGCCCTAAACCCAACCCACCAATGTCCCACGAAAGAGTGCAGCTTACGTCCATGAGAGAGTGCAGCCTACATGCCACGACTGCACACAGTCTTGTGACCTAGGCTGCATGCATGCAGTCGTGGCACGTAGACTGCACTCTCTAGTCGGACGTAGGGAAGTTAGAGTTAAGGCCAGTTCTGCATGTTTTGCGACAGTCAAAAGCGCTCACATCCTGGAATAAACAACACGGTATCACCGGCCGGTGTTAACAACTTACTAGTAGCCTGTCACTAAGCGCGACTCCCCAACAACATAGGACAAGCCCTTTTTATGAATGGCAAGGGAAGTCACTCCCCTCCTGGTCGGGAAAATGTAAAATGCACCACAGAAGTAGTATTAGCAGCAGCAGAAACAGCACTTCAAAAAAAAGGAGAGGCATGGTGACTATCATATAGAGCAGAGGTTCTCAACCTTCCTAATGCTGCAACCCTTTAATACAGTTCCTCATGCTGTGGTCACTCCCAACCATACAATTATTTTCGTTGCTACTTCATATCTTCAATAAAAATGTGTTTTTCGGTGGTCTTAGGCTACCCCTGTGAAAGGTTCGTTTGACCCCCAAATGGGTCGCTACCCACATGTTGAGAACCGTGGCCCTAGATTCTCTGTTTCAGTAGCGCTGAAAAAGAATTTGTTCAGCTTTAAAAAAGGTGCCCGTGCTGCGTACCGCTATAAAAAAAAGCTCTGAGTTGTAGTGGTGGTAATTGTGGTGGTGGTAGCAGCAGCAGCAGTAGTAGTAGTAGTGACAGTAGTAGTAGCAGCAGCAGCAGCAGTGGTAGTAGTTGTTGTCATTGTGTAACGACTATTTGTTTTATATATATATATATATATATATATATATATATATATATATATATATATATATATATATATATATATATATATATATATACATAGGCTATATATATATAAATTTCAATGTGGGATTTTTGCTTGTCAATAATTTGTTGGTTATATAATATTACATAATTATGTACTAGAAGAACACTGTTCAGCACAAAATTCTTACCAACGCTATGATATCAATGTCACACATAGACACTGTCTTCAGGAGAAGGAAAATAGTCACGACAGACATGAAATGTTTACCTACTATGTTAGGTCTGGCATCAGACAGGGCACCACAGAGAGCAACGTTACTCAGGTACAGCAGTAACACAGCCAGAGATCAATCACGAAGAACAGGGAACACAGAAATATAAGTTTATGTGTGTCTTTTAACCCTATCAGTACCGTACAACGAGCTATTAACACCTGGTGACCCAAAGCGCCACCATTCGGATGAGGATCATCCGGTCACAAGTCTCAGAAACGCTGTTTTTTTTTTTTTTTTCTTCTGTCGTTCGCCTGAAATAAGTTGTCTATATCAGCAATTTTGTCTCTTGTATAAATTTTACTGTCGTTGTTAGTTCATTCAGTGGTCCATAGAGTTTACGTTCCACTGTTGATTTTTCTGGCCAAAAGGTTTGCCTTAATGTGTCAAATTCGGTGCAGTCCTGGAGTACATGCTCTGCTGTCTGGGGCACATTTCCACAGGTGCACATGGCTGATACACCTATCTTGAATTTTGTGTACATGTGGTTACGTAATCTGTTGTGCTCTGTTCTGAGGCGGAGGATAATGACGTATTCTGGTCTGTCCATATTAAATTGTCGCCTTGTGCTGGGGCTGGTGGTTTCCTGATCGATTTAATGATTCTTTTCTTTTGGTGGTATGTGACTGGTACATCCGGCTGTACTTTTGTCGAACATTCCCCTGCCAGTTGATCAGCTTTCTCGCTGTTAAACCGATAGATTATATTAGGACCCCAGACTACAGCTTGGTTGGGGCTTTCAAATAACGGAAAACTGCGTCCCACACTGGAGCAGGAATTGGCCTAAATTGGAAATATCGAAGACACTTAAGAGTTCTTTACACGAAGTAAACAGAAGGGTCCATTCCAGAGATCTCTTTCTGCCCTGACGCCCCGAAGCATTCCAGGAGCAGAGAAAAGAAGCTTTGGCTGCAGGTAAGGGACAGTGGATGAAAAGAGGGCAATCGTGGATGGCTCAAGCAGAAGACAATAAGACAAGAATGCATGCTGGGGAACACTGGGCAAGGAGAGGAGTGGGTCAGAGTACCAGAGGAGAAGCCTGACCTGTATAGGGTTATGATCACATTAGGCCGGGAGGGCAGAGAGTGGCCAGCGGGTACTACTGAGGTGGAAAACATTTGATTCGCGAAAATTCACGCCCAGGTTATCCGATTATCTATACAGATGGTTCGGTGTTAAGAGGAAAGAGAAGTGCCTGGGGGTTCGTAGCGAAAGCCAATTGAAAATCTTTAGTTCAAGACAACCTATCATACAACATCACAACATCTAGCATGAGAATGAAGGCGGTAACTAAAGTTCTCCGGTGGCTACAGAGCAAGATGCATGCCAATGTCGTAACTGTAACAGTCTCTGAAGAGGTGCTGAGAAAGGTGAAGAGGGGGATGCTTCGATCAGAGTGGCAAGCTTCACTGGGAAGGTCACGGGTAGTGAACATACTTTGGATCTTTTCTCCAGTCATGCCGGCGTAGTGGGTAATGAACGGACACAGATTGGCTAGATCTGCATCATTGGGTGGTGAATTGATACATGACAAGGCAGATGTGGTCAAGACCCTATGGGGGAAAAGCAACGTAATCAGTAGAGAAACAATATCATAATGCCTGGAGAGAATGAGGCTCTTGGGTGTAACTAGAGGGTCTGGCCGGTTCACTACACTCAGAGGCAAGGCGGACATATAACCAGATTGTGACATGTACCATGATTATTGGAACTCCGCGTTGGCTGCTGAAGATGAGGAGGGAGCACGCATGGAAATGCCACGAGTGCTATGATGTCAATTCTTGACTCAACTCAACTAGAGAAAAGAATAAGAATTATGTAATAATTATAAAAAATCGTAGGTGTAAACATTGTTAAAATGCATATATTTCAAGTGTACTTTTCAAAAAATTATAATAAGCATGTTGTATAATGTAGCTTTTAGAAACATTTAAAATGGTCTGGAATACCATTATTTTGTCTCTCCCATCATTGTAAGCCTTTGTTTTTGTCAGGTCCGACTGTATCTTCTCGCGGAGGAATTGGTATTTGAGATGTATTGTTAAACAATTGGACAGGCAAAAACTGCATTTTATAAAATGAAAAACATCTTGTGCAATATATCCTTGTCATTGAGAGTTAGAAAAAGAATTCTTGCTTGCTACATACATCCAGTTTTAACATATGGATGTGAATCCTGGACAATCGGTAGGCAGGCCAAACAATTTTTGGAGGCCTCAGAGATGTGGTTTTACAGAAGAATGCTTAGAATATCTTGGACAGCCAAAAAGAGCAACCAAGAGGTTTTAAAAGAGGCAGGAGACCGAAGACAACTTATCACTGACATCAGAAGGAGACAGTCATCATTTTTCGGCCATGTTATGAGAAGAGGGAAAATAGAACATGTTGTGACCACTGGAAAGATCTGTGGAAGGAGGGATAGAGGAAGACAACGAGAGAAGATGCTTGACAGTCTTGTTGCATGGCATGGAGGTGTGTCGGCACACGAACTGATACATGCTGCAGGAGATCGCGGATTATGGAGAGGCATGATCGCCCACGCCAGTCGGCAAGGCACCTGATGATGCTGATGATGTTAAACAAATATCCTTTTAGACTTGAAATAATTTGGTCTCTATCTCTACGCATACCTGGCACTCTGTTTTGAAATCGTCAAAGATGGCGACAGTACCTGGAGCGTGCTCTGTGGTATAAAAACTACTTCGTCGACGGGAATAGAACTCACAGCTGGTAAGTAGTTTTTGTCTGCATTACTTGAATTGTAATAATAAATAGTTGTTTTCTTGTTAATTAAAAAAAAATCTCTGCTGTTTGGTTTCATAATGATTTGTGTTATTCAGTCGCCCGAATTTCTTTTCTGAGAGTGGATGAATGACTGGATGCATGCTTTGTAAACTGTTTGTTTTCGAGTCATTTTTACGATGTGGTTTTTGTTATTATTTATTTTAATACGCACTTTAATAATTTGTATATATCTTGTGTGTATTACCTATCATATACCTTAAAACACAGCCCAATATGCTGTACTGTTAATAATAATAATATAAATAAATAAAGCGTAGAGATACTTGACTGCGATTCATCTCAATATTTTTTCGTAGTTAATTTTGCAAAAACTAGATGGCTGGGACATATAGTTTAGCCCTCCGCTCGTAGTGGTGTGGGAAAAACTCTCGGTGATGATGACATTAACTTGGCGGAATCTTTTTCGCGTTATGTGGTGTAGGTGTAGTTGCCAGAAAGAAGTCTGCAATTTACATATGATTGAGACCCTTTTTTTTACTAAGGGTATATTTACAGCCCCGACAATTTGGGACCGTTATTCGGATGATAACAGATAAATCAAACTGAGGTACCTAGGTAGGTAGGTTTCTATAAAAGCCTGTCCTAAGGGAGTATATGGAGGCAGTTGCGGTGAAATGCCAAAAAGGACTCAATGCTGTCAAGATTATAATTGACTTTGAACAAAGAATGCTGTTCACATTGTTCCAGCATGTGATCCTGCTGGAAATAGATTATTGGGCTCTCCTTTCAATACCGGACGCGGGCTGGACGGCTTAGTGGTAGTTCTGTCCCTTGGCCGCATTGCAAGCAGTAAGCGGAAAAGTCACGAATCAAAGAAGACAGTGAGGTCGACATCAGGGCTGCCAATGCTTGGTTGTGTCCCCCAGATCTGGTTTTTTTTTTTTTTTGACGCTGCGGGTAAATCTGGTTTTTTTGTTTTGTTTTTGCTGATCTGTCTGCGATAAATTTGCGTGGTTAGGGGTAATGTTAGGGTTAGGTTTAGAGTTAGATGTGACAAGTTTGATGCAGGAGTTTGCTATAATCGTGCACAGTCACATACACACCCAAACAGTCGACGGACTGTGGATGTTACGGACAATTCGCCACCGATCGGGCACCAGCCGCGCGCTATTGCCGTCATATTTGGCAGAATTTCAGTGGCGCCACTCCCACAAGCATCAGATTGTCGGCCAGTATTTGGAACTCCTACATCAAAATTTTCACATCTAACCCTAACCCAAACCCTACGCAACCGTATGATGATAGGCAACCCTACACGCAACAGTATCATGACTACCAACCCTACACGCAACAGTATCATGACTACCAACCCTACACGCAACAGTATCACGACTACGCAACCCTTCATGCAACCGTATGATGACTACGCAACACTACACGCAAGCGTACGCAACCCTACGCACAACCGTATGATGATAGGTGGGTATGTCATTTGTTTCGTGACTTTTCCGCTCACTGTTTGCAGTGCGGCCACGGGAGAGAACTCCCACTAAACCGAACTAAGCCGTCCAGCCCGCGTCCGGTATTGAAAGGAGAGCCGATTTTTTATTATGGACTATATCAAAGAGTCAGAAATGCTCACAATATCAAAGAGTCAGCTGATGAAACTTGAATTCATACAGAATGAAACTATGCAAGCAATGTTTGTATGTTCAAAGAGATACCCCAGCAGTGTGTATGCGATATATGATATACTTGCACTGCCTATTATTCCAGATAGGCTCAAAGTAATGCAAGCAGTCATATCTTAGAGTAGCTGCAGACAAGAGCCACCTCCTGCATAAAGCCCTAAGTAAAGCTAAGGGTCACAGACTGAAGAAAGGAAGGTCTTGGATGGCCCAAGCTGGGGACACAATTAGACATGTGTATAGGCTTGATGAAATTTGGGTTCTGGAACAGGACTGCAGTGGATATAGAACTATAACTTTCCGCCAGAGTTTACTGCTGGTGAACATGAGAAAGAAGAAGTACTAGAAACTACTTTTTCTTAGTTCTCTGGTTATAAACTCTAAAAGAAAATTCTGCTCTACATCCACTTTTAGACAGGTTTTGTTCTATAAATTTTCTCTAGACTGGTTTTGTTCTAGAAATTTCCTTATAAGCCATGTCAACAAAAGGTCCACGGGTAAAAGCATGAGGTGCCCAATATGTAAAAAAAAAAATAGGCACTGGAAAGTGTTATCCGTTTAGTGTTTATTAATTACTCCCTTTATGTCTCTTTACATATTTTAAGAATAAAATTTAAAATTTATGTGAATAAGTGATTAAAAAAAATCATTTATTATTAAAGCAAACTGATTAGGGATGTTTCCTGTGCAATCAAGGATGTTCCTAAGGCAAATGCACTTCCACTTGAAGGGTGCACCCCTGATTTGTAAACTTGTATGACTTGGATCACAGTCACGGTCAATATTTACAAATCTCTGGAAATAGAAAAGAAGAATTCAGGCTTTTGAGTGTAAATGCTGAAGGCGCATTAGTTATTTAGAATACAAAACTAATAAATATGTCAGACAGAATATGCACATTTTCAGGACACCAGAAGCCTCTCTTGGCAGTGGTGAAATGTCACAAGCTAGCTTGGTTTAGGCACGTGGTGAGACGTGATTAGATTGCAAAGACTATACTTTAAGGAACATTAGGGGGTAGTCGAAAGGGGGGGAGGGGAGAGAAGAACCTAGAATGACAACATTAGGAAATGGACAGGACTAAGTTACCATACACTTTTTCATCAAGCGGGAGACAGATGGCTGGTTTTATGTGCGAGTGCTTCCATCAATACACCTCCACGGCCCTAATAGGTCAAGGGTTATGATTTGTTAGGATCTGGGCAGTGGGTTTACCCCCCTACACCACCATAGGAAGTCAAATAACCAAAGCTTCATGTTTTTGCTGGATAATAATTTGTATCATTTGTTTTGTTGTGTCTCAATACAGATTGCAGTATTGCAAGATCGTTTATTTAAGTAGACAATCTTTGAGAGTGACGTAATGGAGAACCAGGATAATATGACCCAGTTCCAGGCTACGCTGGAGGACTGGACCACTAAATTTAAGAATGGAGGTTCATTTGATCCTGTGCCTTGCCTAAACAAGTATGTTTGTTCGCTGTTTATTGTTGTCAGTTTAACCATTTTTCAGTGGCTTACATGCTACTTTTAGTAGATCTGTGATACTGCTTTTCAGATGAATAATTATGAAACGGATAACATAAAAATTGATTGGAACAGTCATGTTTTTTTTAACAGTTGACATATATTTTCTTTCTAATGGTTTTTGATAAGATTTTAGTGTTTGTGTGTGGCAAATTTGAATTATTTGGAGATAGCAATATTTTCTTATCTAGTCTCCTTTAAAAATAGTCATTCTCTTGTTCTTTGGTTTACTATATTTTTGTGTCTTTTGGCTTAACACATCTGATTTCATCGAACCCTCAGTTAATCGCCATGTATGACCTGCCTTTAAGAGGCAGTAGGTCTGTTCTTCTGTCTCCCAGAATGGGACTATACAGTGGCAGCATTACTGAAATGCTCAACTTTTGGGTAGGAGAAAGCAGGAATTACTGCCTTTTAAGAATGTAAAGCACTCAAGATGCTTCACTAAGATATGATTGATATTTCCCTCAAAGTCATAGTGCATCTGCCTGAGAGGCAAGGAACCTACAGTCTGCATTCAGATAAGCCAGATGTGTGGAACGGGTGTGCATCCATAACTATTTCCCTCAATTCATAGTTCATCTGCCTGAGAGGCAAGGAACCTACAGTCTGCATTCAGATAAGCCAGATGTGTACAACAAATGTGCATCCATAACTCAAGTTGTGAGACAAAATTGTAGCCAAGAATTGTCAATGTCCAAGATCTTTTCTCCTTCTGCTTGTCTGTTCCCACTTTATAATGTTTTCTTTAACACCCACTTTACTGCTGCTTATATTCTCTTTGACAGTCTGTGTATATTTGAACACTGAATGTGTTGCTTGGTGAACCTGTTTGCACAGCTTTTTTGTCATGTTCTCAACAGCTTTCTGTATTTGTTTATTCCTTCCAGGATATTGTCTTTTTATTTGTAGCTTATTAATTTCATTTACCACAACCAAATTCATAATCTGTTAAATTGTTGTTAGCATGGGGACTAATAGACTGCAATCTTTTTTTTTAGCATATAGAAAGAATGGCAGATTACAGTGTCAGTAACTGAAGATAGAAAATAGTAGGCAATGAGGCTGACCAAGAAGACGAGAAGATAATATACAGGCAGATATTAGTAGTCACCAAAGAGAGAAAGGAAGACCAACAGCAAAAATGAATGGAGGTGTTGTGATATCTGCAACAATGAACCTAAGGGCTCAGAATGTTAAAAAAGATGACATTTTATCTTTTTCATCTGTTTTTGTACTCCATGTTTAAGATTTGTTTAAGATACCATGTGTTCAGGGAAGAATTATTCATTAGATAATTTGAAACTGTTTCACAATGGAATAAAGAATATTACTTAAGTAGAAATGTCATATCATATATGTATTTAAGGCTTGCTGAGCTCTTGGAGAAAGAAACTGAGGAATTCTACAAAATGGATCCTGATCCGCTGGATGACCGTCCACCAGGTGAGAGTTATTATTTATTCCCAAGATTGCAGTTCATTAGATTGGATTTTTTTAATCGTATGGTTTTTCTGGGGCCCTGTTATAAGGAAAACAAGAACAGACCTGCTGCCATCTCAATAGCACTTCACAAGAGTCGACTAATGGGAGCTACTTTTGAAGTAGGAGTGCACCTGCCTGAGAGACAAGAAACCAACAGTCTGCATACAAATAAGTCAGACCTGTAAAAAAGATGGGCTTGCAAAACCAAGGAACAGGAGAACTGCAGTCGAGAATTGGATGAACAACCAGAACTTTCCTCTAGAGTTTACTGAACCCATATGGGAAGGTTAGCATGTGATAACAGGATAGGACATATATCCCATGGTCATGTGTGTAAATCTCACAGATTGTTAAAAGTTAGCACCATAAAATGTTCTGTTGCATACAGGTGGTCAGCAGTTTACTGAACTAATTCACTTATTGTGTGCCAGACTTAAACAGACTTAAAATATCCCTAGTGTGCTGTGTAATTTGTAAATGGTTTTTACTACAATAAATATTTCTTATATTTAATAAACATCAGTGATACACACATTTGCCCAGCCTCACATTTTTTTTAAAAATTCTCATTGTGGGTTCCGGGACCCTATTCTCGGAGAAAAAAGAATACACCCACCGCCTCCCTTAGAGACATGTCGTAACTTGACTAATTATGGGTTTTCAGTTAGAGTGTATCTGTCTGAGAGGTGAGGAACCAACAGTCTGCATATAAATAAGTCCGAAGTTTACAGCCTGGAAATGTGGAGATTTTATTTTTAAAAATACAAGAACATTTCAGCTGCAAGCTCAGTGTTTGACGTAATGAAAACTTTTCCTGGGGAATGCAAACTGGCTTATTGTTGTGAGTTTTCTCTATCGTTTCATTAACATTTATCACAAATTCCACAGTCCTGAAAATCGAGTGTGTTTAAAAAGAAAATATGACCGTGGTCTAATCTTTGCTGGTTCAGTATATTAGGCAAGTTTGTGATAAAAAGGTTTTAATATGTTTAAAGAAAGCAGCAAATGATTTTTAGCTAGCTGTAAACTCCGGCGGAAAGTTCTGTTTATTTTTCTACCTCTGGACTTTTATTCTTTTTCCAGAACCTGAGTGTTGCATGTACATTAGTTTAACTCAAGAAATCTATTTTATTCGGTCATGGCTGTTACTTAAATTACCACTTTAAACGTAATGCATTTGTGAATTTTGAACGTTGACAATTTTTCTACTTTTGCAAATATTTTAACCCTTCTGATACGGAAGGAGTTGATTGTGGAAGACTTCGTTTAACTGGATTGTTAGCTAGTCAGACTCGACATCATGGCACACCGGGCATACCCATATGTGCTCTTGTCTCTCGCAGCAAATACTTTAAGGTGTAGGTGTTAACTCAACGTAATTTGATTATACTGGTTCTCATCCTCTCATACATTCCTCCTTGCCCGATCCATACCCTCTTCCTCATTTACACATTCTTACACATGTTATTTCATCAAGTCTCATGCCTTTCATGCATTCATTTAGAATTGGTCTTCAGGATGTTTTATTATGTAACCGTTAACAAAAAGTTATATTTTTTTCCAGGTCGGCAAATTGCTTCATGCGGACTTGGCCAGATGATGAAAGTCATCTTCAAGAATGATGATTTTATGAATACAGTAAGTATACGTATGGTTATTTTCAGTGACATTTTTGAAAAATTTTATTGATCCTGTTGCACTAAGACTAAATACTGGTACTTTGGAGTTTTGACTGGTTTTTTATCTAAAAAATTTTTCTTATCTTCAAACCCAATTTCCCATTACATCATCAGGAAAATCAGGTGATCCGTTCTCAGATTGGAAAAAATGTAAAATTAATTTAAAAAACATTTTTTGCTGCTGGTAATGGGTGGCAAGTTCTGTGTAAACAGTGTAAGCTTTTAAACAGATCATAAATTGAGATACACTGTCAGTTGACTGTCATTAATCCAGCCGTGTAGTAAAGCTTCTATTTCTTGCATAACTTGATTTCTTTGGGATGATATGTAAGCATGGCAGACAGAATATTACATTGGCGCGTTAAAGTGCAATCAGTGATCACAGTGGGCCTCTTTTATGTGGGTTGTGAGGCCCCACTACCCCCTACAAGCATGTCATAAGAGTTGACTGCAATTAGGTGTTTCCTTTAAACTTATATTGCATCTACCTTATAGGCGAGGAACCAACAATACTGAAGTTCAGAAGCGGATGAAAAGCCAGAACTTTCCACCAACATTTGAAAGCCGGTGAAAAATAAGAAAAAGATCACCAGGGGTAGGGGGCAGCACTTTTGATCAACCATAGAGATATAGATAGATTTTGACCATAAAAATGACCAGATACATTTAACTAAGAATACTATTACATCTCATAGACGATTAGGTAAAGTTTAATCATACAGTTTCTCTTGCAGAAAGTATGTTAATATGTGGTCATGTTTTTCACCTTTAATCATAGTCTCGCATAAAATGTAAACTATGGCTGTTTTCACATTTCATTATAGACTTGTGTAAAGTATGTTAAAATTATGTATTTTTATCATCCCTCTCAAGATTGTCAACTCATATCTGCTGGAAGGAGCTTCCTACAGAGACGGCGGTCCTCTGTTTACTGCCTCCTGCAGGGTTTTGTTGGATTTGTTGCCTGGCTTAGAGACCAGCGTGCCCTTTAGGGAAACGGTAAGCAATTTAACTTTTAGACTTATAGTCCTGTTCTTTGGTCATGTGATGCGGGGAGGCTATGGAGAATATTATGATGACTGGGAAGATCAACGGTAAAAGAGTCAAAGACAGGGTGAGAGAGATGGTGACGGATGGATTGCTTCAATGGTATGGAGGAATATCCCCGGTGGAACTTATCCAGAGGATATAATGACTAAGATCTGTGGAGATGTGTGAACTCATACATCAATCTGCAGAGCATATGATGATGATGACATATAGCCATTTTAACTTCAGCTTTTTTCATTCCAGTACTTTAGTGCTGTAGAGTAACAATCTTTGAATAGTAGTAGCTCTTGCAGAAAATCACAATGCATTAAAAAGACTGACATTCATTCAACAAATTTCTTTGCTTGGTATATTTTCATGTACTTAATGTGCAGTGTCTAACTTTATATCACTGGTTCTTCTTCACTAGGCGGAACCATAGCTTTTATAACTATTTTTTTTCTCCTCAGCTATTGCAGCATATAATACGGTGGAAGTATTCTATCTTCTTAGTATTAAGGGATGAAGAAGATAACACACAAAAAAACATAAGTCTATGAACTGAAACAGCATAAATAAAATAAGACAAATCAACGTTTCTGCCAGGGCCTTTCTCAACCCGAACTACACAACTAAAATGGAAAAAGTCCTCTTCTTCACTAATATAAACTAGGGTAGAAATGAATGGTTGTTCAGTCATTTCTAGACATCTACAACATGCTTGTTAGCAGAACATTTGGTATACCCACCCCCAAATTAATGGGACTCTGGAACCCCTATTGGGAATGTAGAAGTCCTTGGGTTAAGCCACATAATTTTTCTATAGCCTAGTGTATGGGAGGACCTACAACTGAACAGTCCTGTATTCTATCTACTATTTTTCCCCCCAGATCTTTCTGTTTTTAAAATGATTGCTGTATCTTATTCCAGGAAGGAGTTGTTGAAAGACTGTGTTACTGGGCAGAATTTGCACAAGAGCCACTACAGAGCTATGCTACAGGTCTTCTCAGTGGTGCCATGGAGTTGAATGATGTGGCTGTCAAGTTTAGAGAAGAAAGTTTGCATCTGGTGAGCTAAAAAAAAATTTTAAAGGCTATATTTTTCACTGTGACATCACATATGATATTTATTACCTGTTTTGGTACCAGGCGGATTTTAACTGATTTTATCCCAGATCGCCTTTGCTTTAACTAATAGATGTTTTAGATCATAGTTAGTGAAAATAATAACATGATGAGAGGGGAGTTAAAGTAACAATTGGAGCAGATGGTGAGTGCCTTGGTTCCGAATGAGTTAAAACCATACAGGAGAAGTTAAAAAGGGAGATAGGGGAAGAGATTAACAGCAAGAAGTAGGAAGATATCTAAAAGGAGTGGGACCGTAAAAAAGGTCAAAATCAAGAGATGGGTATGCAGCAGTTTGTCATAGTGTGCAGCTGGAGTGAGAGACGGAGAAAGTGGTTCTGTGGAAGGTAGCCTTCACAAGATCTGAAATCCCTGTGTGGGTTCTGCTGGCCACATCTAGAGTTGGGGGGGGGGGGGGGGAGAATACAATAGTTTACAGATGGCAGAGACCAGTGTTAATCATTGTAGAAGACGGAAATCTCAGATTTTGAAATGACACAGGAAAACCAACAGCAGAAACCAAATGGTGAAGTCAAGTGGATGGTATTGCAGTGCTTTATCTCTGAACAATACTCAGGTGCACATATAAGATTTTCGGCTCTCCTTTCAATACCGGACGAGGGCTGGACGGCTTAGTTCAGTTTAGTGGGAGTTCTCTCCCTTGGCCGCACTGGAAACAGTGAGCGGAAAAGTGACAAATCCAAGAAGACAGTGAGGTCGACATCAGGGCTGCCAATGCTTGGTTGTGTCCCCAGGGGGTTTTTTTTACGCTGCGGGGAAATCTGGGTTTTGCGTTTTTTTTTGTTTTTGCTGATGTGTGTGCTTTAATGACCGATAAATTTGCGTGTTTAGGGGTAGGGTTAGGTTTAGCGTTAGATGTGACAATTGTGACGCAGGAGTTCCCTATAATCGCGCACAGTCACATACACACCCAAACATTCGACGGACTGTGGGTGCTACAGACAATTCCCCACCGATTGGGCACCAGCCGCACGATATTGCCGTCATATTTGGCAGAATTTCATTGGCGCCACTCCCACAAGCATCAGATTGTCGGCCAGTATTTGGAACTCCTACGTCAAAATTTTCACATCTAGCCCAAACCCTACACGAAACCATATAATGACTACGCAAGCGTACGCAACCGTATGATGATAGGTAAGTATGTCATTTGTTTCGTGACTTTTCCCGCTCGCTGTTTCCAGTGCGGCCAAGGGAGAGAACTCCCACTAAACTAAGCCGTCCAGCCCTCGTCCGGTATTAAAAGGAGAGCCAGATTTTCTAACCTCTAAATTGTGGATGTTTAACTTTTCAGTCCATGCATTAGGAGAAAAAGATGTAAGGATACTGCTCTAGAACATGTGCAGTGAGTCAGTGATGTTCAGCTCCAGCAGGACAGCACCATTCACATGAAAATCACTAGGACACAAGTCCCAGAAACCCTATTCAACTGTTAGGTTACATTAGGGCCCACAACAACAGGTACGGTGGGGGTTTTGAAATAAAAATTCATCCCTCATTAGGGCGTAGTTGTAGTTATGCAACATGCAGAAAAAAAAAGCTGTTGTAAACTGTTGTTAATTAAATACCACATGATTTGTTCACAGGTATTTAAAAATGTGAAATCTCTTGTCTCAGTTTTAGGATTCATTTAATTCCTCTACAGGTACCCATCATGTTGGACAGGCTGCATGCCCTGATCAAACAAGAGAAAGAGGAAAAAGAGAAGACAGACAATAATGCAGAAGGAGGGGACAAACGAAGAGATGAGCCTGGCAAGTCTCCACGTCATTTTGCTGTACTGGCTAGTGGGGAGTCAAAACCATTAAATAAAAGTAGGGTTTTTGTGTTTACTCATGGTTATTTAGATATTTCTGTGATAATAAAAATATTTTGTAAATCTCACTCCTGTAACATAGACTAGCACATGTGAAAGGTCACCAAGCATGAATGAAAAGCCAACCACTGTTTGCTTGAAACAAAAAAACAAGTTTGTTTCTACACACTTAAATATGTCCTCTGTCATATTCCGTATTTGTTTATCTAAAATATGTTATTTTATTGCAAAATTAATATTCTACTGAGCTATTCTTAGCTGTAAAATTATTAATTTTTGTTTAAGTTTGTTAATTTTAGCAGCGCTTTTTGCCCAAGGAGATACCTGTATTATATACCATAGTAATCGTAATTGTGTCTCCTGCATTGTTCAGGCAGGTTTCGGGATTGTGGGATTTCGAGTTCCCCATTCATGATCGATTCATTGACCAGTATAAAAACCTGGAAACTTCCATATATGAGTGTAAACATGACTTCATTGATCACGTGGGTATCCGATTCACAGAGATGGCTCCTGTGGTTCTTTGTTCGTACAGAGACCGCAAGAAGAGGTCTACCTGAGCTTTCTTAACTCTACAGAAAATTCAGAATGTGAGGAATCTTAAATGCAAACAATTTGTAATCAAAGTTGAATAATCTGGAGGACATGGTTTTGTCTCAAAACCGTGAAGTATGTTTGGCAAGTTTATGCACAGCTGTCGGGCATCACTCTACATGACAATGATGTGCTTGATATTACTAACATCTTTAATGGCACTTGGCTGACGAGAGGCCACACATCCTACATTGGGGTTGGCTGTAAAGTGGATGTCATTACAGGACTTTGCATAGATGTGCATGTTATGTCCACATATTGTTAGGTGTTTGAAACCACTGGTAGCAGTTTCCAAATCGAAACCAGCTGATTTTTTAGCGGTCTGTGGCCTGTGTTATACATCAATACTTTCTGATGGTGATGCCAAAACATGTGCGGAGGTTACCAAAATCAAACCTTGTGGGGAGGACATTCACTTAGACAAAGAGGAATGTATCAGTAAAGGCCCTGAAACAGCACTGCGCAATGTTGTTGCTGACTGCCGAAAGAAAGGTGTGACCCTAGGTGGATGTGGTAAAGGTCAGTTTTCACAAAATGCCATCTGTAAAATGACAATTTAGTACACCAGCAATAAGGAACAACACAAGTGTAGAGTCCACGAGAAACAGTGTTATGGTTTCACTGCCTTACTACCTTTCAACGGACAAAACTCCACGCCGTAAAATGTGCCTAAGTGGAGAGCAGTCTTGGTGTTATCTTTAATCGGCCCTGGCTAAGCATCAGTCCCCGCATCTTTATGACAAAATGTTTCCACACGGCTCAAACTGTGACAGGCTACAGAAATATCTTTTATCAGTTTATGAAAGGGTGTCTGACCCTAAACTACCTAGATGTGTTTCAAGAAGACTCAGTAATAAGTATATTTTTCTCTTCTCTACTTCTTGTTCAGGTTCTGGCAGCGAGTCTGGCTCAGAGATGTCAAACTACAAAGCTAACCTGAAGAGGACACTGTCTCCAGCTCATGCGTCTGATTCATACCCGTTAAAACGATCCAGGACAAACTCCGAAGCATCTGGGAGTAAGGAAGACATTTATAGTTTTACTTTATTATGTCATCAGTAATGTAATCGTTTTACTTTATTGTGTCATCAGTAATGTAATAGTGATTCCAAAGGATATAATGGAATCTGGGAAATAGACTATGAAACCTATATGACATGTATGTTTTTATATATATTGATAAATAAATTGTTTGACAACAGTATTTGATGGAGATCACAGCAACAGCAGCTGGGCAGAGATGCGGCCTCTAGTGATAGGATCCTACTCCTTGAGCCCACTGACAACCGCCATGAAGCAGAGGTTGATCTTGCAGTACCTGACACCTCTAGGAGACTACCACGAGGTCAGTTACAACATTTATCTGCTTAATGATACATTTATGTATGTTTAAAATCATAATAAACTGCTACTGGCAGCTTTGGAAACTTTTTACTGGCTGCTGAAGAAGAGGATGTGGTGCTCATTGGAAATGTCCAGAGTGTGGTGATGTCAGTTCTTCGCTTAACACTTATCTTAAATGTCTTTTAAATTTGAGACCTCTGTGATGTTGTGATGCCATCATAGTCTACAATTGTATATTGCACATAGTTTTCCTCTGTGTGGGTTCTAGGGCCCAGTTGTGGGGAAAGTAGAAATAGACTCAAAGCCTCCCCAACAAGCATGTCATGAGAGTTAAAGTCGAGTGCACCTCCCCAATAGGCATGTCATGAGTGTCAAAGTTGAGTGCATCTCCCCAATAGGCATGTCATGAGTGTCAAAGTTGAGTGCACCTCCCCAATAGGCATGTCATGAGTGTCAAAGTTGAGTGCACTGCCCCAAAAGGCATGTCATGAGTGTCAAAGTTGAGTGCACCTCCCCAATAGGCATGTCATGAGAGTTAAAGTCGAGTGCACTGCCCCAATAGGCATGTCATGAGTGTCAAAGTTGAGTGCACCTCCCCAATAGGCATGTCATGAGTGTCAAAGTTGAGTGCACCTCCCCAATAGGCATGTCATGAGTGTCAAAGTTGAGTGCTCCTCCCCAGAAGGCATGTCATGAGTGTCTAAGTTGAGTGCACCTCCCCAATAGGCATGTCATGAGAGTCCAAGCCGAGTGTACCTCCCCAGAAGGCAAGGAGCTAAGTCTGCAGACAAATATTTCAGATATGTAAATTAGATACACTCACAGCACTCATGCTCTACAACGCGACCAAAATCTAGAAGTGGACAAACAACCGTAACTTTTCATTGTATTTTACAGCCCATGAACGCAAAGAAAAAGCATTTTGTTTTGTCTACAAAATCTAAACTGAAACAACTTTACTCTTTCTACCCAACAATTGTTAATTGAAACTAATAAATGTTGGATTTGAACAGATTAAAAAAACAACTATTTAGACACGACAAATAACTGTTGGGGCAGATTCATATAAGAGCTAGACGGGACAGAATTGAAGAAAAAGTTTAAAATTAAGGGCGAGTCATTTGGCAGTGAATAAATTTAAGAAATATTGTTTATATACTTTGTCAGAGGAACAGCTGGTCAGTAGGCTAAGACCGATATTTAAAGCCTCTGTTGGATGGTCAAGAGCAAAATAAAATCCAATAATGCACAATGTGTGGCGGCCACAGTAGTCATGAATCTCTAAATCCTCATGCTCAGGACACCCCATCTTACTTCTTCTTCTCACTGATACATGTTGTAGCCTGGTGTCTTGCACTTCTTGGGTGATGGATTTGTTCATCTGTGTTGCAAGTTTCAGTTACACATTTTACCCATCTCTCTCTCTCTTGGTCTTTTCTTCGCCTACCTTAGAGATGCTCGCTGTAAACAATTTCATATGCAGTTGGGTTTGGCTGCATTCTCATGAGATAGCTGATCCATTTCATTTGTTGTCTATCGTTCGAATTTTGACAGTCGTATTCCAACTGTCTCATTTAGACAGTCATATTCCAACTGTCTCATTAAGGCAGTCGTATTCCAACTGTCTCATTAAGGCAGTCGTATTCCAACTGTCTCATTAAGACAGTCGTATTCCAACTGTCTCACTTAGACAGTCGTATTCCAACTGTCTCATTTAGACAGTCGTATTCCAACTGTCTCACTTAGACAGTCATATTCCAACTGTCTCACTTAGACAGTTGTATTCCAACTGTCTCATTAAGACAGTCGTATTCCAACTGTCTCACTTAGACAGTCATATTCCAACTGTTTCATTAAGACAGTCGTATTCCAACTGTCTCACTTAGACAGTCGTATTCCAACTGTCTCTCTTTTCATACACCACCCTGGAAATTGGTACATATAAGAAGTAAAAGTTTTAGGCGTTACGAACGAGCTTCGTAATGCCAGCGTGCCGGGTTCGATCCCAGCTGCGGGCCTTGTGCTGGTTTCGACAGTGGTATTGAGAAGCCGACTATCCAGAGAGCAATGGCAAACTGCTGGACGTAAATTTGCCTAGAAAATCCACAACAGCAAAAAAAAATGCTGGGATTGGTTCTACGACGTCCTGTAAAGGATACGCAACTAACTATGGGCAGTGAAAGGTTGTTGCATGCCCTTTGCAGAGCCAACGCCAGCATATTCCTTTCTAGCTGTTTGTGATTTAACTTTCATTGATTTTGTGCCACAGAGGCAGTGAAGACAACCTAGTGTTTTTGTTTCAGAAGCATTATATTTTGTTTCAGCTGCTTAGCCCTATTCTGGAGCACAACGCCATGGCCTTGATCTTCCATTACATTAATTTGAGTGAGAATAAGGACATCAGACTAGCATTTGATGCTCTGAGAGTAAGTTGTTTGATTTAAGTAGATTTGTTATGTGTTATATGCATGTTTCTTGTTTTAGTTTGGTCCCAACCGGTGTACGTTATATGAACGGTGTGTATTTATATATTTTACCTTTGGTTTATGCACGTTTTAGATATGCATATAGCTCTGTATATGTTGTCTCTTTGTAAGTATTGCACCCAGGCTGTTTTCATTGCTGTAATCTTTATGTATTTAAAAAAAAAACCTGCTGAAAGAGATATAAGAACAGTTATTTTAGAAATTCTTTGGAATACTGAGTTTTCCCAAATGTCGACTGAAACAACAGAAATCCTAAATTTAACTAGAAAAGACAGATCGGAAAATAGGGTATCAGAGATACAGTTGTGATGGAACTGGTACTTTACTACACATCAGAGGAGAATAGATCAGATGGTTTGGTGGATGTACTCAGTACTTTGATCTTTCACAGCTAAATGACAAAACTATCAGTAGCCAATGAGCCAAGTAACAATCTGAGGGATAGCAAATTATGTCATCGGCAGACATCTCCTATATAGTTCTCCACTTGTGATTTGTCTCCCAACTTTCTTGGCACTGTAACTTATATAGCCGGCCTTATGCTTTATTAATATTATATTAAATTCATGTTTCAAGAGAAGGTGAGATAGGCATGCTGCATGCAGAGTGGCAAGCATCACTTGAAAGGTCCCGGGTAAATAGCACCCCTTGGATATTTTCACCAGGTGATGCCGGTGTGTTGGGAAATGAGCAGGCATATAGACTGGCCGGTTCTGCATCACTTGGTGGTGAACTGATGTATGAGAAGCTGGATGTTGTGAGGGCCCTTTAGGAGCGAGTGAACAGATAGATCATTTAGGTCTGAGGAGAATGTCACTGAGGGGTTACAAGGGAATCTGGCAGACGTTCCACACTCAGGGAAAAGTGATACAGATACAATCAGACAGTTACTGATGCCATCAGAACTTTTAACCTTTCGCTTGCTGCTTAAGATGGGACAGAGCACTTATGGGGATGTCCTGAGTGCTGTGATGTCGATTCCTAATTCAACATTGAACGTATATTTAATTCATTTGAAACTAGTTTATAAACAGTTTGATACAAAAATGTATATCTTGTTTCCCTTGGCAGTTTCTTTCTGTGATTCTGTGCCACAAAAAATTTGCTGCGGAATTCATCACTAAGGGTGGAGTCCAGAAGCTTCTAGAGATTCACCGACCTTCCATGGCAGCCACTGGTGTCTCCCTGTGCTTCTACTACATTACTTACTTTGAGGATGCCACAGAACGAGTAAGCCCTTCATTACCACTGGCTGCTAAGATTTGTGTATCCACAGTTCACCTTTTTATAAATTGAATCCTGCCTCTGAGATTGCAACATGAAGGTCGTGCATCACATTACTCAAACAACCACCTTTTGCCTGCCAACACAACCAAAACACATTCTGGATCCCCCCCCCCCCCCCCCCCCTAACCATTGTGCAGATTCATCTTGAAAAAAAAAAACTTCCCTCTGGGATTGCAACACGAAGGTCTATCTATCATCACATAACTCAAACAACCACTTTTGCCTGCCAACCCAGCTGAAACAACATCCTCATTCATTTACATGAAATAGTTGAAACTGGGACACCCTGCGGCTACAGAAGGAACCTGTTTTCTGTACTGTAATATTCCCAGAGCAATACTATAGTCTGTTTCAAAATAAAATGCTATCATTTGACCGAAATTGTTGAAATCATACACAGGCATATGAAATTCCTATGCCATGATAAATAATTTTCTTGCATTGACATTTCCTTCCCTCCCCCAAAATAGTTTCTTATGAAATTTACAGTAGCTAATGGAAATTATTTGCCAAAAGGTTTCTGTACATTAATTTCCATGTTTTTCTAGAAAGTTCACAACTTGAGACAAGTCACACAAGCTCACTCAGGTTGAGCGAGGCATTTTGGGGAGATATTATTTTTGCCAAACAAACAGTGAAACGGCCCTAAAAATTGTATAATGGTGAAAAGATTGAAATCTGATGTTTAAAAAGAACTACTCTCATTCAGACGAAGCAGATGCAATAATCTATATAGACTTATCCGTTATACGCCAAAGAAGAAGCGCATGGGCATTTACAGCACGCTCAGGGGGCAGAACAGTCAAAGAAACCAACGGCGCCTTCTCCATGACAACCAGCAGCATGACGATGGAGGTGATGGCAGTGACACAAGCGCTTGCCTGGCTTGAAACACAAAAATACACCCGCGTGTGTATACTCAGTGATTCAATGAGTATGATCCGGAGGGTTCAGGCAGGTTCAGTGCGAAGGCAATGGCTTGAATCATTACAGAAGTCCACTGTGCGTGGAGTCACCTTTATTTTTGTTCCGGGACACGCAGGCGTCGTTGGAAATAAAAATGGGAAGGATAGAGGACTTTGGTGGCAGTGAATCCACATCACTCGCCAGAATGGCAGACTTGGGAATTAAGATCGGTACAGCAAAAAACGAGACGCACACCAGACACGCCAGAAGACTTGTTAATCAACATAGAACTGGTACTATTAGCCATCGGACGTTGGGGTTCATACTGAGGGGAGGATCTGAGCACCTATGGACATGTCCGGGGTGCAATGTGGATAACCCAACTAACTAACTACTATATGTAAAGTTATGATCTTGTTTTATAGTTTCACGTTTGACTCCATTCACAGATGTGCATGCTGCCAGAAACAGTACTCTCTGATGTAGTCTCGTAAGTATTTTCCCCTGTTATCATTAATTTAAATAGTTTCCAATCAATAGTATAAGAAAAAAATGATAAATTATATTATCATGTGTTGGCGGAGCACACATATATGTAGTGAAAGTTTTACAGTGATCGAAAGGGGCAATAAATATCATAATTATTGTATTTGTTTTGCTTTTAAAAATATAATGTGGGCTTTTTTTTTTTACCTTGTAAAATGTTGACCTTGCACTTTATTATTCAGACTGTCACAAAAGTATATGCACATTTAGAAGTACCAAGTGAGTGTCATTGCTGTGCCTTGCATTATTTAGATTCAGAGGGGCTTTATTAAGAGGTGGAAAGTTATAACAGACCTGTTCCTAACAAGCAAGTCGTTAATAGTGACCCTATTGGGAGGGGTGAAAGGGATAACCCACTGCCTCCTTATAAGGATATTGTAGAAGGCAACTATTTAGAGATGTCGTGCATCTGCTTGAGAGGCAAGGAACCATCATACAAATAAGCCAGATCTGTAAAACTCTGTAGTTCTAAAATAAGACAGAAGTCCAGAAGTGGACAAACAACCAAAGTTTTCTACCAGAGTTTACAGCCAGTTAGCAATTAATTCAAATAACTGCGGCCGATCAATTGCAGAGACAGCACAACTTTTCCTATTACATTTTTGTAAAGATATTTCAAACGCTGTGTCACACTCGTTTTTATGACAGGTACAATCTGTGGCTGATGGAGTGTTCCCATGATTCCAGTCGTTGTCATGCCTGCCTGTTCTTCTCCCAGTCATTCACCTACAAGGTTATTCTCAACTTATTTGATCAGAAAGATGGACTCAGACGGCTAATCAATGTGGTAAATGACTTTGCTCACAAATTCTTTTAAATACTTCCACAATTTTATGATTAATTTATAACAGTGGGGGGGGGGGGGGGGGGATAAAGCAACCTGTTTAACTGCAGTAGTGCATCAAGCATACAGTGCCACACTCAATTTTTATAGACCAATCGGCCCTGAATAGGTAATATGGCCGAGATTACGCCGACTTGTCTTTATTTCCTAGGATTTTATGAAAGATGAAGTGGCTTAGACATTAGTGCCAACTTATGGTGAATATTGTGGATTGGCAGGCTTATTGTTTTTAGTGCATGTATGTATGCATGTATGTATATATGTATGCATGCATGCATGGATGTATGTGTGTACTGGGTGCCTATGTGTTTGTGTGTGAGTGAATGGTTGTGTGTGTGTATGTAAGTATGTGATCGCGCGCGAGCGTGCACACATATTTTACCAGCCATGCTTTTGTTTTTGACTTCATATTCATAATATGCATATTATTACATGAATATAATATGCTTCATTGATGAAATACAACTGCTGTGTGAAAGATGGAAGTTTAGAAGGGCCGAATGTAAGACAGGCCTGAGTACCTAATTCGTAACCCTTTGAAAATAAAGTTCGTTCGTTCGTTTAGTTGTGGCAAGTATCTGTGTTTCTGACATATGTTGCCTCACTGCATTTTCCTCCATGTGTGGGGTATAGTTCCATCACCCAGCTCATGAGTTGAATGCATAGTGCTACACTGGGAGTTGTGAATTTAATTTATAATGTTTTTACCACTGCAGATTCAGAAAAATGGTGAATGGTCTGTTGTTGCTAGAGAACCAGTTGTGCCTTATGTCATGAATTTCATGATCAATTTCTGATCTCTTTTAACTGCTGCTGCTTCAATGGACGATGAACCTCATGCTGGACTGTTTGGATTGTCACTTTTGACTGCTGCTTCAATGGATGATGAACCTCATGCTGGACTGTTTCGATTGTCACTTGTGACTGCTGTTTCCATGGACGATGAACCTCATGCTGGACTGTTTAGATCTGTGCATTTAATGCGCGTATATGCAATTGGCTTTACTGTAGTCTGTCAGTTCTTTCACAAGGGACCGTGAAGGACATTCTGTGTGGTTTTCATTGGCATAGGAACAGAGGAACCATGGTGATGTTGGAACAGAAATTACCTGATTACAGTGACTGTCTAAATCAAGAAAATTGTCCAGAAACAGATGGAGGTTTACACACACACACACAAAGGAAGGTGTATTCTTTCTTGATGCAGCTTTTCTGTTTAGGTTTCTTTCTTGTTCAGACATTGACTGCACATTTCTTTTATTATACTCATGTGGTGCTTAAAAGTGTGCAAAGAAACAATAGACCGGTACATTTTTAGGTCAAACAAAGGAGATATCAAGAAGCTCATATTGACTGCAATTTAGAATGAAGAGATGCAGAAGAACCACACACAGACTATGATCATGACCTAACTACACCTTTCAGTAATCAAAACAGGTTCCCAATCGGGAGCCAGGCCAACATAGAATGGATCAATGTTTTCTTTAGAGAGTGCAACAGTCTGAGATGCAAGGAGCTTATATTCAGTCGACCGTTGTACACAAATAAACAGATTTGTAAAACCGATGTGCACGCAAACGTGCTGGGGCAAAGAAATGTCCAGAAGAGAAAAAAACGACTAGAACTTGCATCCAGTAAATGCTAAAACGAAGAAGAAGACTGAAACTTGGGGAAAAATATGTTCAGGTTTAAATGTGAAGTTGAACAAATGATACAAAGATCCTTGTTTAATGGCATAAATCATCATCATCAATTTACCCTTCTGACTTTAAGCATTGTGGGAAGGAGAATTTTGCAACCCATTGCTTGATGGGCAGCATGGGCTATTGCTATTCCATGCTGATTTAGAAGCTCTTTAATGTCATCAATCCATGTTCTCCAAGGGCGAATGTTTGCTTTCACATCAGATCTTTTCACAAGTGGCACCTGCGTTGGTAGTTGTTCTGGCTGCATTCTTACTAAATGACCAAACCATTTGATCTTCTGTTTCTCAGTGGATTTGCTGCCTGGTGTTGTGCCTTCAGTCTGTCTGATAATGTCATTTCTAACTTTGTCTCTAACATGGCATAAAACATGTTGACTAAATAGTTTTTGTTGTCCTCAGATCAGCACTCTAAAAGAATTTTCAGGTTTAAATGCGGAGTTGCACAAAGCAGGCAAAGATCCTTGTTTAATGGCATAAACAATGTTGACCAAATAGTTTTTGTTGTCCACAGATATCGGCACTCTAAAAGTATTAGGTTTAAATGCAGAGTTGCACAAAGCAGGCAAAGATCCTTGTTTAATGGCATAAACCATGTTGACCAAATAGTTTTTGTTGTCCACAGATCAGCACTCTGAGCATCTTAAGCACCGACCCGCACGACCCAGAAAATGACGATGAGCTTCATCAGATGAGGCAGGCTGCCAGGCTTGTGTGCGATGCCTTGCGCAAGTATTTTGAAGTTCACACTACCTTGAAGGCTGACGAGCTGCGAAGTCTTCACCATCATGATGGGGCCTCCACCCTCAGAGAAAGCAAGGTAAGTTTGTGAATTGGTGTTTCGTGCCAGTCAGTTAGTTAATCGCCTGATCACCCTCACTGCACATCGGACAAGTCCGGAAGTGTTCGGAATCCATCTTTAGTATCTCCCTCAGCATGTGGTGACTGATGACACCAGTTCTGTGTTGGTTTACTATTCTTCTTTGGCTGTCTATATAGTGTTCATGTCTGGCAAAACCTTTTTTTCCTTTAGTCTTTTCACGGTTGCTGATTCACACTCCTCCTGAATCTTCTACTCATTCTCCATCATTGAGCGTACTGAGAACATCTGCTCAGTCCATTGCTTTTCATGTGCCTTGCATTTGATGATGGATCTATATTTAAAAAAAACGAATTGGCACTTGATGGGTGGTGTTGTCACTATCATGCAGGCTGCCTTGACTTTACATAACACTTCCTGTTGGCCATTCTAGATTGGGATACCAGTTATACGAATCTAACTTGCCTACCCTCGATCTGATGATATATTGGCTGCATGATGTTTATATTACGTTTTTCTTTTCACTTAGTTGTAACTATCAAGCCCAAGTTAGATCCTTCTGTTGCAAGAATTTATTGTTCACACATTGCAATAATCTTTGGATTTAACCACACAAAAACGGCACAACTTTTGCAGTAAATTCAAGTTATCGAAGCTTAGCAGAACTCTTTCATGCATCATAGAACTATACATGTGATTGTAAAATCAGTGGTCAAATTCAAACCAGGTGAAAAAGCAGTTAAAATTCCATAGCCATTTTACTCCAGGAAGCCGCAGATGCAGAATTTTGGCAGGGTCTAATCCCCTGATAATTCCACAGTGACATGCCTAGTCAACAGTCTACAAACATCATGAATACATTGTTCACCCTCTAAGAGTGGCGCGGTGATTTATGTCACAGGCGTGAGGGGAAGTTAAGTCCAACATGATGTGTATAAGGAGATACTCCGTACGTCACTCGGGCGCCAGTCCTTTACTACTATCCTGGTTGTACGGAACCTCACGCAAGACCCCTACAGCACGTCCTCGTCGTGCGCCACGGATAATGTCTCAAATGAGCATTAACAGAGCTGTCAGGGGATCTCGGAGTTTGGCGGCCCCCAGAGGTGATGTGTCCTTGTGGCTCTCATCAGCCCGCCCCCAAATGCTTGGGTGAAAAATGTTATCAAAACTCATTAGGAACATGAGTAGGTTAGACAAAAGTACAGCTAAAATTACAACCCTTGGTTAAAAGACTACTGAGTAAAGAGAACATTGCTCAATGCTCATCCTCGGTTAATTCTCAGTGTCGTCGTCACCGCGCTGAGGTGCACCACAACAGCAACCATAAATGGGCTGGCCCTCAGTGTTGTCGTCACCGCGCTGAGGTGCACCACAACAGCAACCATCCATAGGCTGGCCAGTCACGTACATCCTCGGTTAACCCTCAGTGTCGTCGTCACTGCACTGTGGTACACTACAACAGCAACCATCCATCGGATGGCTAAGCCTAAATGTCCGACAAAACTAGATCATACGGATCAAAATCTGACCATCAAAATTTGCACTGAACTGAAAAAGGCCGAATGTCCACACCCAAAGACCCCACTCGCCCGAGTGTTGGGACAAAACTGATAACGATATGCCTGATTCAGGATGTGAAATTCTGTCGGGCTAATGTACCTATCTGTGTGGTCACAAAAGTCCAAAACCAACGGGCTGCTCCCCGCTGACTTCCAGAGGGCGCAGCCCCTGTCGAGCGGGAGACCTGATACGGTTGTGAGGTTAAGCAGGCATGTGCAGGACGTGACGATTCCTTGGGTGAGCCTAGAACCAGAGCGCCATGTGCCGGCTCTGCATGCATGGAAGCCTCCTTGGATGGCGGGGAATGCCAGTGATCTGCCCCTGCCTTCCCTTGAGGGCCAACTGTTCCACAGGGGGCTGCCCCAAAGGGGTACTCCGGAGGCAATACCTGCGGCGAAGGAGACAAGGCGGACACCACACAAATCAGGCAAAGTCTCGACCCACACAAAACAATGGCCACAGTCACCCTAGAAATAGGTCTGACGTCTTCCTTCGAAGTCGGCGTACAGCTGCCCAAGAGGCAGGGAAATGAAAAACGGTTGTACACGCAAAAATCAGGTCCAGGTGAAAGCCAAAAGTCCAAGCGGACGATTAACCGGGACCTTCCACTGGAATTCACAGCCGGTGTTCGATGAAAATAAAAAAGAACCCTCTAAGGGTGTTTTAGGGCATCCATGACGTGGTATTTCCTGCAATTGTATGCAGTCACAAAATTATTGAATGCTGCATTGTTTGGAATTATTTTGTATTGTTGTTTTATATTTTGCCTTCTGGTTGTATGCCTTCAGTCTGTGAAAGGATGCAAGTTCACTTTGGAGGAGAACATGGACATCCTTCTAGAGCACCTGCCACCAAAGTCTACCTGGGCTCCAGAAATGAACCTTCACAAGTTGGGTGGTCAGAATATTCTGTGTCAGCTCGTGGCCATGTCACCGGAGTGGGACAATTATCAGGGGAAGTAAGTAGAAGCATTCATTGCTAGCTTGTAATCAGGGGTGATGTGATAAATATGAAAATTATGTACCAGCGTTTAGTCAAGCATTACAATTATTAGGGGAAGTAAGTAAGAACATTCTCTGCCAGCTGTATAGTCAAGTGGGACAATGATTCAAGCTGGACAAGCTCACTGATCGGTAGTTCCTGAGCCTCATGTCCTTCGCAAAAACATGGAGAAACTAAGTCTCCCCCCCCCCCCCCCCAACCCCAGAGTACTCCAGCGTATGTCACAGGCATTCTCTAGAATGAAAACATAAATGTAAGACATCGTAGAAACCAAACAACAGAGCAGGACACACCCGTAACCTTCAGGAAAGTCGACCAGCCCAACAAACCTACTTTATTTAATGAGACCAACGTCGAACTTACTGAAAAGAGATATTGTAATAATAGGAACAGATAGGAGGGAAAGGGGAAAAAAAAGTTGCAAAGACCACAGAGCGTAAAAGAGAGAGATTAAGAGATTATATCTGCTGCCGCAAGCTCCGGCTGGATAACTTTAATTGATCTGGCCGACGCTCAACACTGAAGGAAAAAGCGAGACGCACATATGGTCACACAGTTACTGGTGCCGTCGGAATTAGAACTCTGGGCTTGCTCCTGAAGATGTGGGGACGGAGTGCTTATGGGAGCGTTCTGAGTGCTGTGATGTTGATTCTCAATTCAACATTAGATGATTAGCAATATTGGACAAATGTTCCTACCCTGTTGTCCTTAATGCTTTTGCAGTTTTTAGCTGGCACATTTGTGGTCCTCAGGAGTGATACCATTGTCTCGGCGCTGGATGTGATCGCCATGTGTGCAGTGTCTCATCGGACTCAGCTGTTGCTGTGTGGAACTGCTGATCTGCCCAACAATATCAAAACGCCCATAATGAGGTAAGAATCTTCAGATGAATATGTTTGTTCTTTGTTTCTTCTTCTTATACCTTGGCTCTCAGAATGGCTGCTGGCAGGTTCTGTTTTGTGGTTTACAGCTAGGTTGCGACAGCTGAGCCTAGGACATAAACATTTCAGGTAAATGCTTAATTGGTTGCCTCATTACAACATGCTTGTTAACTCTTCGAGTCCCAAGGAACGCGTCATACGTTCATAGATTCCTACAAGAAGCCCAATGAACGCAAGATGCGCCGATTTTACATCTCTTTTGACTGCCCCTTGGGCCTCTGACACTAAACCTCCTGGGGCTCAAAGAGTTAAGAGGGCAGTGGGTTTCTCTCTCTCTCTCTCTCTCTCTCTCTCTCTCTCTCTCTCTCTCTCTCATTCTCTCTCTCTCATTCTCTCTCTCATTCTCTCTCTCATCTCTCTCTCTCTCTCTCTTCTCTCTCTCTCTCTCTCTCTCTCGTCTCTCTCTCTCTCTCTCTCTCTCTCTCTCTCCCTCTCTCTCTCTCTCTCACCCCCCCCCCCCCCCCCTTCCAAGGTGTCCTTCAAAGCACACATGGCAGGTGTCTAGTATCTGCAGTTTTGGATCACATTCATGTGATGTTTACTATATGATATATTCTTATGTACATGCACTGTTGCTGAAATTCCAATCACTGATTGTAATACATTTCAGCGTAATTGTCGGCTTGGTAGAAGGAGAGGTCATTTCTGATGCTGAAATTACTAAAGCTGCCCTGAGAGTGATTGTCAACTGTGTTTGTGGACCTGTGGAGAGAGTGAGTACTTGTAAATTTAGTCAGTTTAAAATGCGGTGGGCAAAAAGGTGGTATATCACAGCCTAGCTGTAAACCACAACATAGACTGCCTACCACTTTGTTTTAGTGACGACCACAGAAGAAGAAGTCACTATGTGGTTTCAGAGAGTGAAGAAGCTAACGGGGGGCTGAGTATGTCAGAATCTAATTTTTCTGCAATGCTCTGTGACATAAGCAGTAGGACATAAGAAGCTGCCTAGTTTTTTTTTTACCGCAGGCAGCTCATAGACTTTTCAAAGCATGCTTAATATTTTTTTTATACCCTGGACAACTGAACATGTCAAAACAGACAACTTTATTTTTAAGCCTGAAACAGTTGATAAACTTTTCAAAACTTCTTCATTTTCTGCCACAGACAGCTAATACACTTTCCAAAACAATACATACATATTCATTTTCTAGAACAGGCAGCTAATACACTTTCTGAAACTTACAACTTCATTTTCTACCACAACCAGCTAATGAACTTTCCAAAACATACAACTTCATTTTCTAGCACAACCAGCTAATACACTTTCCAAAACATAAACTTCATTTTCTACCACAGACAGCTGATTAAATTTTGTTTAAACAAATGTGTCTGTTTTCTGTCAAAGATATCTGATCGATTTTCTAAAAAAAATACAACTTTAGATAGCAGGTAACTTTATTTTTTACTCAAAACAGCTGATTAACTTCCCAGAACTTGTATATTTTTTCCACACCAGAAACTAATAATTTTCTGTTTAAAACTAAAACTAAAAAACTCCTCCACTCAATACTTCTACCCAAGATAGATAATAGACAGCATTTCCTATTGATAAACTTCTAACTATGAGACCCAATGTATGCCTCAAACTCTGGAAAGCTCTTTTTTTCACATAGTTATTACTCTACATTTGTGGCTTAGGCATTGTGAACAAACTTCATATTGCTGAAGTGTCGGGTTCGATTCAGGCTGCGGATGATTTATCTTGCTTTGGTTTTGACCGTGGTACCGAGAGCTGACCGTTCTGAAGTAGTGGCAAACTACCGAAAGTAAAATTTGCCTAGAAAAACCACAACAGACAAAAAATGCTAGGGTTAGTTCTGCAACGTCCAGTAAAGGTTATGCAAATTTTTATTACTACTCTGTCTTGTGTAAACACTTGCTTTATATATGGCCACTACTATAATTTCTTTGTTAAATAGCTATTAATGTAACTTCATTGTAAGCATTTGATTTATGTAGCTTTTTCTGTAATTTCTTATGCCAGAGTCTGGAGAGCTCTTTTTGCACATAGTTATTACTCTGTCTGTGTTACTTCTTTGTTCAATTTAGCTTTATATAGCTAATTAGGGAGCTTCTTTGTAAACATTCAGCTTATCTGAAAATGACACAATCAGTATTTAGCTTGCTTATTTTGAAATGCTTATTTCTGCAGTTTGGAAGTGGTGCTGTCCGTTACCATGGCAGCAAAAAGAAATCAGGAGCCGAAGAAGACATACTGTCTTTGATGTGGCACAATGTTCGCACTAACAATGGCATTATGGTAAGCAAATAGCATGCATTTGAATTTAGTGTGTCTGCTTCATCTTTTGGATTAGTTTAGTGATATAATGTGAGCCGTACTGGTTTTTGTTGGCATTTATGGCTTGGGCATTGTCAATGCGCTTTGTAATTCTGAAGACCCCTGTTTAATTCTAGCTGCTGGCGATTTGTCAGCAGACTGCTTTTCATTGATTTTGACAGTGTTATGGGTGTATGTTGGTGAAGAATGTGTTACATAAACACACTTGCGATTGCAGATATAGTCCCTAATTGTTATGGTCCATGCAAAACTAGGAATTCTAGATGTCTGCAGTTTTAATTACCCATAGTGCTTTGGGCCTTGAAATACTATAGGGATTATGGCTGTGATCTGCTATTGCATTTACCCATGGAAGGCTGTAGAGATCACACATATAATTGTTGTGTTGACAGTTCTTAGACCAACTAAGATTTTTTTTTGTTTGAACTAAGAGACACAATTTATTGCCTGGCTTATTTCAATGTATCTTGTCAGGTGCATACTACAGTAGTAACAGTTGATTAAAAAAAAAAGCAAATATATGAATCCTTCGAATTGAAATCAAAATCAACTACATTAAGGATTTTGTATACCTGAATCTAGTTAGATATAAGAACACAAAGTAAGTATTTCGGACAGTATTAATAAGTAGTAATTAATTGATGACTCATTTTTGCCCCTATTGATAAGAACTTCTGTGATTAAAAACCACTGTTGCGTGTTTAGGAACTGTTGGGAAGTTCATAGCATTTGTTTGTTGTGCAGGTGCTGCTGAAAACCTTAAGTGTCAAGACCCCAATCATCGAGGCAGACTGGATGAGAATGCTGGCCTGTAAAGCTCTTGTGGGCATGGCTCGATCAGAGACCATCAGACAGATTGTTGGCAAACTTCCACCTCTGAATAATGGACAATTACAAAGTAAGCAGTGTCTCTGATATTTCTGCGGTGCATCTTCTGTGTGGTCGACCTCTGGCTTTGTTACCCTTATATCTGTATAACATTGCTTACTGTGGTGCCTTGTCTGTTGCCACTCTTGTTACATGGCCAAACCGTCATTTGATTTGTCTACCTATAAACTTCTGTATTGGTTCTGTGCCCACTCTCCTGATATCATCGTTCCTAAGTCTATCTTTCCTCGATACACCTAGCATATTAGGAAAACATTACATTTCTGTCATTGTTTTTGTTTTTTTTAAACTTTAGTCTACTACTAATAACCTAACCTAATGAAATTGGTTAGTCATATTACCTTAAGATATTAACCTTCTCTAACCCACGTAGTTGTTAAACCAAACATCGTGGTTATTTTATCTCCTGCCTCTGTTTATTATAAGTTGGCTTATACTGCGCCAGAGTCACAAAATGAACTGGATGCCCACATGAGGAGAAGACAGTCTACGTTCTTTGGTCGTGTAAGAAGGAGAAAACCAGTACAATGTGATGAAAGTTGGAAGGGAAAATAGACCAAGAGAGAAGATGCTGGGCAGTGTGACGTCACAGCATGGAAGGTCATCAGAATTGATTGACATTACTGAAGACAGAGGGTTGTGGATAGCCATTGTGACCTTCGATATCTACCACAGTATTATAATACAGGTTTAATTCTGGATCTCCCTGTGTGGGTTTCAGGACCCAATTGTAGGGGAAAACAAGAATAGACCCACTGCCTTCACAACAAGCATGTCCTACGAGTCGGCTCATTGGGGGCTTCATTCGAAGTTGGAGCGCATCTGTGTGGAGGCAGGGAACTAACAATCTGTATACAGTTAGGTCAGATCTGTTAAACAAATGTGCATTGAACACTCAGATTCTGGAACAAGAATAAATAAAGTCCAGAGGTTGACAAACAACCAGAACTTTCCACCAGAGTTAACAGCTAGTCTACGTGAAGAAAAAGATGATTCTGAATTCTAACACTCATTTAGTTTATTACAACACAGTTGTTTTGTTAAAATTTACTTACTTTTACTTTACCACATTTTTTTAAACAGGCCTCATGAAGGAGCCAGTTTTGTCCGACAAACGTCACGTACACCATCAGTTCTGTAAATATGCCTCAACCTTGCTGGAGAAGATAGCTGGCCGACAAGCTAATGTTCTAGGTGCTGCTACACTAGAAGAGATCAGGAAGGTACAAGCAATGGACACTTCACTCATTTCAATATATTTTTTTGAAAATGTTTACAGATTACAATGTTTTATTGTGAGTTGCAGCTGGCCAATTGGTTACAAATGCTGAGGTTTCACCTGGGAGACTGGGTTTGAATCCTTGGTGAGCTAATAGTTTGTTTCTGTCAGGGGTAGAATATAATCCCAACCTGCGCAGTCACTGACAACTACACTAGCTCTGTATCCTCAGGCTTGAGACCTTTCCCCTGCCCATGCCGCTCTCAAGAGTGGTAAACACTAGCAGTAATGATAGTTCAATGTTTTTTCAACATGGGCAAACAAAGCAGACGCTAGATGCTGGGACATTTTCTGGGAAATAAATGTGGCCGACATGATTGAACCCTACCAGACCTAAGGCCCTGCACCTAACTGCCCCCTATACCTGAGCTCCTGGGCATCAACACGAAAAAATCAGCATGATATTCACAAATATTAGGTAATGCAAACAAGTGGTTAGAAAAAGTTGAACTTGGAGAAATTGTAGAAAATAGGAATACCTTTTATCTAGCGCCATTATTCCACCCACCTTTGTGTGCAATTCCAGCCAGAAAGATCGGTCTTGTTTCACAAAGTGAGCCCCATGTGTCGCTATTTGAGGGACACGCCCCCTTCTCTTACTATCGATCTAGTTTTAAATTTTCAAGATTCTCCTCATCAGTCGAGCTCACACTATTACTTCAACTAAGAACGTATTCTTCACGAAATTCTGACTCCTCAGAGTCTGAATCAACCAAAGTATCGATCACCTGTTGGACTGTGAAAAGCCTAGGCCTACTTCACTTTCTGATCGGAGTGCCTGGTTCAACAGCCGCCCGTTTTATTGTGAAATTCACTTTTTTCACGTCAAACACACAAAGAAAATCTAGACACACGTGGGCAGCAATTCGCAATGACTAACCACAAGCTCTGATCGTGATTAGCTAGTTATTTTTAGTTTGTGACGCATTATTTTCACGCAGTAAGCAAAGTACTGACATTGAGGAAAATTGGTTTAGCGGCAGATTAGGAAATTCCCGTAATAGCGGGACATCGGTCAGGTAAAGTTGAGAGGGATATAGATCACCAGATTCCACATTTGTTGCACCTGTGTTGGTAGTTGCATTCTGGCGAGATAACCAACCGGTTTGATCTTCTATTTCTCCATAAATGAGATAAGGGGAGGACATGGGGTGAGCTGCATGCAAAGACATTGGGCAGAATGACATGGCTTAGGCTCGTTAAGGGCCTGAGAGCCATTAGAGATTTTTTTAAAGGTGGATGGGAAGAAGAATTTTTTTTAAATAATTTTTTGTTGTTGACCACATTCCCATTGAGTGCTGACATAGTAAGCAAATAAAGGATTTTTTTTAACACTAGTGATACACCGGGTATGTGAAATGGGACTAGAACGCTTAGCGAAGGGGATGGAAAAAAACGCACACAAACACAAAGCAAAGTCTTCATCAACGGAGGACTAAATACAGCACAAACTATGACTGGAAAACTCAACAGGCAAGACAACAGAACTAATAAAAAACCTTGTTCAATGAAACCAAAAAGTACATATATAATAAATATGTAAGAAGCATGAATAAGTCACAAATAAATGAACAAGTAGATAAATTTAAAAAAGCTGTGTTAAATATTGAATTGCGCTCACCCTCTTTTTACATCATATGAAATTAGACCACTCAAGGGGTGATGTGATCAGCAGCACACCAACCACCTTTACTTCATGATTTCAGTTTTAGGCTGGGTCGACATTGGTACTTTGATCATGTTTTTTTATTAAAGAAATCTGACTTGATGCCGATCCACACCCAGGATCTTCAGGTCGGAAGGCAAGCATCTTTCTGCTACACCAGCATGCTAATTGGTGGGTCAAAAAGACAGTGAGTTAGCACCATATAGGAGTGGCTCAAGATGTGGGGGAAATGTTTGTGTGCTTCGCTTAGTTTTGTTTGAAACATTATGGTAAACAGATTCATTTCTGTTGATTGGCACTCATAGACATAGAAATAAGACACACTAGACTAACATTTGAAGCTGAGATTGTGATTTATTGGGCCCCAAGGTGCTTAAATCCTGTTTACCGCTCTGCCTATGTGCAAGGTCTGATCTACGGGTGAGAGTCATGGGCAATGACAACAGCTCACAGAAGCCAGCTTCAGACTTGGATTGGACGTGTATGCAGAATGGGAGAATCAGCCACCATGGCAGGGTGGGAATCAGAACCCCTGGGCAACCCAGGGTCCGCTGGGAAGACAACATCCGACAGTCCCTGACTGACACGACTGGAGTCGAACAAAGCCAGATAGAAAACTGCTGATAGAGAAGTCTGGCAAACCTCTACACCCGAAGGTAGAAGAGCAGCGACTAAGTAAGTAAGTAAGAGGCTTATATCACAGCCTAGCTGTAAACAACACAAGCTAACTGCCCTTCTAATGGTAGAAGCAGAAAAATGAATACAATTTATACTGATTGGATTTGAATACATGATTTAAACTCAATCATAAATACAAACACATGTATCCTGATTACTGATTGATCCAAACTCTACAGGCAGGTGTTGTTGCTCAGACAAAGATCGTTTACCAGGAAAAAGAACTGCTTCAGCTGATACATGATCATTTATCATCGCGAGGTAGGAAAGAGTGCTCTTGCACACCCATTGATTTTTCTGCATTTGTGATTTCTTCTAAAATGAACAAGCACTTTTTGAAGTTTCTTCCTGAAATATATAATTTAATATAATAATCGCTTAGGACTCTGTGAATCTGAACAAGTTCTGTGCTAAAATACTTAAATGTATACAACATTAAATCATATATGACCTTGATTCTGAAAAGTTTCTTCATTGCAATAATTTAGTGATTATTGTAATGTATAAAACATTAAATCACAAATAGACCATGATTGTTAAAAATTTCTTAACTGCAGTAATTCAGCTTATATTGTAACATATACAACATTGAATCACATATGACCATGATTGTGAAAAGTTTCTTAGCTGCAGTAATTCAGTGTATATTGTAATGTATAAAACATTAAATCACATATGACCCTGATTGTAAAACATTTCTTAACTGCAGTTATTTAGTGTATATTGTAATGTACAAAACAATTATTCACATATGGCCATGATTCTAAATAGTGTCTTCACTGAAATAATTTAGAATATATTGTAATTGCTACCTGTAGCATTTTATGAAGACTTTGTGTTTCAGTAAAGTTTAGTACTTATGGTCACTTATAGTGCTGCGGGGGGGGGGGGGGGGGGGGGGGGGGGGGGGGGGGGGGGGGGGGGGGGGGGGGGTTTATTGTCTGTTTCCTTTTAAATTTGTTTACTTAACTGCTGAAATAGTAAAACAATTAAATACTTAACTCTTATAATATAACTTGTAGAAATTTCTGTGAAGATCCTCTACTAAAATACTTAAATGTGTAATATCACTTGTCGAAATTTCTAAACCAAAACATTTCCTTACAAATTTCTTTTTTCAGGACTTCATGAATCTGCAGTTGCATTACAGAAGGAAGCAAACCTGCCAAAGTGCCCTACACCTCCACCACATCATGTTGCCAGCTTGCATCTCTACTCTCCTTCTACTCCAAAAATAGTAGGTTCTTAAGGAAATGCATTGCTTTTTAGAGAAGATTAAAAATGTGTGTGCATATATATATATATATATATTCTACTACTTCTTCTTTGCGTTCACTGGCTGAAGACTCCAGCAGAAAGTTCTGGTTGTTCATCCATATCTGTACTTTAGCCTTGTTCCGAACATGAGTGGTGTGTGCAAATCTGTTTTACATATCTGCTTCTGTGTGTGCAGACTTTTGGTTCCTAGCCTCTCAGACAGATTGCATATATTTAAATGTGAATATAATTTCTGCTCAGAAGTTCAAATATTTGCCTTCCAGCAAACAGCATATCATTCGTGACATCTTCATCCTCACCTTATGCAATTCGTGCCTGACATGGAAAATAAGTAGATCATCAGAAAGAGAAAATAACCACCTAAAAATGTACTGTCATTGAGAGGTCACCACTAACACAATAAGGGACATAGTTGTGAATATCAGCATTAGAGAGTAACAAGACGGCATGAATTACATTCAAAGACAGAATCAGGTGGTTTGGCCACCTGGTAGGAATGCGACCAGACCAAACGGTATACTGTTTTCGTAGTGGGCATGGAAACCTTGAAAAAGTCAGGAAATGCAAGGTCCCTTTAAAATCTGAAAACAAAACTGGAATTTATGAAAAGTGACACAAATCAGCAATCTATGAGTGGACAAGCGATATGCAGTTCACGGTCTCATTGTTTTCTTCGCGGTGTGGGGTATGGACCATACAGAGGAAGTTTTCTTCACCTTTTCCTTTTCCCTCTCACTCTCTCCTTACCTTCAGTCGGTGTAGTGTCAGTGTAATAAGGTCAGCTGGTACCAGATGCAAAACATACCCCTTCCCCCCACATTCATACACATTAACCCTTTGGAGACGGAGTTTTTTTTTTTTTTTTTTTTTTTTTAGTAGCCAAGAAGACGGAGCCTTAAGGAGGGAATTCTCATAGTTCACACACACACACACACACAATTATAAAAAAATAAAGTGTTAAATTAACATATACACTACGCTATATTTTCGTGTAGGAAATTAAATGAACAGATTATTTATGAATCAAACTGAAAACTCAACATTTATTCAAAATAACTCTTCTGATTTGGATAATTTATGCAAACAATTTTTATAAAACTTGGGAACAAACATAACACCTAAAAATTTAGATTTTTTTATGGATGAAGTTTGAATAAGTCCTAACACCTGTATTTTGGGAAGTAAGGCCCTTGGAAGCATTTTCCTGTCTGAGTGCCGACTTTCTTTTCTTACTCTCTATTTTTTCCCACCCTCTGTCTGCCCCTTTCCTGTTTAGTCGTCTACATCCCCCCGCCCCCTTTTTTTTTCTGTAATGGTAATATTAGAAATGAAACATAAGTCCACTGACATGACCTGTTTTTATGACAGGATGACCTATATTCATATTGTACGTTTCTGGGAATCAGGCTTGGGTTTGCATCAGGGAAGAGTTAGGGGCTTTGGGGAAAATGACCTTGGCTTACAGACCCAGCCTTGAGGGTAAGAAACAAAACAGATGATTGTAGCCACACGCGGACAGCCAAACATGAAACAGGAACGTGGCACGCAGTTGTTTTTGCACCACAACCATTTTAACACTGGAAACAAACACATTTATTTTTAAAGGATCACAAATTGAGCACACAGGCCTGTCTTACATTCAGCCCTTGCATCCATCCATCTTTCACACAGCAGCTGTATTTTTTAGAGAGGATGGGAGCTGGGAAAAATGACCTCATTTAGATTTACCGATACTGTTTTTAGAGTTCAGCATTCCATTCCTCCTCTTTTCTTTCTCTCTTTGATCTTTCACTTTTTCACCCCTCTTTTCTCCTTTCTCACTCCTTTCTTTCCCATTCCTTACTCTGTTTTCTCTCTCACTCCCCCCTTCTCTCTTTTTTTCTCTCCCCTGCATTCCTTATCTCCATCTCCTAGTCTTCATCTCCTTGACTTCTCTCTATCTAGTAGCTGTGTCCAGTTCACAAGAAATTGTTTTATGGTTAAGGGAGGGATAAGTTTTTTTTTGGGTGATGTTTTCTTCTTCTTTCGATCTGTTTTATTTGTTAGCGCTACTGGCATTTAGCCTGTGTTTGTCACTGCCTTCCTCTCTTTCTATGTCTGCCTCCATCTCTTCTCTTGCTCTCCCTTTCTCTCTCGGTTTCTAATCCTCTGTCTGTTTTCCTGTATCTTGCCCAATATCACTCTACTCGCATCTCCTTCTCTGCATGTCCCTTCTCTCTCCCTCTCTGGTGTTGTCATCTTTTTTCTCCCCTTCTTTCCTCTGTCTATATTTTCCTTCTTCCCCCACTCTTTCTCTATCCATTCCTACCTGCCTGTCCCTCTTCTCTCCCCCACCCCCTACTGTCTCTCTCTCTGTCTTTCACACTGTCTCTCCTACTCTGCCTCAGCATTTGTCTCCCCTCCCCTAGTAACCAGGTCTAAAACTGAGGACTTTAACTTGCTCGCCTTTGCAACCAGGTCTAGATAAAATGTAAAAACAATATATCTGTGCTGGCATACCCACATGTGTGAGCACAAATAAAGTACCGTGTGTGCTCTAAAGTACCGTCTGTGCTCGGTACACCCTTAAAAAAAAGGTAAAAATACCTTGCCTCAGTGTTACACACATGTGCGTGCGCGTGCACACACACACACACACACACAATGGAATTTACCACTCAAGCCACTCGAAGAATAAGACTAATATCAGATGCACTGTGATGTAGATAAAGGCACTCCTAATTAGTTTATTTTTACGTCATGCTTGTGGGTGGGGAGTGGGTCTATACCCCTCCCCCGCTCGTGCATACTCACAATGGGGACCTGTAACCCACACAGGGATGGTGCCCGTTTTAGGCCGTATCATGTTTGAAGTATTTGTAAATTCACCTGTTCATTTTATGGTTGATGTGAAACCATTCTGCCCCGACAATGTGGCTGGTAGAGGTTTGTGAATGCGATCCTCAAGTGCTGTGTTGCCATTTCCATGGGTGAAGGTTTATTTGAGAGAGCACTATAGCCGACCTTCATTATGCTTACTGCAATTTTTTAAAGTAACTTTAAAAAAACTACCATAAAAGATTCTAGTCAGTTTAATTTTTTTTCAGGGCAGACAGTTAAGTCAGTCGTCGACTCCCAGCACATCAGCATCTAATCAAACCACAAGAGAAATATTTCCCTCCGTCTCTGCTACCCCAACAGCCCTGAACCCAGTAGCAGCGCCCTCAACACCACGAACACCTGGAATAGCAGGTGAGAATGGGCTTGAACGTTAATTTGCAGATGAGAGAATTAATTTTTTTAAGTGGATGTGTTTACTTATTTTATGAGCCTTGAGAGAATGGATACAGAGATTTTGTTAGTGGATGTGTTTAACAGTTCTAGGACTCGAGAGAATTGATACATAGATTTTGTTAATGAATGTGTTTACTTATTTTATGAGCCTTGGGAGAATTGATAGAGATTTTGTTAGTGGATGTGTTCAACAATTCTAGGACCGTTAAGAGAATTGATACACAGATTTTGTTAGTGGATGTGTTTAACAATTCTAGGACTCGAGAGAATTGATACAGAGATTTTGTTAGTGGATGTGTTCAACAATTCTAGGACCGTTGAGAGAATTGATACAGAGATTTTGTTAGTTGATGTGTTCAACAATTCTAGAACTCGAGAGAATTGATACAGGGATTTCATTAGTGGATGTGTTAACGATTCCATGACCGTTGAGAGAATTGATACAGGAATTTCGTTAGTGGATGTGTAACGATTCCATGACCGTCAAGAGTTTTTGTAAGAATTCTTGTGATTTATTTTTTTCTCAGCAGCATCCATTTCATCTGAGAAACCTCCAACAACAGGAACACCATGCCTCAGTGCGACAGCAACTCCATGCATCAATGGAGGAGTCACTCCCGCACCTTTGAAGTTTACCCTGACACGAACTCCAGGTCATCCTCAATCTGCATTGTATCATAAGGTCAGTTTTTGCATGAACACAGAGGTTGCGTTGAGGAAGCTCAACAGAGGAGAATTGAACAATGTTAGGTTGTGAGAAACGGGTGGCAAGGGCTATGTGTGGATTAAGGTCATTTGACCTGACACACCAACTTAATTTTTACTTTCTAAAATTCTTCTCTAACTACCTATATAGTTCATTGTTGAAACAGTTAAAGTACATTAACACTGCAGTTCACCATCTGATTGAAAACTAGAACAACCTAATGAAATTTCACAAGTATTTACATAAGAGTACTCGATCATTGTTCATGTTATTATATTGCCATCCTTCCATACATCACTAGCAATAAAACAACTTGGCTGTGCCTAATAATTAGTAGTAACTGACAGCTGGATTACATTTGGCCATAGTATGTCTGTTCAGATCGAAACAAGTCACGTCCATGTTCCATTGTTTTTTTTTATCCTGAATGACGCACGGTCATCCTTGTCGCGCCTCATTTGCATGTCATTTTACAGATCTGGCCTATTTGTATGCAGACATTGGTTTCCTCACCTCTAAAGCAGATGCACTGCGACTTCAAAGAAGACTTCCCTAATTAGTTGACCTGTACGACATGCTTGTTAGGCAGGGCAGGAGGTGGAGGCATTCCCTGCAGCCTTTTGCTGGCTTGAGAATCAGCTGTACACACATGTCGTAATTGTAAACGACTCACAGCATGCTGAGAAAGGAGGAGAGCGGTATACTCCATGAAGAGGGGCAAGCATCGTCCCAGGTAATTAGCGGCCTTTGGATGTTTTCCCTAGGAAATGCCAGCGTATTAAGAAATGAATTAGCAGATAGACTGGCTGGTTCTGCACAACTTGGTGGTGAATTGATGTATGACAAGCTGTTGCAAGGGCCCTTTGGGAGCGAGTGAACAGTGCGGAAGCCCAGATGGATCATAATGGTCTGAAGAGAATGGAACTGCAAGGAGTGGCCAGGGAATTTGGTTGATGATCAGCATTCGGGTGGAAAGGTGAGATGGATATACTATCAGACTGCTATGGTACTGCTGGAATTCAAATTCTGTGCCTGCAGAGAGGACAGAGCGCTTATGGGAATGTCTTAAATGCTGTGATGTCTTCTTAGTTAAATATTGAATATTCCTTGAGTGGAGCTTCCAGAATCCACATGGGGAGCCTAGTACTGCAAAAGATATTTCACTCAGTCCTGAAAATTAAACTAGCCTAGCATTGTGCTTACTTGTTTTTTTTAAATTACTTTTGTGGCACAGAACAAGCGACGGTATTTGAAAGACAGAGAAGGCTACGTACCCCCAGGAGGCTTTCTCCGATCAAAAGGGAAGCAGCCAGGAGATTACGATTCTTCTTTGGACAAAATTGTCACCGAATATCTGAGGAAACAGCACGCTCTTTGCCCGCAGCCTATTTCCACCTGCCCAACCATGTCTCTCTTTGTGTAAGTAGTACCTAAATTTCTGTGCTGTTTAGCCATGTCTTTCTGTGTGTAAGTAGTATCTGATTTTGTGTGCTGTCCAACCATGTCTCAGTTATTTCTAACTGAGGAAGAAAATGTGTCTTTAGATATCATATCGTTTATTATGGTGAACAAATCTCTATCTGCAGACCTCGCTGTTTAATGTTGTGGTGAGCGCTGTATAATTAGACCACGTTGTTTAATATTGTGAACATTTCTTGATATTTGAACCTTGCTCTTTTATATTATGACTGAATCTTTATCTGTAGACCACGTTTAATATTGTGAACATTTCTTGATATTTGAACCATGCTGTTTTATATTATGACTGAATCTTTATCTGTAGACCACACAGATGTCCAGAGCCACTAGGCAAAAACTCTGCAGCTTTTTCAATTACATCTCGGCTTTACGACAGACAGGTAAATTTTTACAGTATTTGTGAAAATTCTGTTTCGTCTGTACTGTTGCATTTCTTGGAATTGTCATGTTATGTTGTTTGATTGGTTTGGAGGGGCTTCTTATGGTCCACACCGTTGTTGTGTCTATTCTCAAACTTCAAACTTGTGTACTTTGTCATCTTTGGAAGAACTGAAATGAGACAAATAGGGACAGGGGAAAATAGTAAAACAGAACATACCATGCCTCTGTTTGGGAGCAAGTGAACAGTACCGAGGCACAAGTAGATCATTACTGAGGAGAATGGCGCTGCGAGGATTTACCAGGGGATCTTGTGTCTGGGGAAAAGCCTCACACTCTCCAGAAAAACGGTGGACGAGGGTGTAGGGCTTCTACACTGACGACACTGAGCCGAATGAGCAATGCTCAAGTGCTTTTTTTTTTTTTTTTTTTTAATGTTCAGTGTTTTCCTCAGGCATGTTTTCAATATGTGCATAACTTTAATTCTTGTCTTTAATGGTTCTCCAGCTTTCAGTAGCATATGTTTAAATTTAAGTAACATTAGACATATCATTTAAAAAATAAAAATTCTGTCAACAAAACACTCCAGCATTTAACAGTTTGTGCATGTTTTTTTTTTTTTTAAATTCAGGCCAGGCCCCCATATGGTGGACCCAAAGGTCAGATGTTGAATAGACGATACATTCACAGCAAGTAAGTGGTGGTTTTGTTTCTGTTTTCTTTCTTTCAGTGTAATACTGCGGGTTTGATGTTTTCTAACCAGGATTGAACTGTAATTACTATGTCTGACCAAAGGTGGAGATATTAGAGGAATATTATTTGTGAAAAGGCTTGAAAAATAACTAGCCATTCTGTACCACCTTTTCACAATTCATTCATACCAACTTATGTTCACAGCAGTTCAGCATAGGTTAACATAATAAGTTAACACTCAATATTTACACAGCAGTTCGGCATAGGTTAACATAATAAGTTAACACTCTATATTTACACAGCAGTTCAGCATAGGTTAACATAATAAGTTAACACTCTATACAGCAGTTCAGCATAGGTTAATATAAGTTAACACTCTATATTTACACAGCAGTTCGGCATACATTAACAACAAGGCTATGTGATCAGAAAGAAAGTTGGGAAGAGAGAGTAGGGAGATAAAAAAAAAAGTTTAGAACATCTTTGCAGTTAGTTGAAGGAGGGAAGGAAAGAGGCACAGCGAGAAAGAAAGTTTGTGTGAAGGAAGACACACACAAAATAATTGAGGGAGGGAGAGCAGTGTTAGGGTAAATGAGGAGAGACAAAGGATTGGCGGGGAAGACAGTGTAAAATATTTCTCTGTATATTTTTTTTGTTAAACCACACTGTTTTGCCCCTGTAGGTATAGTGGTGTGACCTGCGGGTATATTTCTTGCAGGTGTAACCTAATGCTGTACTCTCCTCAGATTGTCTCCCCTGACAAGTTTCCGAGACAGCGCTGGCGATGATGGCCTTTCCTGTTGTAAATTTGATGTGAGTAACGGCACTGTAACATCTTTTAGTTATAACATAATTAAAAGAAAAGCGTTATAATTTATTCCTTTACTGTTATACTCTGGAGAATGTTTAATCTAGACTTTCTCCTGCATCAGCAGTTCAAAGTTGTGCTGGCTCTACAGCTAGGATGCGATGTCTGCTATTTTCAGCCTAATACTTCAACAGCCTCGAAATTAGTTTTTCTTATTATTTTTTTTCAAATAGCAATGCTTGTCAAAGCCGCCCCCACCCCCTAAATAGGCCCTGGAACCACATGGGAATAAGATCAACAGAAGTTTTAATAAGATGCACTTGGGGAAGGCTGAAGTAGCGTAGTGGTTAGCAAGTTTGCCCGAGGACCTGCCATCCAGATTGTAATTTTGACATCTCAAAGTCTCATATCTTTAGGTGGCCACCTGAAAGAGGGGTTTGCGGTGGGTGGATGAATGGAAACCCTGCTTTATGATGATTCAGTCTTCTAACTGTATTTGCCACGTTCTTGTGTGTATTTTCCCCTTTATCTACCATTGGAGCATAGGCCCTCAGACAACTCACACTGTCATCCATTCTTTGCTATCCTTGCCCTCCTCGATATTTTCACTTCACTCCCCAATTCCCTTCTCTGCGTTTTATGTTTTGTTTGGGTCAGCCTTTGCTCTTTTGACTCTGTGGGTTCCAGTACAAGGAGATTCTGATCTTTTTTGTTTGTTTAAGATATTCTTAAATTTCAGTTGCACTGAAGTCTTTTATTTCTGGTCACTCTGAGAGTATGTTTGAGGCTTAAACACTGAATCTGGCAGAAGACATACTTAGGTGTGTAAAATAAACCTTTCAAAAAATTGTCAACCTGGCCCAGATTCACTGTTTTGAACACCCACACATGGCCTAAAGATACACTGAAACTTAAGTTGCACTTAAACATGCGTTTATTTCTTGCCTATAAGTATTTTTCTTATGTATTATGATTGTTGATGATGCTTTTATATTTCACTGAAGTCTTATGATTTTTTATTCTGGTCTGTAAGTGTGGCTTTTTTTTCTCTTTCAAATGCATATTCGTTTAAAATATTCTTAAATTTCAGTTGCACTGAAGTCAGTTATTTCTGGTCGCCTTGTGGATGAAACTTATATTCTTATATAGTTAATTAGTTTTGTGTTTATTTCTGATCTGCAGCGTGCTGATGATAACATTTTCATTGGTTCCATATCCGGGGATGTAAGAGTGATCAATATATCATCCAGTGGGGTAAGTCTACAGTGCCAGTATTTTTTTCAAGCATTGAGCTAAGAACTTTCATCACAGCACTCAGGACATTCTCATAAGTGCTCCGTCCTCAAGTTTGACAGCCAGCAAAGAGTTCCATTACTCATGGTGCCAGTAACAGAAATCTAAGTGGGAACATTTTGTGGCTGAAATCGGAGCAGATAAGTCACTCTGGAGATTCTAGAGACGACACAGAAAAATGCAAAGAAAATATTGAACGACCACACAAGCACAGTATGCAGAGTTAATGGTTTACCGAGATAACAGACACAGAGAAAGGAGAAGCGTTTCTGCAGAAATATGTAGTACAGACAGATTACCCCAGCATAAGTGTGTGTAAACCCTTTGTTCCATCTGAGGAATTTGGTATCATAAAGTAAATAATACTTTTCATGCCTTTGGTGCATCAAGCCTATGGTGCTGGACATATTTTTTATTTAGACTGAACCCGCCAACTGCCTTTACTTCCTAGGACACTTCCTGGTACCCATTTTAGGCTGGTCCATACTGGGGTCCATTGTGACGGGAGTGGGGGGGGTGGTGGTGTTGTTATGGGGCACAGAATGAGACAGGAGATCGCTAGAAATAGAATGGCAGTACTCGGCTGCTCTGGACACCATCTTGATGGGCAGGGGCCACCTGTGGACCACGCAAGTGAGACTGCATTGTCCCACGAAACGAACCAGGAGGGCTAACCTGGGTAAGCAGCATGCGTCCGCAAATATCGCAGCCGTGTTGTAAACTGGCACACCGCTTTTATGTTTATCCTTGGATAAACAAACAAATAAGAAGAATGCTTTGAGATGAGTTTTTGAAGATCTTTGCTCCATTTGAGATAAAACGCAAAGAACACATCTCTGGGGTTGGCTGAGCTCAGAAGGGGGGGGCACTCCATGACTAAGTTGTTAAGCCATTTGCCTTGTGCTCTGAAGGGTATAGGTTTATTTGAAGGACTGCATTGTTTCTTAACTAGTGCAGTTTTATAGCAATCCCTAGGAATTATCACTGGAGCTTTGGAGGTTGTGCTTTGTTTGATGCTTTCAGCAGGAATTAAGCTGTTTTTTTTTTTAGAGAGAGAGAGAGAGAGAGAGACTGGCATATTGGAGGAAACCTAGTATAATGAAGTCAGTCCACCTGACTTTTAAATTTTTCCTTTAGTATCTTTACAGCTCCCCCCCCCCCCTTTTTTTTTTAAGAGTAAATATTATCTCTGTAGGTTCCGGGGGTCCTGAATGGATCTTTTCTTTATAAAAATCCTCATATTATAAAAAAAAATTCATTACTCTTTTGACATTATGCACTGTGTTTTCCACAGGAGGAAAAGAGGTATTTTAAAAGTAAACACCTTGATTTCTGCATAAAAAGACTTCTTTTAGTACTATACACATGTTTTCCACATAAATGAGACATCTTTTAAAAAAAAAGAGGTTTTTCTTAATATTGCATAAGTCTGCGTCTGTAGCTCAGCTTTATTATTCTGGAATTCCTGGTTCGGTTCCAGCTGCAGATGTTTTGCAACTGATTCTGACAGTGATTTGGAGCGCCAACTAAAGATAGCAAAGAAAACCGCTGAACGTGTGGTAAAAGTAAATAAATGCTGGGGTTGGTTCTGCAACATCTTCTAAAGAATACACAGCTAACCCCCCCCCCCCCCCCCCCCCCCCCCCGAGATTTTATAGTTATGGTATGTTCACACACACACAAATAGGATGTAGTTCTTTCAACAAGAACCTTGTTTATCACTTAGAGAAGATGGTTCTTTTAACATTTTGCACCTTGTTTCCTGCAGAATGATTTCTACACTGCAGTCTGTCACTCGTCCCCTGTTGTGCAGATTAGTACATCTAAAGTGGTAAGTTTCAGCATTAGGCCGTATTTTTTATAAGCTTTGAAAATGTTTGTCTGGGTGACCGCTAGTGTTCAGATTTTTTCTGTGTATAAGGTTTTTTTTGCAAATATTTGAAGTTTACAAGGGGGGGGGGGGGGGGGGGGTGAAACTTAATTAACACAAATTTGTTTAAGAAGAACACTTGATTTTTCAGTCCCTTGGAATTCATGTTATTTGCTTACTTATTTAGTTATACAGGGTGGCAATTCTCACAATAAAATTTTTATATATAACTTTTTAAAATTGTATCTTTTGCTTACCAGAGTAGTGATTCTCATAATAATTTATATTTTCCCTGCTTACAGAAACCAGACTTACTGTTTACCAGCACATGGGGAGCATCACAGAACTGTGCCCTATGGGGATATAACAAAGAAAAACCAGAGATTTCACTGAAGTAAGTGCCTGCTGAATGTACACTCTTATGCTTTTCTCTAGTCCTGTTCTGCCTTTCAGTGCCACGTTTTAACAGTCATGTTGTTGAAGGCGACTAATTATCCGTGGAGTTCTTTGAAATCGGAGTCCATCTGCCTGAGAGGCAAGGAACCAACAGTCTGCATAGAAAAAAAACCAGATCTGTAAAATGGATGTGCACACAGCACTCAAATTTGGAGCAAGGCCAAAGTTCATAAGTGGGTAAACAACCAGAACTTTGCACAGAGTGCTGATTGGTTAATAAAATATAGGACTAGCACAATATGCCCTATACCACTATTGTGAATAATGAAACTATCATACAAATTGTGGGAACGACACCTTGTACTAGATTCATTGAGAAACAGCAGATCAAGTGGTTTGGCCATCTCGTTAGAATGCAACAAGATCAAATACCATCACAAGCACTACATCTCAGAAGATCAACTACAAGAGCAAGAGGACAGCCACGGGAAACATGGATCGACAACATTAAAGACACTCTACACCTTCACTGCATGACAATAGCCAGTGGCAGCCAAATTGAACTGGATCGCAAATTATTCCTCCCCATGACGCTTAACGGCAGAAGTGGTTTATGATGATGATGACCACTAATGGTGCGGAAAGGAGTTCTTTATGGAATTTGTGCTTCGCTAGCCATTCTGTAGAGAGAGACTGATGCAAATGGAATAAAACCCCATGCAGAATAATAATAAAACAAGCCATAAACCACGTTGGTATGGGGATAAAAGAGTAATGTTAAAAACAAAGGACGGCTGTGGGATGAGCTGTTTGCAACAGCAAAAGACAGGAGTGAGTTGGTAGAGGGCCTATGCTCCATTGATTTGATAAAGGGCAGAAAAAAAAAAAGAATTATGTGTCCTCCCCTCTTTATTTGTTTTATCTACTTCTGTGAGTGCCTATCTACTTGTAAACACAGTGGCCAGAGTCTCTGAGGCTATCACGGCAGTCAGCAGACAAAAATCAGTTTCATTTCTGTGCCAGGATATGCAGGTGTAAGAGGAAATGAACAGACTGATAGACCTGCTGCACACAGGACTTTCTGTGGTGGATGGACTTGAAATAAACTTTTTATAAAGTCATAACCTCACATACATTGCTGTCTCAGTACTGAGTAAAATGTAGAAACTTAAATTTGTTCGCCTTTATTTTCAGGTACCGGTTTGATGAATATACTGCCGTCCTTGCCAACCAGAGCCCTGATCGCTTCATTGGAACTAAAGAATGTGTAGCTAGGGTATGTCCAGTGTTGTAGACCTTCTGAGAGCACTTTTAATTTATCTTCATATAATCTCATGATCAAATATATAGGATGTGTTCAGTGTTATAGATATTCTGAGATCTGATGGGGGGGGGGGGGGGAGGCTTGTCAAGGGGTAGCGGGTCTATATTGTCCCACCACCCCCAATTTCATTAGGGCTCCCCCACACAGGAAGCCATCATCATCATCATGTAGCAGGTCCTTTGCAGAACGTCGCTCTCATCACAGTCTGCCTGTAAGAAACTCGGTCTCTTGCCAGTTCTCCCGCCTCATGAACTTTTACACTCAAGGAGTCACTTATATCCTGTGCCCAACTTCGTGTCGGTCGGCCTCTGCCCCTCCTTCCTGGTACCATGCCTTCTGCTATAATTTTTTCCAATCCGTCATGGCGCTTGATATGACCAAAATATTTCAGCTTTCGAGAAAGGATGCTGTTTATTAGCCAATTTTCCTTGATGTTCAGATCTTTTAAGATGTCAATATTTCTCATCTTCTTTGTCCAAGATATTCTGAGAATCTTTCTATAGCATTTCAGCTCAAAAGCCCCTATTCTCTTTCTTAAGGACTGAGAGATAGTCCACGACACACATCCGTATGTAGCCACAGGGAAGATGCATGCTCTCAAAATTCTAATTTTTATCTCCTTGCTGGTGCTTAACCATAGACTTTTAAGGCTGTTCAATCTTTGCATTGCTATGGCCATCCTCCTTTTAATTTCTGTCGAACAGTCTCCATTGTTTATCATAGAGCCTAGATATTCAAAGTTTGTGACATTTTCAATTTCTTCATCATTTATTGTTATTTTTGGGTGACAGCCAGTTTTATCTGTGGACATTATTTTCGTTTTCTTTAAATTCAAGAACAGGAAGCCATACGTATGTTAAAGATAAAAGCTTTGCCTTTACACATGTCATTTTGCAGTTGTTTCAAATGATTTTCCCCTCGTCACGCCTACAGATATATGACACCAACAGAGGCTCCATCGTACAGACATTGTATGATGAGCGTAAAGCCAACAATTACAAGTTCAACATGGCCACCTTTAACCCGACAGATGACCTAGTTCTGAATGACGGGAATTTGTGGGATGTGCGCACCAACAAAATGATCTACAAGTTTGATAAGTTTAACCAGTACACCAGCGGCTGCTTCCATCCACGGGGTTTGGAGGTGGTCATCAACTCTGAGATTGTATCCTTGGTCAGGTTGTGGGGTAGTAGTGAGAGCTGTGGGCTGCTAGCTGTAGTCATTGGTGTGCTGTTGTTTTGAGATCTGTGGTTGCTGTTGTAGTGAGTGCTGTTGTGGTAAGAACTGTGTGTTCTGTTGTGAGAAGTGAGAGCTGTGGGTTACTAGCTGTAGTCATTGGTATGCTGTTGTTTTGAGATCTATGGTTGCTGTTGTAGTGAGTGCTGTTGTGGTAAGAACTGTGTGTTCTGTTGTGAGAAGTGGGTGCTGTTGTGAGAGCTGTGGGTTACTAGCTGTAGTCATTGGTGTGCTGTTGTTTTGAGATCTATGGTTGCTGTTGTAGTGAGTGCTGTTGTGGTAAGAACTGTGTTCTGTTGTGAGAAGTGGGTGCTGTTGTGAGAGCTGTGGGTTACTAGCTGTAGTCATTGGTGTGCTGTTGTTTTGAGATCTATGGTTGCTGTAGTGGTGAGAGCTATGTGTGCTGTTGTGAGAACTGTGTGTTCTGTTGTGAGAACTGGGTGCTGTTGTGAGAGCTGTGGGTTGCTAGCTGTAGTCATAGGTGTGCTGTTTTGAGAGCTGTGGATGCTGTTGTGAGAGCTGTTGGTTGCTAGCTGTAGTCATAGGTGTACTGTTGTTTTGAGATCTATGGTTGCTGTAGTGGTGAGAGCTATGGGTGCTGTTGTGAGAACTGGGTGCTGTTGTGAGAGCTGTGGGTTGCTAGCTGTAGTCATAGGTGTGCTGTTGTTTTGAGAGCTGTGGATGCTGTTGTGAGAACTGTGTTGTGGTGAGAGCTGTGGGTGCTGTTGTAAGAACTGGGTGTTGTGGTGAGATCTGTGGGTGCTGTTGTGAGAACTGTCTATTGTGAGAACTGGGTGTTGTGGTGAGAGCTGTGGGTGCTGTTGTGAGAACTGTTCTGTTGTAAGAACTGGGTGTTGTGGTGAGAGCTGTGGGTGCTGTTGTGAGAACTGTCTGTTGTGAGAACTGGGTGTTGTGATGAGAGCTGTGGGTGCTGTTGTGAGAACTGGGTGTTGTGGTAAGAGCTGTGGGTGCTGTTGTGGTGAGACCTGTGGGTGATGTTGTCATGAGAGCTGCGAGTTCTACCTGTAGTATGAGAGGTATAGTTGTGGTTAGTGCTGTTTTAGTGAGAACTTGGAAGCCGTTATGGTGAGCTGTGGATCCTGTTGTCATGAGAGCTGCCAATGCTACTTGTAGTCAATGCAGTATATTTTTTGTTTGGTGCTGTGATAGCTGTTGTGCTGAGAGCTGTGGATGAGATCTGCTAGTGCTACATGCAGTCAGAGAGGTATAGTTGTTTGATGCTGTGATAGCTATTTTGCTGAGAGCTGTGGATGTTGTTGTCATGAGATCCGATAGTGCTACATGCAGTCAGAGAGGTATAGTTGTTTGATGCTGTGATAGCTGTTGGGCTGAGAGCTGTGGATGTTGTTGTCATGAGATCTGATAGTGCTACATGCAGTCAGTGAGGTATAGTTGTTTGATGCTGTGATAGCTGAGAGCTGTGGATGTTGTTGTCATGAGATCTGATAGTGCTACATGCAGTCAGTGAGGTATAGTTGTTTGATGCTGTGATAGCTGAGAGCTGTGGATGTTGTTGTCATGAGATCTGCTAGTGCTACATGCAGTCAGTGAGGTATAGTTGTTTGATGCTGTGATAGCTGAGAGCTGTGGATGTTGTTGTCATGAGATCTGATAGTGCTACATGCAGTCAGTGAGGTATAGTTGTTTGATGCTGTGATAGCTGTTGGGCTGAGAGCTGTGGATGTTGTTGTCATGAGATCTGATAGTGCTACATGCAGTCAGTGAGGTATAGTTGTTTGATGCTGTGATAGCTGTTGGGCTGAGAGCTGTGGATGTTGTTGTCATGAGATCTGCTAGTGCTACATGCAGTCAGTGAGGTATAGTTGTTTGATGCTGTGATAGCTGAGAGCTGTGGATGTTGTTGTCATGAGATCTGCTAGTGCTACATGCAGTCAGTGAGGTATAGTTGTTTGATGCTGTGATAGCTGAGAGCTGTGGATGTTGTTGTCATGAGATCTGCTAGTGCTACATGCAGTCAGTGAGGTTATAGTTGTTTGATGCTGTGATAGCTGAGAGCTGTGGATGTTGTTGTCATGAGATCTGCTAGTGCTACATGCAGTCAGTGAGGTATAGTTGTTTGATGCTGTGATAGCTGAGAGCTGTGGATGTTGTTGTCATGAGATCTGATAGTGCTACATGCAGTCAGTGAGGTATAGTTGTTTGATGCTGTGATATCTGTTGTGCTGAGAGCTGTGGATGTTGTTGTCATGAGATCTGATAGTGCTACATGCAGTCAGTGAGGTATAGTTGTTTGATGCTGTGAGAGCTGTGGATGTTGTTGTCATGAGATCTGATAGTGCTACATGCAGTCAGTGAGGTATAGTTGTTTGATGCTGTGATAGCTGTTGGGCTGAGAGCTGTGGATGTTGTTGTCATGAGATCTGATAGTGCTACATGCAGTCAGTGAGGTATAGTTGTTTGATGCTGTGATAGCTGAGAGCTGTGGATGTTGTTGTCATGAGATCTGCTAGTGCTACATGCAGTCAGTGAGGTATAGTTGTTTGATGCTGTGATAGCTGAGAGCTGTGGATGTTGTTGTCATGAGATCTGCTAGTGCTACATGCAGTCAGTGAGGTATAGTTGTAAGTGCTGCTGTGGTGTGAGAGCTGTGGGTGCTACCTGTAGTCGAAGGTGTACTGTTGTGGTAAAAGCTCTTGATACCTGTTGTTATGAGAGTAGGGGGTGTTGTAGTGAGAGAAGCATGTACTGTTGTGATAAAACCTGATACCTTTGATGTGAAAGCTTTGGAGACTGTTTGATAGAAAGCTGTAGTGGTGAGAGGTTTTTGTGTGTGTGTGGGCTGTTGTAATAAGAGCTGTGTGTTATTGCAGTGAGAGCTGTTATAGTTGTAAGTGCTCAGTCAAAGATTGTTTATTATGAATTTAAGCATGTGAATGCTTATTAATTCAAATATTGTTACTGATAATTTGAGCAGTTGGACATTAATATATCTTTTACTGTGTATTTGCTTGTTTATTAACTTGTTCTACATAAATTTCAGTACTCATATTTACATTTATTAATAGATTTTACAAGATAAGTGATAACATTTCTATGATTATTTAAAGATTGTTCAGAATGAATTTCAGCAGTTGTCAGAATATTAATTCATTAGACACAGTCAGTTTACCTCAACCAACATTTAGTGGGATTTGCGCACATTTCGCCTGTTGCACACGGTTCCGGCACTTGATCAGTGCCATATCATGTTTAACTCCAATGGCGATGTTATATATGGTAAGTAAATTGAGTTAGTGGTGTTTCTTTTACAGCAGTGGCTCTTAACCTTCCAAATACGCAACCCTTTAATACGGTTCCTCGTGTTGTGGTGGCCCCCAACTATAAATTTATTTTCATTGCTTTTTTCATAACTTCAGTGAATTTGTATTTTTTGATGGTCTTAGGTGACCTCTGTGAAAGGGTCGTTCGACTTAAAAAGAGGTCGTAACCTACAGGTTAAAAGCAACTGCTTTACATGTTGTTTCAAAACCAACTTAAGCATTATTTGGCTGTTTGGTTTGACTAGGCAGTAAAATGTGGTGACAGTAGCTGCTTTTAAAGGGTTGGTTCTTGACACTGTTCTCGAAATCAGCGCAAGACATGTCACTGTCGAATTGCTTGCAGCTAGGATTGGACTGAACCTCAGAATTATGAACGTGTTCGCAACGTCTAAGCTGCAAGAGCGACGTGGTCAGTTAATTAAAGGGCTCATTTTGCACCAGTGGCCCCTCAGGCAAATGATGCTAGACTCATATTTTTTATAGACCAATTGTGTTGATGTGGTCAACATCGTACACTGCATTTGACTTCCCAAGACAGAGGCATGAAGTAGGTTGTGATAAGTCCCGTGGTGGTTTGGTCATGTGAATGAATCAAGGCAAATATACTTGATCCTTCTTCTTTGCTTTACCTGAAATAAGTTCTCTCTCTCTCAGTAGTTTTGTTTACTTGATCCTTCTCTGGCGGTAAGCGCTGGTTTTTTATCCACCTCTGGACTTTTGATCTTGTGCCAAGACTGCTCATCAGTTTTACATATCTGGCTTATCTGTGTGCGAATCGTTGGTTCCTCACCTCTCAGGCAGGTGCACTGCGAATTGAAAGGCAACATTGATCCTTTCTACTGTGACCAGGCTTCCTTCCAATTCAAGGGTGATTGTATAGAGGTGTCTGGGATGAATGACACCAATTGGGAGGCTGCCTCTTAAGACCGAAATGCATAGCTTGCAACTCTACACAAGGGCATGTGAAGCAAAAAGAACAACAAAACTGATTAGGAAAAGGATGGACAGAAAGGCGACTGCAGGAGATCCCCTCTCTGGCACAACACTCGATTCCCTGACCTCACTGTCCAAGAACTTTTCAGACCCGCATCGGCCTCATCAGTCATTTTGAACTCATACTTGATGAAAAAGAGTGGTCATCATCGTCTTGATGGACAACACTCACAGATAGGTCCTGATAACCCAACACCACATGTGGTTCAGCATCTCTACATTGCTTACTTGATCTTGGTCTGGTAATCTAGGATACAGTGAACATCTGCCCTTGCTTTTTGACACGACGTGATGATGATCATCTGTTCCTGTTTTCTTGTTGAGAACTTTCTTTCTTTCTTCCTTGTCTGTTTGCTTCTTGCTACCAACCTTAAAGTTTTCTTTTGCTGTTTCCAAACTGTTATTCTTCATTAGCATTCTTTTTAAAAAAATTAAACTCCTATTCTGTTTTTTTTTTTCTCTTATCTTCTTGAGCACTCTTTCCTAACTATCTCTGTCTCTTTCTCAACGTCTCCAATATCTCTTTCTTATTTCACCATTACTCTCTTTCCCAGATCTACCCCTCTCTATCATGTTTTGTTTACACAATAAAAAGTGTATAGTTATAACATATTACCTCTTCTAATCTCTTTCTTGAACATTTCATTAACTTTCTCTTCCTCAACATCTATCCATGTCTTTCTCAACTCTCAGTCGCTCTCTGTCCAAACTCTGTCACTCTCTTTCCAGACTGTGAGCCATTGTCTTTCCAGATCTACCCCTCTCCATCATATTTCATTTGTACTAATAAACGTGTTGATGGTTATAACATATTACATCTTCTAACCTCCCCTTGTGACTAGCTATCAGGGTGGATGACACATCAAGCCTGGACATAACGGTGCGACGTGACTACTCTTCAACATTACGTACATTTGATGCTTTAGACTACAGCAACATTGGTAAGTCAGCCTAGTCCATAACTCTTAATAAAATTTAAGTATCTTTACTTCTTCGGTGAGCAGTGGTATGCCAGGCAGCCAAAACAGCAGCAGCATTTTACATTTTACAAAAAAGACGTTGGAAAAGATGGTGAACCGGATCCCCCCAACTGATGTTGCCCAGTCTGTACCCATACTGTGCATGCACATTTCATGGTTGACCTTATTAGTCAAATAAACCTCCGTGTGGGTTCTGGGGCCCTATTATAGGGAAAAACAAGAACAGACCCACTGCCTACCCAAAAGCATGTCGTAGGAGTCGACTAATTGGGAGCTTCCTTTGAAGTCGGAGTGCATCTGCCTGAGAGGCAAGGAGTCTGCATACAAATCTGTCAAACGGATACACATGCAACACTCAGGTTCTGGAACAGGATTGCAGTCCAGGAGTGGACAAACAACCAGAACTTTCCGCCAGAGTTTACAGCTGGTGAATGCCAAGAAGAAGAAATAGATAAACCCATTCAATTCTGTGGATGAAAGGACCAGTCCTCATCATTTTTGGTAGAGAGAAGCAACAGTAAGTTTACTTACCTCATGAAAATAGCCGAAGCATACTTGTTTTTAATCCAAATCATGTTTTGGACAGACGAATTTAACAATAAAAATTTTTTGGGTCCAAGTTTATGCTGCCAGTATCAAACATGGACCCTATTTGCAACTAATGAGTGCAGAATCATATTAACAGTGATGTATCTCAGAACTGCTGGAGTAACAAGAAAAGATAACATTTAAAATAAAAATGTTAGAAGAAGTAAAACCAGTGGTCAAGTTCATTAAAGAGCAACAGATGAGATGGTTTGGTCATCTGACGAGGATGCAATGGCACCAGCAGCTACAAAGAGCTACGCCAAAGAAATATAATGAACGCACAACAAGAAAAGGCCTGAAATATGGATTGATGGCATCAAGATAAAGAACAGTTTAAGTAAAGTAAAATAAAATTTAAAAAAGGATAAACTTTTACAAAACATTCCCTAATGGGTTTCAGGGTCTGCATTGGGGGGGGGGGGGGGGGGGGGGGGGGGGGGGGGGGGGGGGGGGGGGGGGGGGGGGGGGGGGAGGGGGAGAATAAATAGTCTCACTGCCACTTAACAGGCAAGTCATGGGTAAACTAATTAGGGGTGTTTTTGTTCGAAGTTGGAGTGCGTCTGTCTAAGAGACAAGAAATCAACATTCTGCATAAAAATTAAGCCAGATCTGTAAAATGGATGTGCACGCAAAATTCAAGCTTTGGAACTACACTAAAGTTTAAGGTCCAGAAGTTGATTAACAGCCATAATTTTTCTGCTGGAGTTGTGGATGCGAACAAGAAGAAGAAAATAAGGTATCGGAAGGGCTAATATCTTGTATAGACTTTCATTGTCTGAACTATCTGTTCTATCCACAGGCACCTTCGATCTGAAAACCACATGCATTTATGACATTGATGTGGACCGAAATGATCTAATGATTGCAGTCATCGAGGTCAGTAGTGTTTTGTGCTTGTTAGATAGTGCATACATTCCCAACAAGTTAGTGTTCAGATGATCCTCAGGCTCCTAGATCAGCTGCTGCTGCACCTCTGGGCAGGTAGCTACTTTATGATAAAAGGACATGGTGAAGGCCTCCTGGGATCAAATACGGACAATGCAGTGGAACAGACAGAATCCATACATTTAAATACTTATCGGGAGAGGGGGGGGGGGGGGGGGGGTGAGTAGAGTAGAGGATCTGGAAGATATTCAGCAGTTACGGGGGAGAAAAGGTGGACTTCTGCAGGTTGCAAATATTAGCATGTCAACTCTTCGTCGGCTGCTGAAGAATGGTACGGAGCATGTGTGGAAATGTCCAGACTACAGTGAAGTCAATTTTGGATTCTTTCATTTATTCGTTCATCATTATCGCGGCACATCAAATCACTCAGTCCATCAGTACTTGTATCCCCCTCGTCATGATATTTCTTAGCCTGTAGCGGTTGATGAACCCAGTTCTCTGTTGGATTGCTTTTCTTCTGTGGTTTTCTACATAGTATTTGGCCTCACCCCTTTTGGCTTGCTGTTTTTGTTGTCTGGACATGGTTGCATGTTTACATTCATGATTTAATTAATTTAAATTTTAAATTTTTTACGAAAGTCAGCCCGGTCTACTTTTCGCCCACGCACCCACCGCAGAAAGCCCTATCGGCAAGTCTATCAGCTTGTTCATTTTCTCTTACACCTGCATTTCCTGGCACAGAAATGAAACTGATCGCTTCGTTGGCGTATGTGGCTTAGGCGATGCGAGCATGCTTTGTAATGCTGGGGTGCCAGGTTGGATCCCAGCTGCTGGCTCTGGGTTGGTTTTTGACAGTGGTATCAAGAAGCTGACCGTCCAGAAAGCAATGGTGAACTACTGGACGTAAATGTGCCTAGAAAAACCACTACAGCCAAACAATTATAGGGTTGGTTATGCAACAATCTGTAAAGGATACGCAACTAACTTTTGATTGTTTCAGAGACTCTGGCTACTATCTTTACAAGTAGATAGGCACTCATAGAAGTAGATAAAACAAATGAGAGGTTTTCTTTTTTTCTCTCTTTTTTTGCCCCTTATCAACAAATGGAGCATAGGCCCTCAACCAACGCATGCCAAGTCATCATGTCCTTTGCTGTTGCACACAGCTCACCACATAGCCCTCCAATCTTTTTAAATTCACTCCCTAATTCCTTTACCCATGTTTTTTTTAATAATTAGTTTGCCTTTATTTTTGTGCCCCTGTGGGTTCCAATGTAAAGACATTCTAGTTGTTTTTTTTTCTCTCCTGGTTTTCTGTTCATTATATGCTATCCGTTGCCAGCCTCTTTTCTTCACTTTTTGATTCACTTGAATGTGTTTATTTCTCTGCCAAAGATCCACATCATAGTTATACAAGGGCATCAAAGGTTCTCCAGTGATTTAGTGGTGTCTGTGTGCTTGTTTTTGTGTGTGATGGGAAGAGAGGAGAGATTATATCAAGGAAACCCATGTATAATGAGAGATTGTATCTGAGAAATCCATGATTGTGTCAAAGAAACTTTGTATCAGGAGAGATTGAATTTTTACACACACAAAAAACCATGTCAGAAGAGGTTTATCAAAGAAACCCATATATATTTTATTCATTGCAGAATGCTGCTCAGCATGAAACAACGGATGCAGAAGAATCCTTGTGCCGTATCTACGAGCTGGGAAAGAATAGGGAGCCAGAGGACCAGGTATGTGTCTCATTGTGTTTCTTCCTCTATGTTCGCCCTTAAAAGAACTGCAGGCATGTTATGTTGTGGTATACAGCTAAGCTGGCAATTCCTTTAATAGTGCCTTTTATGACATGCTTGTTAACAAGCAGTGGATGTGTTCTTATAGAGCCCCAGAACCCATTCAGGACATTGTGCTTCAAGCAAGAAAAGCTGAGTGCTTTATCACCATGATTGCTGGGTTGCATCTCTAGGGCCCCAACCCTCGTACCTCTCTTATGGCATCCCTGATGACACCGAGTCTTCTAGCCACGATACCTCAAAGGCTACAACCCAGATGCCTTTGTCCTTTGTATGTACTAAGATCCGTATCGTCTTCATTTATCCCTTATAAGTAACATCCCTGTCATTCACATACATCCTGTACAACACCCTGCAGTCCTCATTCATCCCTTAACATCACTATCATCCTCATTCACCCATCCATTATTTTACATCCCTATAATCACCTATAAGAGGCACCTGTCATCTTCATGCATTGCTTATAAGTAAGATCCCCATTCATCCCTTTAAGTAAGATGCCCATTCATCCCTTTTAAGATCCTCATTCATCCCTTTAAGTAAGATCCCCATTCATCCCTTATAGATAACATCCCTTTTGTCACCACTCATCCCTTATAAGTAAGATCCCCACTAATCCCTTATAGATAACATCTCTTTTGTCGACACTCATAAGTAGTATCCCCATTTATCCCTTATAGGATATATTTTGTTCTTCTGCTTGAAGATAACGAATCACGCCACAAACTTCACAGCTGGTGGGAACGGCAGGAACAGTATCCATGTTTATTTATGAACCACTGAACATATGTAAATTGGTGTCTAGTGAGCTGAAAGGCTACTGAATGATGCAAGCAGTGAATGGTGTCACTATGGCAACTGTTTTTTCTTTTTTTTTAAATCAGCTAATCGTAGGTTGATTTTGAAATAAGCTTGCTTATTTCATTTCATTCAGCACAGTGTGCCATCTTTGATTTGTCCCTATCTTTTCATTGTATATAATTACATTTAGCACCCAGTGTCCCCTTCTGTTATTTCTATTTTTTTAATCATTGTAAATCATTACATTCAGCATCCAGTGTCCCATCTCTGGAAGTTCCTCTCATGATTTTATATCATTACATTCAGTGCGTCTTTGGCACCCAGTGTCCCATTTGAGATGTCCCATTTCTCATATTCTATATTACAGCTTGATGAAGATGATGACAACCCTGGAGATGATGAGCCTGATGACTATGATGATGATGATGACGACGATGATGATGACGACGACGACGATATAGATTTAGATGATGAAAATCTACTGGAGTTTGCAGAAGCTTCAGATCAAGGTATCATTGACTCATGTTATTACTTTGTTTGCCTTGGTTCTTTTCTATTGATGGGCTGTTAGAGATAGATAAGATAATATGCATTCTTAAATACTACCCTTGGATCCCAGGTCAGCCCAGCCTAAAATGCTTATCAGGCAATGTTCTAGGAAGTAAGACTTTTTTTAATGCCTTTTAACTCCTAATGGAGCATAGGCCTTTATCCAACCTATGCCAAGCCATTATATCCATCACTATTGCATGCAGCTCACCCCATGTGCCTCCCCATCTTTTTAACTTCACTCTCTAGCTCCCTTCCCCTTCTCTTTTTTGTTTGCCTTTATTTCTATGCCCCTGTGGGTTCTAGTACAAAGACATTCTAGTTATATTGTTGTCATATTTTTCACAGTGTGTCCTATCCAAGGCCAGCTTCTTTTCTTCCCCTCTTGGTCAACGGGAATTTGTTTAGTTCTCTCCCAAAGCTCTGCATTAGTTATTCTATCATACCATTCAATTCCTTCTATTCTGCGCAGCCACCAGTTAACGAATGTTTGTAGGTTGTTGGTTATTGTCAAGTCGCTCTCCATGTTTCAGCTCTGTACAACAGTAATGATTTCACATTAGAATTAAACATTTACAGTTAAGCTTTGGTTTTAATTTTTGTTGACCTCCACAAATTTCCTATTGCAATGAAAGCTCCTCTTTCCTTTTGTATTTGTATTTTAATTTCTCTAAGTAAAGAGTGCATATACAAGGTATGGGTCTTGCATTGTATTTAGTTCATGGATTTGAAATCCCAGAAAAGTATCCATATTTTAATGTTATCAGGTTTATTTCATGGCTTCAAAATCCAAAATAATAATTGCATTTATTTCCTCTTCACTCTTGCAAAGGCGGTTGGCGCATTGTTTTGTAGCTTACAGCATATTGCCCAACACATCCGATACTAGCAAACCCCTAATTAGTTACCTTTCAGGACATGATTTTGAGTATTAAGTGAATATATCTCCCCCCCCCCCCCCCCCCCCCCCCAAGGGTCCTGGAACCCATACTAAGAATGTAAAATATTTGAAGCCGTGGAATATAAAGTGCAGCTGTTTATATTTTCAGATGATTACCTTTGACATAAAGAAAATGTAAACTGAGTGATGTTTTCTTTTGGCAGATAATAACGGTCAGGGAGGAGACATCAACAGTGAAGATGATTTTAGTATTGGAGAATTCAGCCCAGAATCCACTGATGGTGGTAATGATGATGATGATGATCCCGGAGAATTAGATGACCTGCTGTTTGAGCTTGTAGGTTGATGTTGCCATCCTTAGAGAAGAAGAACTTAATAAAGAGAAACCTGAAAGTGTTCATTGATGGACTGGATTTGTTTTCTTGCAATGTATAGACTTATAAATAGTTATGTATTTGTGTATAATTTGAATCAGTAGGGTTAATAGACCACAGTAGACTGCAGTATAAAGGGAATGACAGATAACAGATAAAAACTGTTGACACAAAAGAGTTGAATGGGAGGTAGATCATGAAGATAGTGGAGAGAAATTATATTCCTGCAAATACAAATGGAAAGAGAAGGCCAGTCTTGGAGATGAATGGAGGCAGGTGATATCAGGCGCATGTTGCTGAGGAAGAAGAATTATGGCTTTTGATTGCTACCTTCCACAAATTTTCTGACAGCCAAAATGAGTAATTCATGTTTTCAGGTAGTCACAGTTCTAACTACATAGCAAAAGAGTCACCCCATAGTTGCCTTTCTTCAGTGCCATATGAAAACCGCATAGAATGTTCATCATTGCCCCTTCTAAAATGTATACAGACTGCATCAGCAAAGCCAGTAGCACACAAACGCATTAAATGCATAAGGCAGCCATCAGAATTGCCAACACCAACAGTTTGATGATAGAAATTAAGTTGATATATTTTGAAAGAGGTTAAGACCCAAAGATAGCTAACCACAGAACATGCTTTGACAGTTGGAAAGATGGGGGGGGGGGGGGGGGGGGGGGGGGGGGGGACACTGAAGATTCATGACAGCCTTTTGTTGTGGCATGGAGGGTTATCAGCCCAGTAACTGATACAGGCTGTTAAGGATTGTAGGATGATCAGGGTCCCAACCAGCCTGCTGAAATAAGTTTTCTGACAGAAGGATCAAAGAAGAGTTAAAAGGGGCTTAGAACATCTATCATATTATGTGAATGTTTATCAGTAGGCATACCTATATCAGTGTGTTGGTTTGGACGGTTTCTAGAGTCTGGCAGATCGCCTCACTTCTAAACATGATATAAGCCACACCTGAAAGCAGGTGAAGAGTGTAGCCTGTTTCTCACACTGTTAAGATTGTTGTTTCTGAAGTGTAGTTGAAAATATTACATTTAAATAGCAGACATCTTATAGGTGAACACATGGTTAAATAGCATTTATTCTTTGTCACATGGTTAATAGCATCAGTTATTTAGTTTGTCACATGGTTAAATAGCACACATCATATAGTTTGTCACATGGTTAAATAGCACACATCATATAGTTTGTCACATGGTTAAATAGCACACATTATATAGTTTGTCACATGGTTAAATAGTACACATCATATAGTTTATCGCATGGTTAAATAGCATACATATAGTTTGTCACATGGTTAAATAGCATACATATAGTTTGTCACATGGTTATGGTTAAATAGCACACATTATATAGTTTGTCACATGGTTAAATAGTACACATATAGTTTATCGCATGGTTAAATAACATACATACAGTTTGTCGCATGGTTAAATAGCACACATCATATAGTTTGTCACATGGTTAAATAGCACACATATAGTTTGTTGCATGGTTAAATAGCACACATCATATAGTTTGTCACATGGTTAAATAGTACACATCATATAGTTTATCGCATGGTTAAATAGCATACATATAGTTTGTCACATGGTTAAATAGTACACATCATATAGTTTGTTGCATGGTTAAATAGCATACATATAGTTTGTCACATGGTTAAATTGTACACATCATATAGTTAGTCACATGGTTAGATAGCATACATATAGTTTGTCGCATGGTTAAATAGTACACATCATATAGTTAGTCACATGGTTAAATAGTACACATCATATAGTTTGTCACATGGTTAAATAGTACACATCATATAGTTACTCACCTAAGCTAACATAAGAACTGACATTCAGCACACTCAGAACATTTCCATAATCACTCCTTTCCCCAGCAGAAAGTTCCATTTCCAGTGGTACTAGTAACAGTCTGATTGTTTGTCCATCTAGCGTTTCCTCTGAGAGCCTGTCAGCCAGATCCCCCTGGCCGCTCCTAGCTGTGCCATTCTCTCTGCACCCTAATGATCTGTTTGTGCTTCAGCAGCGCTTACTTGCTCCCAAAGGGCTCTGGCCATGTGGAGCTTGTCATGTATCAGTTTCCACCACACATTGCTGCAGTACAATGTTTTTCTTCTTCGTGTTCATGGGCTTTGCACTCCAGCAGAAAGTTCTGGCTGTTCATCCTGCTACTGGACTTTAGTCTTGTTCCATTTTTGCATGCACATTCATTTTAAAGAACAAAGTTATAATTTGTCACATGATTTAGAAGCGCACATTGTATATTTTACCTCTTGAAATGGCATACATCATATTATTCGTCACACTGTTATATAACATACCATTTAGTTTATCACATGGTTTAATAGCGTTTATTACATACTTTTTTCCCCATAATGTATACCAAGTTTTGTTGTCTCCCAAAACCATGTCAATAACTACAGGTACATATAATTTGTCACGAGGTTAATAACATACATGTTTTAGTTTGTCATGTGGTCATAATGTATACCGAGCTCGGTTGTCACTCAGAACCGTGTAAATAGTTGCAGGTACACAAGGTTAATAACATACATGTTTTAGTTTGTCATGTGGTCATAATGTATACCGAGCTCTGTTGTCACTCAAAACCATGTAAATAGTTGCAGGTACATATAATTTGTCACAAGGTTAATAACATACATGTTGTTTGTCATGTGGTCATAATGTATACCATGTAAATAGTTGCAGGCTTACTTTTCATATTACCACTTTTGCATTATTCTCAGGAGAGTAAGTAATAAATTACTTGTGGCATAGATATCAAGACAGTTGCCGACATAACAGCATTAAGGCATCCATTAAACACTCCATCCCCATCTTCAGTAGCCAGTGCAGATTTCCAGTTACTGATGGTGCGTTGCCTGGTTTTGTTTGTCTTGCCTTTCCTCTGTGCCAGTAATTCTCAAATTGCCAAGACCAGTGGACTTCCCCCGCTTTAAACATAGTCATCATCATAAACCACTTCTGCCGTTGGGAGGAATAATTTCAATCCAGTACACACTGGCTATTGTCATGCCGTGAAGGTGTAATATGTCTTAAATGTTGTCAATCCATAGTTTTCCGCGACTGTTCTTTTACTCTTGTAGCTGATCTTCTGCGATGTAGTTCTTGTGATGGTGTTTGATCTCGCTGCATTCTAACGAGATAGCCTAACCAATTGATCTGCTGTTTCTCAATGAATCTAATACAGGGTGTTGTTCCCACAATTTATCTGATAGTTTCATTATTCACTCCATCTCGTATGCTTAGGTTGACTGCTATTCTCAAGCATCTCATCTCACAGATGGTGAATTTGCCTATGTGGGCTTTAGATAGTGTCCATGTTTGGCACTGGCAGCTTAATGTTGGAATGAATAAACTCCATAATTTTGTAATCATCATATGGATATCAAACCAAACCACACACAAAAAAAGAGTAAATTTATAATAAAATTGCAGAATGGATTACATTCTGATTCTTTTTTAAATATTATGAAACAATTTTGTACAGGAAAAACTTTGATCTGTTCTTCATTTCCTCTTTTATTGCTTCAGATGAAGAGAGAGATAAAAGGTGCTGTTCTGGCTGCCTTGACCACAGACTCATCGAGCTGTTGGAGAGTTTCTCTGATATCTTTCCATCTTGTTCTTGGTCTGCCTTGTGCTCTACAAACTTCCACTTCCTAAGTGTATGATACAGTGTCACATAGCATTCTCTCTAAGTGGGCTGACTATCGGGTTTGCTGACTTTGTATGTTATTTAGAATTGGTTCTGTGCTGACTTTTTTTTTAATGGCCTCATTCTTGATTTTCTCTCTTCTGGTTACTTCTGCAGCCCCTTCTCATACATCTTATTTCTGTGGTTATTAATTGTCTTTTCTCATCGGTTCTGAGTGACCATGTCTGTCACTGATAGCAGGCGTGGGAATAAATGTGCTTTGTTCGAGATGTTTCTTTATACTGATTGGGATTACATTCATTTGACTTATGTACAGTTAACTGTTAATATTATGAGATTTTTTTTAAAGTGTACAATAATTATGTCTCTATTACCAAACAACTTTATATTTCTACTTGTCTCTAACAAAAAAATGTTTTTGTTCTTATAGCACTAACTTGCACATGACATTAACTACATCTGTCAGGGAATTTATTTTCTCAAATCTTTTCGATCAAAAGATCCTGTGGGTTAGAGAAAACTGTCAACGGGGCATAAATTACTTTATATTCAAAGTGATGTTAAAATGCTTTTTAAATATATTTGTTTAGTGTTCATTTTTTTCAAAGCTGTCTTCCTGTATGTACATATAATTTAACTACATATTTATCTTCAGGTTACATTTCTTGTATCTGGCACAGTAACTGCTATGAGTAACGCATGTGTATTACTTTAAAGAAATTCAACATTCATTAAGATGCATATTAAAAGTATATAGCCAGATTTCTTTGTGGCATGACCAAACGTTTAAAAAAAAACATAACTCATCTTATGGTGTGTTTTAAATTAAAAGACCCTCAGTTAATGTTGAGAGAGGCCAGAGATGCTGATTGGATTGCATGAAGGATATCAGATTGTACAGGTAGAACGGAATAGAGGAAGTTAATCCTATTGCTCCAGGAATAAAGCCAGTCTTACAGGTCACCAAAGAACAACAAATGAAGCGGTTTAGACACCTAACAAGAATGCACTGGTACTATCTGCCACAGCGAGCCATACTAAAATGTTACAACGGGTATAGAGCAAGTGGAAGACTGGAAAAAATGGAGTGATGGCATTAAAAACCGCCTTACAGAAATGAACATCAGACAAAGCTCATCAACAAATGTTACATCAACCCCCCCCCCCCCCCCCCCCCCTTTTCCCGACACTTCAATGGGGTACAAGGTGGAAGAGAAGAAGAAGAAGAAGCTCCAGGAACTCCAAAATAAAAATTCCATGATCTCTTGGTAATTCCTGAAACAAATCCTTTAAAAATAATTTTGCATAGGTCACTCATTTTTTTTTCCATTTATTTATCTGCATATTTTAATTATTGTTCTTAGAATATTTGAAGGTAGCATTCAGTGAATATGAATGGAGTGTGGCATTCAATGGTATACATTCCCCTGTTTTCTAAAGAACATATGTATCAGTTTCTGTAACGTAGGCATTAAGTGAATTTGTGTATTCCTGTTCAGTTTTGTGGGTATTGTGGATTGACGTAATGTGCAGATGAAGGCTCTCTAGCCGTAATGTTTCATGGTCGTTTGTAATAATGGGAAGCTGATTGATTCCACTTTTGTTTGATCTGACATCTTTACATGATAGCTTAGAGATTAGTGAATGTGTTTGGGCTTATTCCATGACCCCTGACCTCTTTCATTTAAGCTACGGGGAATTTATAATTTTAGCTTCAGCGTCTGTGGTTTAGGTGTTGAGAACCCGCTTCGTAGTGCCGGGTTGGATCCCAGCTGCAGGTCTTTCAACATTGGTATCGAGAGCTGACCGTCCAGAAAGCAGTGGCAAACTACTGGACGTAAATTTGCCTAGAAAAACTACAAAATCCAAATACATAATGGGGTTGGTTCTGCAACTTCCTGTAAAGGATCTGCAAATAACTAGCTAACACTTTTTCTAAGTACATCACTTCAAACAAATCAGAAAAGTGACGTGTACTGGGAATTGGACCCAACTGGAAGTGTTGGTTTTTCAGCTTTTCAGGGCAACAGGGTTAGGAGTCACCATCACAGCACTCAAGATATTCTTATAAGTGTTCCGTCCCCATCTTCAGCACAGAGTTCTGGTACAGATGGTACCAGTCTCGATGATATGCCTTTCCTCAGAGTGTCAGCCAGATGAAGACTGTCTTGCCGTAATGTTGCCTAGTCGTTTGTGCTTGTGATGCTGACAGGTTCTTCTGTTTTGTTTGATGTCTTTACATGACAGCTTAGAGATTATTGAACGTGTTTTCACAATTCTAAAATATACCAGGGCCTTGATACTATGGGTGGTGTGTAAGAACTGTTCTCAAGGCCTTTGGACACATAAAAGGGAACGTAGGGAAAAAACTGGGGCCTCGTCACGTAATATCTCAAGACTGATGGGAGTACACATTCGCTGCAGCCAGCCTCCTTTATAGAAATGTATCTGGGTGCAGGGGAGCCACCATGGTGTTGTGGCTAGAGGCTCGCTTGCAGATCTGAAGGTCGTGGGTTCAAATCCAGATAGACCCTTTTTTCAATGACCTTGGCTCCCAGATCGACCCAGCCTTAAATGGACAATAGATAGTCTTGGGAAGTAAAGACAGCACGGTGTTGAACACATCACTGAGATCCAGTTGGTCTATAAAATAATAGATCTGGCGTTACATTTCCCATATTCCTAAAGGTGTGAGAAAGAGTCCTTTTATCTGACTGCATATGGGATAAATGAAGTCAGCATTATTTCTTGAAGTTATCCATTTTTGATGAATGTTAATTTTTAATGCCTCGTTTTCTTCTGACTTTCTGTTTTCCAGATTAAATAATTTTCATCTTGTGGTTGATTTTGTTTTGTATTAATGACGTTTCAAAATGTTTTATTCAAATCAATGCCTTGTTATCCCAGGTAATTTACTGCTTGTTTGGTTGTCGTCATGATAGATAAATAGTAAATGCCATTAATAATAAAATGTTTCTGGTCATAAGTAAGCTTTCTTTTAGATCACTGTTTTAGCATACACACAAACATTTATGTATAGATACACATGCACTGTTCACGTTTCCAGACCCAGGATTAGAGTAACTTCCCTTGCCATCATGCCTCCTTAGGTCGCTGGACCTCTCCTATGTTGCGGGGGTATTATGATATGGCTTGGTTTGGCGTTCGCTCGCTGTGTGTAATGTTTGCATTAGTTGCGTATCCTTTACAGGACGTTGCAGAACCAACCCCAGCATTGGCTGTTGTGGTTTTTCTAGGCAAATTTACGTCCAGTAGTTTGCCATTGCTTTCTGGATGGTCGTCTTCTCAATACCACTGTCGAAACCAGCGCAAGGTTCCGCAGCCGGGATCAAACCCGGCACCTCTACATTACAAAGCGCGTGCGACACCTTAGCCACAGACAAAATTCTTATACACATATATATTCCTGCTTGCTAACAAACAGTTGCATAATTAATTCTGCCACACTTGCTAATATACCTTTCATATGTTTGTAGTTCATTGCAATGGGTTTTATGTGTTCCTACCTTGTATTAAAGGCTAGATAAACAGTCAGTAGCCACTTGCCTGATACTGTAGAAGTTTAAAATGATTGTGTACCCTGAGTTTCAAGTTTGATCCACTGGCATTAAGTCATCTAAGTCTCTTATTCTTACCTCTGTGTGCATAGTGGCCGGTTCCCCCGCCCCTATAATTTTTTAAAGGGCCGGCTGAGCACACCCTCCTCCGTCTCCCCAAATTTATGTAAAGTCTATGCAGCTCCCTTAACCATGTATAGGACTTCCATTTTCAAAATGGCGAATAGCATGTTATTTTTAAATTGCTGTGATTTCTCTCAGATTGTTCTGTTCCCTTATCATTGACTGCTGTTTTCTACAATTTCCACAGGATACTATGTGTTCTTCATGGGAGGAGCATGTATGGTGTTTGTGCTGTGTCCAGGCAGGATTATGACAGATAGATTTAGCAGCCTTAACCATGCTGCCCTCGCAGTGTTTTGACTACGGCGGCCCACTATCCTGGAAGACAAAATCTTGCCAGCACGGGACTGCAACTGTCTAGAGAGCAAACTGGATAAAAGCTGTCCCCAGGAACGGAATGTATCGACCATTTTTTTGGGGTGGTGCGGAGGAGGAATTGCCACATGCGCTTAACAACTCAATGGCCAGGCACAAATATTTTTACAGCTGTGGCACCACCACATTGATTAACAGTGAAAGCGGGACTCGCTGCCACATCTCGAACAGTTTTACCCTTAGCCACCAATAGCCCTGCCGCTTACAATTAAGCTTCAGGGAAACCTAAGAGACCTTGACATCTCATTTTATGGCTCACAGTAGATTAAGCGCTCGACCACAGATGGCCGAACAACCATGTATAGAAATTCTTTTTTTTTTTATCAGCATGTTATACGAGTCAATAAGTAAGTCACAAATGGTTGTTTTTCAACATCATTTCCACCACTATTGATGCACTTGTCCCATTATTTTATCAGTCCTCCCAAACCTGCAGCACAGAACTGTGTGCTCTGTTTTGTAAACCGCATTTTCACTTCATATTCAACTTCTGCATCATTTACGAAATGTCTCCTGCCAGGCAGGGTGGGTTTTCAGTGGACCAAAAAAAGGTGGATGTTCCATAAGTTTCCACCCTAGATGGTTAATTTTCTCCTGAGTTAACCGACCTTTATGTGGTCTGGCATTGTCATGAAGGAGGAGTACTCCTAGTCAGCAGGCCTGGACGTTTTCTTCGAATTGCACCATGAAGCATCGATAGAACTTTACAGTATGAATCAGCACTCACATTGTCACCTCTTTTTTAAATTGGTTAAAAGCACTCCTTGAGAATCCCAGAACACTGTCAGCATAACCTTCCCTGCTGATAGCGTAAGCTTGAATTTTTCAACACAAGGCCAAGAAGGATGTTTCCATTGCACTGAAGCATGCTTTGATTGGGACTGATGGTGATGAACTCATGATTTGTCCCCAGTAATAATCCTTTTCAGCATGTCTTCTCCTTCATCTGCTTATCAACAGAGATGCTGCAAGGACAGGCCTAATTGGTTCATTTTGTGTTCATGCGTCAATTGTCTGGGTACCCACCTTGAGCACACTTTTTAAATCTCAATCGATCATGGATTATGTTGTATGCTGAACCAAGGGAGCATCCTATTGCAGCTGCTACAGAGTCAAAGTCAACCATTACTCGCCTGTCACCTCTAATCCTTTCCTCCACGGATGCATCTGTTGCAATCTCAACAGGACGACAAGATCGGACTTCAACAATTTTAGAGCATCCCTGGGAAAACTTGTTAACCCAGCTATGCACCGCTTCAAGGGATAAACATTTGTCGGCGTAAACAGGAAAGATTTTCTTACGAATGTCCTTTCCAGCAGCCCTTCCTCTTGACCTCATGCACAATGGCTTATTTAAAGCCACAGTGTCAATTTTCCAGTAAGTCTCAATGATAGAGATCATGGCATGAGTCATCCATTACATATTATTTTAGGCTTCACTGAAGGTATTCCGTTTAATGCTTCTTTTTGTTTGTGTTTATTGGTTACTCTATTATATATTTCAAACAATAACAAACAAACAAAAACATTTCAAGATGCAGATACATAAATGTTTTTAAAATTAATAATGACCTTGGTATTAATCATGGAATTCACCCCACCTCGCTTGGCTGTGTGGTTTCGTATACGTTCCCAGGGCTGTCACATGTCTAAAGGTGTCAGGTGTTGCTTGTTTTAAATGCTTTAAACCGGGAAGGCTAACCCGGTCAACAAATGCCCGCAGAAGTCGGATGTGTTGGCCGAAAGGTGCAAATATCGCAGCCATGCTGTAAACGGACACAACGCAATTACGTCTTCGGATGAACGCAGAAAAAGAAAAAGAATGCTTTAAGCACATCCACCACCGAAGATGGACACCGCTAACGAGCGCAAAAATACAAAAACATCAATGATTCGATAGTCACGAACCGTCACACCTTTTGCGCTTTCCCCCTTTTCTTGTACACATGTGCTGCCTGAGCTATTCACAAAAACAATCACTTTTGAGAAATGGGTCGTTCACAGAAAAGACGGTTGTGACAAGAAAGCTGCACAGTTTTGTCTGGAAGACAGTGTGTCGACCACAAACGTGAGCCAGTTTTCACCACCATATGCTTAGACGAGGAAGGAAGGCATCTCATTACACCCCTAGAACATAGGACAACCCGTGAGAACGGCCACAAAATCTAGCGCCTGAACGAGGTGAAGTGAATTTTGTGATTAGTACCGTGCCTGTGAATATGTTTTGAAGGAATTTTTTTTTCTCCAGGGAATTCTTACAGGTTCATACATTTTTTTAAAGCATTTGTGGGATGAAAGTATTAAAGGAAACACCTGAGTGAATGAAAGAGTTAACACATAAACATAATAGCAAACCAAAATTCTCTGATGCTGAATGGCAGTCTACAGGTTGTAAACAAGAGTTTAATACATTGTTCAATACAACAGACATTCCCCAAACACAACAAATGATATCACAGCTTTGTCAAAGCTGGACAGTGTCTGCCGCCATACTGGTTTTTTTTTTTTTAAATAGTCAAGTAAAAGACCCTTTTCCACGCCTTTCAGGGGTATATAGGGCTAGACCTATATTTTATAGACCAATGGCACAAGATGGGTGATGTATTCAGTATCACGCCGGCCACCTTTACTTCCCAGGACTGCACCTGGTACCCATTTAAGGCTGGGTCGAGCTGGGAGCCAAGGTCATTTTGAAAAAAGCCCGGTTCCACCAAGGAGGGAACCCACGACCTCCTGATCCGCAGTTGAGCATCTAGCAGCTACGCCACGGCAACTCCCGGCTTTTATTTAACACACACAAATAAACAGATGGGTAACCATTAAGGTCGTGGAAACGGTATATTAGGTTTAAAAAAAAAATATCTGTATTTATCAGCACTCACAGAAAGAAGTAGAAAGAAAGGACACAAGTGTCACAGAAGTGTGTCCCTGTCTTTCTACGAGTGCCAATCAATACAAGCCTATTTGTTTATTATATATACTGCCTTTCAACACAATGAATTATCACTAAATCAATAATGTTTACATCATTTTAAAAGTATCAAAAAAAGCATGTCTTTGCTTTACCATTTTGACAATATTATCTACTTAAATAGGAAGAAACAAATGATATTTTATGGTTCTTTAATAATTTCCTACCCCAGATGATGTAACAGTACAGTCCAACACTTTAGAAGATCGTAAGACATCTAGAACTGGCCCTAACCGCAACCCACCTTTGTCCCATAAGAAGAGTGCAGCCTATCTACCACCACCTAAAATATTAGACTGTCCCGTGACCTGTGGATTTCAACTGTTAGGGGTAGGATATTAATAAAGCACCTATTCATTGCCGGGCAGATTCCACTGCATCTGATCAGGGGCATTACAACATAATCAACACCAATACACAATAAAACACAAAACATGAATACTTTCAAGTTACAGACACTAGTCACAAAATATACCAGGCATTCTACTGTGCAATATAACTTCTGCATTCACCCTTAACTACAAAAGGGTGGCAGACATGTTTAACTGGGGTATACACTAGGTTGCGTCTTTCTGGCCAACGTATACAATTTCAACCAACCACAGTTTGCTGCCACTGACAATGTAACTGTCAAGGGGCAGTAGGTCTATTCTTTCTCTGTCCCTTATCAAACAAACAAACTTTATTTGAAAGAGTCACACACTTGCGCGCGGGCCCCTCTTACTTTCAGCCCTTCCAAACACACATCTTTGACACAGCAATTATACTTTACTATTAAAGCATGTTATGATCACATAACAATTTACATAATATGACTCAAGTCAAATACACAAAAGCATGGATGGCAAATGGGAGCTGCCCTGGTGTAGCAGCAAGACACTCGCCTGCAGCTCCCAAGATCGTGGGTTCAAATCCCAAAATAGCCAGACTTCCCCCCCCCCCCCAAAAAAAATGACCTCAGCTCCCAGGCCAACCCAGCTTTGAATGAATAGGTACTGTCCTAGGAAGTAAAAGTGGCCGGCATGATGTTGACCATATCACCCACAAAGTGTTGGTCTATAAAATAAAGGTCTAGCCATAAATGCCCAATACGCCCAAGGGCATGAAAAGGGGGTCCTTTACTTACTTTTTATGGATAAAACACATCTCCCAGTAAAACATATTCTCTGCTATGGTTGGCTTTTGTGGCTGAATTATCTGGACAGGGAAGCCAGCCACAAGGCTAACAATACTGTAGTTGTAATTCTTTCAGTCGCTGGCAGTTTTTATCTAAACCTGTTATATTCTAAGACTCTACACTCAAAAGACACTTGTAATATTCTAAGACGTTATAACTGAAAGAAACTTGTAATATTCTAAGATGTACCTGACAGAAACTTGCCATATTCTAAAAATGCTATATCTGAAAAGCCTTGTCACATTCCAAGACACGATACTAGCAAGAAACTTGTTATATTCTAATATGCTATCCTCAATAGAAATTGGTTCTAATCTAAGATGCTATACTTAACTCTTTGAGTCCCAAGGAACGCATCATACGTTCATAGGTTCCTACCTAGAAGCCCAATGAACGCATGATGCGCCGATTTTATTACTTTCTTTACTACCCCCTGGGCCTGTGATGCTAAACGAGCTGGGACTCAAAGAGTTAAAAGAAAATTGTCACATTCTGAGATGCTACACTCAAGAGTATTCAATATTTAGGTCTGAAAGGTACTTTATGAAACAGAAAATGGTAAACTTACAAATCAGATGTGAAGGTAGCATTTATATGGTGTAGAAGTAAGCAGGAAAAGTATGTTGTCTTTGGGGCGATCAAGAAATGCATGGTGAGTTGCTTGGTGTACAAAAAGTTAAGACATTCGTGGCAAAAATGTATATTAATGGCGCAATGGTCAGCTGGGCACTATCAGGTTTTCACCCATATGGCTCCGTCCGTCTCCACAGAACGAATGTTCGCCAACCAAGAGCATGGAACAGGGAATTTCTTCTTCTTCTTCTTTAACATTTGCCCACTAAAAGAGCAGCTGACACACCTTGTGGTTTACAGATAGGCTGTGATATCTGCATCTGTTGGCCCAACACATCTGATTGCTGCAATTCCTTAGGTAGTCACTTTTTACAAAATGTTTCTTAAGTAGTCTATTCTTAAAAATTTAGTTACATTCTGAAAAGGTTAATTTTTTAAAGGTTTTTACAGGGTGAAAAGGTTAATCACTTCACCAACACACTGGCTGACCATGGCCTTATTTCTTATGTCCATCACAGATATGGTCAACCTGGCTCTTATGATGGTCGACCCCTATCTTTTCTAGACCAGTGATTCCCACACTGTGCCCCCCCCCCCCCCCCCAGGAAGCCGCAAAAAAATTTGTTTTGATCTCTTACATACAAATAGTCATAATTTTACTTAGGTTAGGGCGCCGTGGAAAAACTAATTGAAAAAAGATGCAGCGACTAGGAAAAGTTTGGGAAACACTGTTCTGGACAATATACATAAACACTGTTTCAAACACAAAGTATTATCATCCTTTTGTGCTGTTATACGTCACATAGGGCTCTCGGTCTATATCAAACTGTGCTTTATGTTACAATATTTATCTGGGTGCCTGAATACCCTCAGACCAAACAAGCAACATTATATGTGATACACTGCTTCATGGATAATGGTTCATCACACTGCATCAAATATATCATTAGAATGTCCTTACAGTGGAACCCACATAGCAATAGAAATAAAGGGAGACCAACAACACATGCAGGAGAGGAAAAGCAAAATGATAATAAGATGCAGGTGGCATGCACTGCATAGGAGACAGCAAAGGAAATAAAAGTCATGCTGGTTCAGGGTCCAACGGCCACTGGGAGATAAAGGGCACATTAAGAAGAAGAAGACACATAAACACTCTCAAAATACAGCTGGACAATCCACAAACAAGGTATCTGTTCATTTTATAAAACAACAAAGTCAAAATATTAGGAATAAGCACACCAATTCAAGTTGCACTTTACTGGGATATTAATGGTAATAGCCACTCTGCTGAAATTGATTTTCAGTGTGTGGTGGTGGTCTTCCACCCTGCTGAAATTGATTTTCAGTGTGTGGTGGTTGTCTTCCACCCTGCTGAAATTGATTTTCATTGTGTGGTGGTGGTGGTCTTCCACTCTGCTGAAATTGATTATCAGCATGTGGTGGTCTTCCACCCTGTTGAAATTGATTTTCAGTGTGTTGTGGTGGTGGTCTGCCACTCTGCTGAAATTGATTATCAGCATGTGGTGGTCTTCCACCACTCTGCTGAAATTGATTTTCATTGTGTGGTGGTGGTCTTCCACTTTGCTGAAATTGATTTTCAGTGTGTGGTGGTGGTCTTCCACCTTGCATAAATTGATTTTCAGTGTGTGGTGGTGGTCTTCCACCCGGCTGAAATTGATTATCAGCATGTGGTGGTCTTCCACCCTGCTGAAATTGATTTTCAGTGTGCGGTGGCCTTCCACCCTGTTGAAACTGAGTTTGAGAGTGTGGTGGTCTTCCGCTCGGTTGAAACAGATTTTCAGCATGTGGTGGTCTTCCACTCTGTTGAAACTGAGTTTCAGTGTGTGGTGATCTTCCACTTTGCTGAAACTGATTTTCATTATGTTGTGGTCTTCCGCTTGGCTGAAACTGAGTTTCCATCAGTGGTGGGGGTGGCCTTTGCTGCTGCTGTTGTTGCCCTTGTGTCAAGCTAGGGTGCACACTTCTCTGTGGTGGCCACTGCCCATGTGGAGGGAACCTGTTGACCACTCCCTGACCACCTGGTGCTGCCACAGGCGTGGGCATAAGTCCAGCACCGCCTTGGGGTCTAACCACACCCACTGTCATTGGATGCCCGCCCTGGTGCAAACTACCTCCGATTCCTGGTCTAGAATTGACAATGTGGCCAGGGTTGTTGGGGTGAAGTGCGTTTGGCTGGTTGACTGGTGCATTTAGCTGGTTGAACGGTGCGTTTGGCTGGTTGAACGGCAGCCCTTGAGGGCTGTCTGGTGCCTGCATATGTGGAGGAGGCTGACCAACCATATGAGGGAAGGTGGTGGGTGAAGAATAAGTGCTGGATGAAAGTACAGGCTGCGTGAAAGCTATGGTCTGACTAGGCATGCTGGGCCGAGTTTGAGGATATGGTCCTCCTGGATGTGGCCCTACAGAGGAATTAATATTTGGCAGTGGTCGGTACTGACCCTCATCTTGAATCGGCACCGTTATTAGATTGACATTTGTGCGCGGCTGAGGCTCACTGTAATTATCCATGTTTGGAGGCACTGGCATGGAAGTGTGAGGATGACCGAAAGGTGGTGGATGGAGAGGGGGCGGCACTGAGGGCTGCAGCTGTTGGGAGCCCATCTGTGGCATCATCCCTGGTGGGAACTGTGCAGGTTGTGGGTATGGTTGATGAGTTTGACCCGCCTGCATATGTGACCCAGGAATGCCTGGCTGCTGACCCATTTCTAGAGAATGGAACATGTCAGGGTTGGCCTGGGGTGCCGAACCATATGGAAGACCCATCCCTTGCTGCATTGCACCGGGACTTGCAGCGGGTTGCATTAAAGGCGAATTGTGACCCATTACTGAATGAGCTGCTGTGGCCATGGGAGTTCGTGAATCTCCCAGGCCAGGAATGAGCTGTGCGGCAGGACTCATCTGTTGTGAGTTCACTGGCAAGCCCGACTGCTGATGGGTCAGGTGATGCGGCACTGGTGAAACCAGGGAGGACTGAACTGGTAACACCGACTGCTGGTGATGACTTTGCACAGGAGAAGCATGGTGCATGTCCTGGGTTCCCAGTTGCTTCTGTGCTGCCTGTTGAGCTGCCTGTTGCTTGGTAAGAGGCAGCTGGTTAGGTGCGGGCTGAGACTGAGCACTGGTTGATGAAGATGTAGAGCTGGAACTGCTTGCTTTCGGCATGTGTCTGTGAGCTATATGTGCTTGTAGATCCCTCTGAGAGAGGTATGTTCTCCGGCAGCCTTTAGTGCTGTGCTTGGGGGCACCGTGTGTGCACACATAGACGGTGCCCAGGGCTGATTTCTCCACTTTCTGAACTTTGGCGGCGCATCTGTAGGGGATATCACAAGACAGCATGATGAATACAGTTCGATACTAGACATGATGATAAATAAAGTTCAATACAAGACAGCATGATGAATAAAGTTTAACACAAGACAGCATGATGACTAAAGTTTAACACAAGACAGCATGATAAATAAAGTTCAATAGAAGACAGGATGATAAATAAAGTTCAATACAAGACAGCATGATGAATAAAGTTTAACACAAGACAGCATGATGACTAAAGTTTAACACAAGACAGCATGATAAATAAAGTTCAATAGAAGACAGGATGATAAATAAAGTTCAATACAAGACAGCATGATGAATAAAGTTTAACACAAGACAGAATGATAAATAAAGTTCAATACAAGACAGAATGATAAATAAAGTTCAATACAAGACAGCATGATAAATAAAGTTCAACACACGACAGAATGATGAATAAAGCTCAATACAACAATTTCATGATCTTTGTCAGGGTCTGTGGCTTAGATGTTACGAACACGCTTCATAATACCGGGTTTGATCCCAGCTGCAGGCGACGCTGCTAGAAAGGCCACCCCATTCTGTAAAAGACTTGTGCTGTTAAATCTATCCACTCATGGATAAGTCTAAGTCTGCAAAGGATTATATGTAAGCTAGTTTACCGATTTCTTCTTCTTCATAGCATTCATTGGCTCTAAACTCCGGTGGAGAATTCTGTTTGTTCGTCCACTCCTGGACTTTGGTCCTAATCCAGAACTTAAGTTTTTGCATATATGTCTGTTTTACAGATGTGGCTTATTTATATGCAGACAGTTGGCTCCATACCTCTCAGGCAAGTAGTGTGTGTGTGTGTGTGCAAACGTGGGTGGGTGTGGGTGAGTGTGCGCGCGCATATGCGCATGTATGTGATTGAAGGTATGTAAGTAAGTGACTCATGCCTTTGTGTTTTTTCTTGGTATTCAAAATATGCATACTATTATATGATCATAACATACTTTATTGATAAAATACAACTGCTGTATGAAAGGATGTTTGCGTGGAAGGGCCGATTGTAAGACGAGTCTGTGTGCCCAATTTGCACCCCTTTGAAAATAAAGTTAGTTTGTTTCTTTGTTTCTTCCTTCAAGTAGATGCACCCCGACTTTGAAGGAAACCCTCCTAACTAGTCACCTCCTACAACATGCTTGCAGTGGGTGTTTTCTTTTTTTTCTCACAATGGAACCCCAGAATCCACACAGGGAGTTTACTAATGTTTTACTAATGTAAGAACGAAAAACACAGAATAGCAGGCATACCCACATATGTTCCGTCACACAAGCATATACACATTTATATACATAAATTCACACATACATTAAAACTCACTTATACTCATACAAACACATAAATTGATGATGTTGTGCAGACAATAACAGCATTGCACTTACCTCTTGCATGATTTGTCACACTTGCGTGCACAATCAAAACAGAAGATGTGTTTACAAGGGAGCTGGAATTAAAACACACAAACAATTATTTAACACTGTACACAATCAACAACAAAAAAACAGAATTAAGAATTTAACATTGCAAAGTAATGAACATAATTTAAAATAAAATTATGAATTTAACACAGCATACAATAAACAAAAATGTTCATAGAATTATGAATTTAACACAGCAAATAACAAATATTCAATAAATTTTATATGGCATTTAATGTACAAAAATGTAAACAGATTCTTGAATATAACACAGCAAATAATGAGTATTCAATAAAATTATGAATTTAACACAGCAATTAACTACTTACTATTAAATAAAATTATGAATTTAACATGGTACATAATGAACAAATATGTGCACCCTTTCAAACAAAACTGCAGGGGCTCATCAAATGTTTTATTTTATATCCCGAACTTGTTTCTAGGAATATACGGGCATAATTCACCCACCCTTAAGTTTAATTATCCTACACATTCTGACCCTTATAATATGAAAACTTTTGCTGTATCTGTATCGTGGAATGGAAAAATGACTGATTTCCCATATAAATCAGTTAGTTGCCTATTATATACAGGATGGTGCAGTTTTGTTTTACTAGGCAATTTTGGATTTAGTAGTTTGCCTCTGCTTCCTGAATGGTCTGCTCTCAATCCATGGTCAAAACCAATGCAAAGCGGTTCCCTACCCCTTCGCCCAACTGGAATCGAAATCTGCACCTTGGAATTAAAAGCTATTCGCAGAGCATAAGCCACAGATGCAGAATTCTGGGAATATGCAGGCATTAATTAATTATAACCCCCCCCCCCCCCCCCCCCCCCCCCCCCCCCCCGGGTTGCCTTTAAAAAAAAACTAAAGTGTACCATACCATTAAAGTTGTGTATTATGTTTACTGTGTGAAAAAAAGTTAAGAATTTCCCAAGGAAGGAAGGAGATTCATTCATTCATTCAGTAGCATGTCCCTCGCGGAACCTCGCTGCCATAACAACCCTCCGGAAAACCTTCCTATCATGAGCAAGATGTCCTGCGTCTGATACACCCATCTTGAGATCATCTGCCACATCCTGCACCCATCTTCTCCTTGGCCTTCCTCTTCCTCTCTTCCCAGGCATATACCCCTCCATTATTGTTCTCTCTAGACCTCCATGACGTTTCAAGTGACCAAAATATTTCAATTTTCTTTGTTTTATTGTCTTTACTAGCCAACCCTCTTCAATATTCAGCTCTTGAAGTATGGATGCATTTGTTCTTTTCTTTACCCAAGATATTCTTAGAACCTGTCTGTAACATTTATATTCAAATGCATTTATGCGCTGTTCCGCTTGTTTAGTAAGTGTCCAGGTCTCACAGGCGTATGTTGCAATGGGAAAGATGCATGCTCTTAAAAATCTGACCTTTGTAATTCTATCTGTACAATTCCATAATTTATTCAGTTGTTTTAGTCTTTGAAGAGCAATTGATAGTCGCCGTTTAATTTCTTTCATTGTGTCACCATTGTTGGTAACCAGTGACCCAAGATATTCAAAATTTTCCACCACTTCCAATCTTTCCTCATTAACATATATTTCCTTCTCTATGGCAGTTTTGTTTGTATGCATTATCTTTGTTTTTGCTGTGCTAAGAAATAAGTTATGATTTTCACTATTTCTTTGGAGTGAGGTTAATAAGTTTTCTAAACCATTTTGTGATGTTGATAGTAATACTGTATCATCAGCATAACGAATTTCTGGTATTTCATGACCACCGATGTTTAGGGCATCATATTGTTCCTTGTTTATATCATCTCTTACATTTCTCATTATATTTTCGGCGTACAGGTTGAACAAATACGGTGACAGCACACATCCCTGACGGACTCCTTGCTTGATGCCAAACCAGTCTGATGTCTCTCCATCTATTCTGACTGCTGCTTGTTGGTCTTGATAGAGCATTTTAATGAGCTGCACTATATGTGATGGAAAGCCCATATTCCTCATGATTTCCCAAAGCTTCTGATGTTGTACAGTCAAATGCTTTTGAATAATCCACAAAACATAAGAACAGATTTACATTAAATTCTCTACACTTCTCTATTATTAAACGCATGTTGAATATATGATCTCTTGTTCCTCTTCCCTGTCTAAATCCAGCCTGAGCTACATTAATCTCTTCTTCCATTTTCTTTTGCAGTCTTCTCATTATAATTTTTAGTAGAATTTTACTTGCATGACTGATCAGGGCAATAGTTCGATAGTTTGTACATAATTTCAGGTCACCCTTTTTTGGTATTGGAATGAAGATAGTTCTCTTCCAGTCTTTTGGCCAAATACCATATTTCCATATCTTTTCACATAATGCATGATAGATTTTTATGCTTTCTTCTCCTCCCGCTTTAATCAATTCAGCTGGTATCTCATCACATCCAGGTGATTTACCATTTTTCAGGCTCCTTATTGCCCATGAAATTTCATCTAATGAAGGTTCAGGTTCTGCCTCTACTGTTACTGGTTCATGTATATCATTCATATCCTCACTGTCATTCATATCATACATTCCGCTGCAGTATTCCTGCCATCTTCCTAGAATTTGTCTAGATTCTGTTAAAGTATTTCCCAACCTGTCACAAATAACATTTAACTGAGGTTGAAAATTTCTTGTCAATAACTTCATTTCCTTGAACATTTCGTAATCTCTTCCATTTTTGTGATGCTGCTCTATTTTAATACAGCAATCTTGTACATACTGATTTTTATCCTTTCTTGTGTACTTTCTTATTTCTCGTGTAAAAAATTTATACTTCATCCTACTATCATTGGTTTCTCCTTTCTTTTTCAGTTCTCTTCGTTGTTTTATTAGTTCTAACGTGTATGGTGTGATCCATGGTTTATGTTGCTTAGTCCTGGTGGGTATTAAGTCTTTAGCTGCTGTTATCAAGATATCCCTAGCTTGTACCGCCAGTTCATCAGGTGTCATTTCCTCTTGTACAGACATCAAGACCTCAAAACGGTTCTTCACTTCTACGTTGTATGCATCTGGTATTTTTGTGAGATCAAATCGAAATGGCCTTGGTCCTCGGGTAAGCTTTTTGAGTTATAATTTTAGATCTGCTTCTAGTAACTGATGATCTGTATCGCAATCTGCACTTCGCAGGGTTTTTGCAGATGTTATGCTCGATCTCCATCTTCTTTGTATTAAAATGTAATCTATCTGATTTTTGGTAACACCGTCAGGGGATGTCCATGTGAAAAGCCTTCTAGGGTGTTGTTTATAAAGTGTGTTAGCTATTGTTAATTCATTTTCTATGCAAAATTCAATCAATTTTTCTCCTGTTTCATTTCTATTACCCAATCCAAATTTTCCTAAAACGTGTCTCTCATTTTCATCTCTGCCTGTACCTACTTTAGCATTAAAATCTCCCATTATTATTATTATATCATTCTGATTAATTTTATTTAATGTGTCTTGCAGTATGGCATAAAAATCTTCAATTTCGCCCTCCTCTGCTGTTGAAGTTGGTGCATATACCTGCATGAAAGTTATGTTTTTTGGACGGCCTTTAAGTCTGATAGTTAGGATTCTATCACTAACTGGATTATATCCCATAATAGCTTTTGCTGTTGTTTTATCTAAACAAAATGCCACTCCGCTCTGGCCTCTTACATCTCTACCAGAATATACGAAAAAGCTTCCATATTCATTGATAAAATGTCCCTTGCCACTCCAACGATGTTCACAAATTCCTAAGATCTGAATATTTAATCTTTCAATCTCATCACATACTACTTTAAGCTTTCCTTCATACAGACTTCTCACATTCCACGTTCCTATTCGCATTCTGTTTCTTAGTCTGACACAGTGGATTTCCTTGGTAACACAGTCAGGATTAACTCCGTCATCACGATTACTAGTACCGACCCCTGTATCACACTCTTCCCCAGTGTTATCTGATCTGCCTGGCCTGGGGGTCTCGCCACCAGATCTCTTCTGTGTTATGTTTTCTTTCATGATTGTTATGGGTTCTTGGCAAAATTTGCAGAAGGTAGTTTGCCATTGCTTTCCTCCTGAGCAGTGACTATACTAGTCGGTGGCCATAGCCATTGTCTCTACTGATGAGATCATCTGCCTATCGCCGCAGAGTGCAGACCATAACCAACAATACCTGTCGGCTGCTCTTACACTCCATCCACCACCTGCTTCCATGGCTTCACGTAACCCTGATTGGGGGGCTAAACGGGTACTCCACCTTGCCCAAGGGTGTCCCGTAGACTAGCGGAGGAAAGGAGGCGTCTTACTTCTCCTTTGATAGGGGATACCCCTACCCCGCTAACCGGAGGAAGGAGATATGATGGCAAATTTGATGCAACCACACCAGACATAGAAGGATGACTACTGGGTTGTTAGTTGTTAATCTTTTTCACTATGCCACAACCAACCACAGCATTTGTAGGCTATTTGTGAGAGTTTATTATGCAATTTTACTAGAAGCAGTTTGCCTTCCCTTTCTTCTTCGCACTCACTGGCTGTAAACTCCACTGGAAAGTTCTGGCTGTAAACTTCTTTGAAAAGTTCTGCCTGTAAACTCTATTGGAAAGTTCTGACTGTTACTTCTATCTGGAGATTGGTCTTGCTTCAGAACTTGAGTTCTGTGTGCAAAGTTTTACAGATCTGGCTTATCTGTACGCAGACTGTTGGTTTCTCACCTGTCAGGCAGATGCACTTGGGCTTCAAAGGAAATATCCCTAATCAGTAGATTCTTACAACACACTTGTTAAGTGGCAGTATATTTGACCTTTTTCTCTCTGAAGTAAATGCAGCCTAGGGAACCCATACAGAGAATCGCTTTCTGAAAGGTACCCTGCACATACTGCGGGCAAAGTTCATTCAAAGTTATAAAGCTGCCTGCATTCTCACTGCTCTTCTTCTAGAGTTTGTACAGACAGGTCTTTGTCGGACAATCTGAACTGTAGAAAAACCCCCAAGTGTTCTTGTTCGAACCTACTCTCACGTAAAATCCTGACCCTCCATGCAAGTTCCAGGACCCGGTGACTAATCAGGGGTTTGTTGAAACTGGATATGATGGGTTGAAATGGGTAATGTCACAACCTGTCTGTAAACTACAACATCACCAAGCTATCTCTGTTTCTACCTTCATCTCATATCAAATGCAGACTGTCTTTCGTTTGCAACCTCATCCTGTATCAAATACACACTGTGTTCTAAAGGCAACTACTCACCAAACGTCCATAAACAAGTATCGGCAGCTCGCAGGTTTCACACAAGTGAATAATTTTATCATAAATCTTCTCTCCGATGAGATGAACCTGAAAGAAAAACAATATTGCTCAGCTGACACAGACTGTTCTTACAGGCTGCTCTAAGTATATATCTTTAGAGAAACTGCAATAACACAGTGGTTAGTGCTTAAGAAGTTTATTAAGACAAACATCCAGTTCCAAATCCAAGTGAAAGGATTTTGTTGTTGCTGTTCATAAAATGACTAGTGAATAATTTTGTGCATTTTCTAGGAAAGAGAGGCAGCAAGGAAAGAACTAGCCAACCAACATCATTATACCAAGGTTTAAAATATGCAATCCCTGACTCAGCTCCTATGCCCTATTTTTTTAGGCGGGGGGGGGGGGGGGGGGGGGGGGGGGGGGGGTAAACCCAATGCCCATTAGCAAACTTGTTGAAAAGGTGACTAATTAATTATCTGCTATCCCCATAGGGATGCCAGGGCATAATTTTTTTCAGGGGAAAAGGGGGGAGGGGGGATAGACCCATTGATTCCTTAAAAAGCATGACGTAAAAGGCTAATAATTAGCGGTTTTCCCTCCAAAGTCAGGCTGCATCTGCCTGAGAGGTAAGAGCTAACAATCTGCATACAAGTAAGCCAGATCTGTGATAGGATGTGCATGAAGAATTCAAATTCTGGAACATGACCACACTCCAGAAGTGGATGACAACCAGAGCTTTTAACTGGAGATTCCTGCTGGTGAATGTTAAGAGGAAAAAGACAAAGAATTATTAGCTGAAAAATAGAAGGAAAGGTACAGATACTGCAGCCTGGCTGTAAACCACAACACAATGCGTAAATCTCCAAGCACAAAGAATATGTAAAGGCCCAACACATCATGCTCCAACAGCAAATCTGCCAGGGAAATTCACTTCCTTCTATTTATCCTTCTGTCTTATAACTTCACACGGGTGTCCGATCTCACTACCCAGAGACCAGGGGGATTTACTAGAAGTCCAATGCACCATGCCTCGAGACCATGCAGCCCCGTGAAGGACAGTAAAAAGTTTTTTATTTTTTAAATTAAACTGACACAGGATACCATGGGTAGAAAAGCCTCCACAACTAGCAGTGTACTGTGCATTTTATACAATGGTTGCAAGAATATAGTTCAATGGTTAAAACACAAGCAGCAATGATATAACTGGTAATTTACAGAAGTGGCCAAAAATATGGCTTAGACCACAAACGCCAGCAACGATGAAATTTTCCCTGACCAAATATAAAAGGGGGGGTTGCTGTGGCGTAGCGGCTAGACGCTCGACTACGAATCTGATGGTCGTGGGTTTGCTTTTTTCAAAAATGACCTTGGCTCCCAGGTGCGCCCAGCCTTGAGTGGGTACCATGTGCAGTCCTGGGAAGTAAAGGCGGCCGGGTGATGCTGACCACGTCACCCATCTTGTGCCATTGGTCTATAAAATATAGGTCTAGCCCTACATACCCAATTTACCTGAAAGGTGTGGAAAAGGGTCCTTTACTTTACCAAATATTAGAAGGGGGTCTTGTCACTTCTTCTCTTCCCCCAGTTAGGTCATCAAAGAATGCTGTTGGTTGGGGGGGGAGGGGGAGAGGGGGAGAAGACTGTGAGGATCTTCTGTTTGCTCTTTTATGACTGTGCAAAAATTTCTGACGGACCACCAGGATGAAGAACACTGCATAAGGCCATATGACCCAAGTCTTACCTCATAGTCCCAGCGTAGAGGCTGGCTCTGATGTAATGGAGCCAGGTTATACGCTGCCCTTATCGTCGGATTTTCCACAACTTCCTCTTCTATAAAGATTTAAAATATGGTAAAAAAGAGGCTAATAAGTAACAGGTAACATTTTAAAATTAAGGCACTTAGTGTTACTGGTTGCAATAAATAAGTAAAGTTCCAAAGGAGAGGTGGACTACTTTTATAAAAAACTGAAGGAGAGTTTAGTTGTTAGTTTAGTCGATGGATTAACATCATGGCACACGGGTGTAAACCCATAAGTGCTCGGTTCTTTTTCTAACTCAAGTCTGAGTCCGAAGAAGCTCAGCACAGTGCACAGGCTCTGCAGCCCCGGTGAGGATCCTAAAATACTTTGCGTAGATTTTTCACTCCAAATATTGCCTGGGCAGCGCCGTTAGGCTACTTTTTTTTTTTTCAACTGCCAAAGGATTTTCTACGTGCGCAACAATGAACAGGGGTGTCCAATCTCACCACCCAGAGACCAGGGGGAATTACTAGAAGTCCAAGTCCACGTGAAAAAATCCTAACCGTTATATATGGCAAGACTCCACGCAACCCCTTGAGTATATGGCAAGACTCCACGCAACCCCTTGAGTATATGACAAGACTCCACACAACTACTTGAGTATATGGCAAGACTCCACACAACTACTTGAGTATATTTCAAGACTCCACGCAACCCCTTGAGTATATGACAAGACTCCATGCAACCCCTTGAGTAAATAGCAAGACTCCACGCAACCCCTTGAGTATATGACAAGACTCCACGCAACTTCTTGAATATATGACAAGACTCCACACAACTCCTTGAGTATATGGCAAGACTCCACGCAACTACTTGAGTATATGACAAGACTCCACGCAACCCCTTGAGTATATGGCAAGACTCCATGCAACCCCTTGAGTATATGGCAAGACTCCACGCAACTTCTTGAGTATATGACAAGACTCCACACAACTACTTGAGTATATGACAAGACTCCACACAACTCCTTGAGTTTATGGCAAGACTCCACACAACTACTTGAGTATATGACAAGACTCCGCACAACTACTTGAGTATATGACAAGACTCCACACAACTACTTGAGTATATGACAAGACTCCACACAACTACTTGAGTATATGACAAGACTTCACACAACTACTTGAGTATATGACAAGACTCCACATAACTCCTTGAGTATATGGCAAGACTCCACACAACTCCTTGAGTATATGGCAAGACTCCACACAACTACTTGAGTATATGACAAGACTCCACACAACTACTTGAGTATATGGCAAGACTCCACACAACTCCTTGAGTATATGGCAAGACTCCACACAACTCCTTGAGTATATGGCAAGACTCCACACAACTCCTTAAGTATATGGCAAGACTCCACACAACTACTTGAGTATATGACAAGACTCCACACAACTACTTGAGTATATGGCAAGACTCCACACAACTCCTTGAGTATATGGCAAGACTTCCCTTCGAAGTTGGAGTACCTCTGCCTGACAGGTAAGGAACCAACAGTCTACATACAAATAAGCTAGATCTGTAAAACAGACATGCACATAAAGCTTGAACATGATTAAAAATTCAGAAATGGACTAGAACTTTCTACGGGAGTTTAAACTCAGTGAACGCGAAGAATTCCAGCTATTCAATACATCAATTATTTCTCTACCTTCGTACACTTTTTTTTTAATTGCTGCCCAAACCTATTGGTTCTATTACTGCTCTCTACATCTATTATAAATTTGTAACCTGTGTAACTTACCGGCAAAATCATCCATGCTGGTAGTGTGCGTGGTCCGCTGTCTAGGTTGGTCTGTCTTTGTACTGAAACATTACAGAGATCATTGTGAATCAAAACTGAAAGACACGTGTTGAATGTGCTTACAATATGTCTGTCCACTAAAGACATGGGGAATAAAAGTTAAAGTTGTGAAAATTAATGCATCTGAAAACAAATGCAAATGCTAAAGTTAGCGATAATATCGCCATGGACGCTAATCAGCAATTAAATCTGCCTCTTCCGGCATGTGCACTCAAACATCTTGCGACAATGAAAATAAGTCTGCATTGACCCTCATTGAGAAACTAATTTTCCGTACTCTTTACATAAAAAATAATATTGAGACAATTATTAGGAGTTAAAATAGAAATGCCACATTGTAGCATAATTTAGTTTTGGCGTGCAAACGATAAATATGTTTTTTTTTTAAATTCAGCAAGCGGTGTATTTGACAGTAAATATCTTCTAAATTAGTGAGACTACCTCAATTTAAGGTACTTTTTTTTTTAATTATGCGTTCATTTTTACACAAGTGTGGGAAGTTTCACAAAGATTAGTTTCCAATAAGTGTTGAAACAAAAAAAATTTTTTTTTGCCCTCGCTGTTTCATAATGATCAGAAACCAGCCCAGTTGGGGGATTCTGTACACGTTTATACAGTTTATAACTAAACATTTATCTACTAATAATGTGATTGCAAAAAACACAAAGTGTATTTCCCTAAAGACGTAAAATGTTTAAATTTGTTATGTTTTATAATTTGACATGACTTAAAACATTTGAAAGGTCAGTTTTTCACAGACTTATTGTTTGTCACTAAGCCTTCTATTATCATCCCGCCATGACAGTCTCGGCCAGTGTTTTTTTTTTATTATAACTATTAATCATATCAGTTTTCATTTTCAGTTGATGATATATTGGTTTGAAAATGTTTAACTGGTCACTACCAAACCCATATCGTGAATTTCACCAAACATGGCCACATTCCTGAGTAACATTTAGTAATTAAGTTTGAATGCCGACTATCCTCCGAATAACGGTCCCAAATTATCGAGGCTGAAAATTGTGGACTTCCGGGGACTATCCGCCACCGCCAAGAGTATCTCCCACGCCGCTAGCCGCGTGGATTGGGACTAAACTAGATGGCTGGGATTCACAAGCAAATAAAATGAAGGAAGCTGCAGGAGATGCTGCTTGTGAGTCCCAGCTATCTAGTTTAGCCCCAATCCATGCCGCGCGTCGCGGCGTGGGAGATAATCTCGGCAGTGGTGGAAGTCGCCAAAGTGCGCAATTTAAGTCGCAGAAAGTCCGCAACTGACATGTGACTGAGGCCCTGTTAGGGTATATTTTCGGCCTCTATAATTTAATCAGAGGTAGCCTAAATGCCTTCTATGCTACTAGCGCTATATGATTTATATTTTTAAAATCTAAAACCACTGTAGCATTTTATATGCATCCATCATAATAATCAATTTTTAATGATACCAGTTTGAACAATTTTTATCTGATCACCTTCATGTCCAGACCGTGAATTTCACCAAACGTGGCCACATTGACTAGTAATATCTGATAATAAAGTTCGGCTCTACTGGCAAATCCGGACGAAGAATAAAAAGCCTTGGATGACTTAGTCAGAGTTCTCTCCCGTCGCCGCACTCCAAACAGTGATCGGAAAAGCCACAACGAAACAAAGAAGACAGTCACGTCGACATCAGGGCTGCCAATGCTTGGTTGTTTCCCCCAGATCTGGGTTTTTTTCGACGCTGCAGAACAATTCTGGGTGTTTTTTTTTTGGGGTGTGTTTTGTTTGTTGGTGTTTGCCGATTTGTATGCTTTAATGATCGATAAATTTGCGTGGTTAGGGGGTAGGGGTTAGGGTTAGGGAGTAGGATTAGGATTAGGGTTAGCGGTAGGGTTAGGATTAGCGTTAGATTTGACAATTTTGACGCCGGAGTTCCCTATAATCGCGCACAGTCCCATACACACACACAAACAATCGAGGGCCTCTGGATGCTGGTCAAACGCACAATTCGCCAACGATTGGGGGCACCAGCCGCACGCTATTGGCGTCATATTTGGCAGAGTTTCAGTGGCGCCACTCCCACAAACATCATATTGTCGGCCAGTATTTCGAAATCATACGTCAAAATTTTCACATCTAACCCTAACCCTACCCCTAACCCTACCCCTAACCCTACCCCTACCCCTAACCCTAACCCTAACCCTACCCCTAACCCTACCCCTAACTCTAATCCAACAACCGCATGATGATGACTACACAACCATTCACAATGCCCCACGCAACCGTACGCAACTGTGCACGCAACCATATGATGATGCCATGATGTCTCACGCAACCGTACGCAGCCCTACACGCAACCGCAGGATGATAGGTAAGTGTGTCGTTTGTTTCGTTTGTTTTCCGATTACTGTTCGGAGTGCGGCGACGGGAGATAACTCTGACTAAGTCGTCCAAGTCTGTTTATTCTTCGTCCGGATTTGCCAGTAGAGCCTAAAGTTCTAATACCTTCTATTCTGCTACTGCTTTAAGATTTATATTTCTGAAATCTGCAACCATTTTTGTATGCAGCTATCATAATTATCTGTTGTTGATGAATCAGCCTGAGCAATTTTTATTTATTACTACCAAGTCCAGATTGTGAATTTCCCCAAACGTGGCCACGCTTACTAGTAATATTTTGTAATTAAGTTCAAATTACTACTAATGTTATAACAAGTAACAAATGAACAACAGACAAACAGAACATACTCACCCACAAAGAGCAGCTAATCCTTAAAATGGCGGCCGTAATATGATGCTGTTCAAAAGAGAGCTAAATTGGTCACATTCTGGCCATAAAATATCCAAAAATATCCGAATGCGGCTCAGTTCTATTAAAAATATATGTGCCGGCTCCGTATAACGAAACAAATGCTTTAACAGGGTCTCGGTAATATGTTACTTGCGGACCTGCTTCTGCGAGTGTGCCTCACCGCCGACCGTATCCCCCAGCGCAGCTACGCATGGTGCGGATGGGGACTAAACTAGATGGCTGGGACTCACAAGCAGCAGCTACAGCATCTCCTGCAACTTCCTCCAGTTACTTAACTCGTGAGTTCCAAGCACCTATTTTATCCCCTCCTCCCCCATCCGCACCGCGCGTAGCGGCACAGGGGATACGCTCTGCGATCGCGTGTGGCGCATGCCGACAAGTCTGACATCTACCGCTGTTAAATCCTCCCATCGGAAGAACACAGTATTGCTAATCGGCTTTCATCGTCTGTAATGTCTCGAAATTGGCCAGCGGTCGCTAAGATCGTCGTCTGCAGAAACGCTCAAAATTGTCAACGGTCAGTATTTATCGTCTGCTACTTCCGTGTGCAATGTTGATATTGATTGTCAAGTAATCCTAGTTTTGCTGCGATTTGTCTCTTGGCAGAAAGTCCGTATTTTAGATACGCCTGAACACCATTCGGATATTTTTGGATATTTTATGGCCACAATGTGGCATCATATTATGGCCGCCATTTTAAGGCGCCGTTCAAAGTAGAGCCAAATAATGATTAATATAAAAGTCTGGACAACCACAGGTATCAACACTATCACTATAAGACAAAGAAGATGATATATTGGGCGTATCCTGAGGAAAAGCTACTAACGAATAACCAGAACAAACAGGCGACGTTTCTTTATTATTATCATTATTTTTATTTAGAGACAAATCTTTCGCTTTCCTCTCCTCTACCTACTCATCTACTGCCTACTCCTCTCAGACCTCTGCTTTACTTATCACTGAGTAGTGAGTAAGTGAGTACTGAGTATTTCTCTCTATGTTTTTCTAACTGGGAATAACAAGAAAATGAAAGATAGAAGCACGATTTTATAATGAATGTTAATTCAGAGCTACTAGAATATATAAGGACAGAACAAGGGGTGAAAAAATTACTTTCATCCAGCTAACTTGTTCACACGAATATCGGAATAGTTAAACAACACTTGGAGAGACTGTCACCTATTGTCGATAGACAGGAAACGGCGAACGTTTGGCTGATGTTCTGTTGTACTTATACTGGATTCGCGCCGAGCTGAAGAATTGAGGTTGGTTCCACCGAGGATTGTAATCCACAAGATTAACATCTCAGTGATGATAATCAATCATCATTTATCATCACTGACACCTTTCCGTCTTTCCAGACGGAAGCATGAGACTCACAACCCATGGCGATGGCAAGTGTGACTAGCTAGACCCGCCGAGTTAGGAAAAATCTTCCATGGTTATAGCATGGGATTTCAGAACCGTTGTTGTCAATATTTGTATTAAGTCTGTGTCTTCTCTGAATCTCAGCTCTCATCCTTTCTGCAATCATTTCTTTCTTCATTCTCATTCCCTTCCTGGTGTGCCCCCTCCACAGTCCATGTCATTTTATTTCCACGAGTCCACAGCAATACCTGTATCATGTATGTCCCGCTTGCCCACGTCCTTATATCGTAGTGGATGTCGGCCTCAAAATCTTCTACCTGTATTTATTTTACAATAGAGGATGTCCTTATAGACTCTGCCGTCCTCTATTCTCCATGTTTTGCCCTGCCACATGAGCCTTCGTAGGGGCAGCGTGGTTTCGAGGCATGGTGTCCGCCCCGAGGGCCAGAGGTTCCGGGTTCAATCCCCATTAAGGGCTGTGATTTTTTTTTTCACGTGGACTTGGTCTTCTAGTAATTCCCCCTGGTCTCTGTGTAGTGAGATTGGACACCCGTGTGCATTGTTGTGCACGTAAAAAAAATTCTTTGCAGTTGAAAATCGAAAAGAGTAGCCTAACGGCGCTGCCCGGACAAAATGTGGAGTAAAAAATTTACCCAAAGTATTTCAGGATTCTCGCCGGTGCTATAGAGCCTGCGCACTGTACGGAGCTTCTTCGGACTCAGACTTGAATTAGAAGAAGAACGGAGCACTTATGGGTTACTACCGGTGTGCCATGACGTTGATCCGTTGTTCAAACCTCAAACCTTCGTAGACTGAGTATTTAGAAAACTGTTGTAACACTTACTCTTACCAATGTTTCCTCAGTGTTTTTGATTTTGTCCTGCAACTTAATGCCAAGTACTCTTCTTGTGAAAGCTGTTTAGTCGTTTTTCCTGATGCGAAAAAGTTGACTAAGTTTCACTATCATAAAGCAGAGTGCTGAAAACATAAGCCTGATAGGCACGGGTTTTTGTTTCCAACTTTTCCTGGGCTGTATTGTAGAGACCATATGTTGCCCACTCATCAAGATCCCTCCCTCGACCTGCCTTGCTTACTCTAAAGGAAAAGTAACGGTAGGTCAGTCATATCTGACCAAGATGTGACTCCTCAATGATGATGATAGTGTACGTACACATTTTGGTATGCCCCGGTCAACCGTAGGGCACGGCCAGCTCCAGCATAAGGCCGAACAGGTATACGGAAACTCCCGTTTTGTTAGGCCGGTATGTGCTCACCATTTTTATCGAGTAAATGTTACTGCTGGAGGTGGCTGTGCGTGCGGTTATATTGGTGACCCCGGCGGTTAAAAAGTAACCTCAAGTTGACCTGGCAGGGATAATGGATTCGTGAAAATTCCAAAGGATTCTCCTTATAATATAAGAAAGACCCGTTGCAAACGGTTATTAACTCCTTTTTGCTCTAACCACGAAAACTGCAGCTACTGTTTACCTAATATGTCATTTTATTGGTCGCGGCTAGAATAGCTCTTGAATAAGGCGACGAAATAATATGTGTGTCATTATATGGCCAAAGGGAGTCACCGTGGGCTAGCGACTAGACGCTCTCCTGCGAATCGGAAGGTTGTGGGTTGGGTTCTTGAAGGTGGCTGGACTTTTTTCGAAAATGACCTTGCCTCCTAGGTTGACCCAGCCTTGAGTGGGTACCCGGTGCAGTCTTGGAAAGTAAAGGTGGTCGGCGTGATGCTGACCACGTCACCCACCAAGTGCTGCTTGGTCTATAAAATATATATCTAGCCGTATATACCCAGTACGACTGAAAGGCGTGGAGAAGGGGTCTTTGCTTTTTCTTTTTATTTGGCCAAACCTTTTAAAAGAGGGTGCTAAAATGTTACATAGAACCTGTTCTGCTGTATGGCAGCGAATCTTGCAATGTCAGTGAACAAATTAAGAAGAATTTGGAGGCAACATAGATGTGGTTTCAGAGATGAATGTTACGAATACCTTGGACGGCAAGAGTAACTAACAACGATTGCTTGAGAGAGGCTAATGAAAGTAGATCTCTATATACAAAAAAAAAAGGAAGAGAGAGAGAGAGACAAATACTGTTATTTGGTCACGTAATGAGAAGAGAGACATCGGAGAACATCGTGACAACTGGAGAGATCAGTAGAAAGAGTCATATCTATCTACAACCTTCTGTCTCATGTACTTTCAATCAACTCTGACATAGATGATCCTCCATGCCGTGATGTCAAACTGTCCAGCATCTGTTCTCTCGATCTCCCTCTGCCTCTCCTCCCCTCCAACTTTCCTACTGTCACGATGTACTCCAGGTTTTTCCTTCTCACCACGTTGCCAAAGAATGTAGATTATCTCTTTCTAATGTGGGCAATCAGTTCTCTTTGTGAGTCAGTTTCTTTCATGGGGTCTTCGTTACTCTTTTGATGTGTCTAGGGTATTCTCATTCGTCTTTAAAACCACATCCGAAGCTTCCAAACAAGTTTTCACTAATTTAATAACTGTCCATGATTTACGTCCACACAGCAATATAAGATTTGTATAGCTTTTAAGAATTCTCTTTCTCGTCTCAGTTGATAAAGAAAGACTGCATAAATTAGTCTTCATTTTGTAAAATGCTGCCTTTGTTTGAGGTATTCGACATTTAACTTCTTTAATACATCTTCATTTAATGTTATTATGGTACCCAATTACTTTAACATATCGACTTTCTTGAGATTTGTACTATTTACTTTGATGTTGCATTTTGGATGGTAAGTTTTTTAAATTTTAATAATTACTATTATTTCTAATGGCAATGCAAGTCATATCAAAACAGTCTTACGACGAATGTTTCGTTCCATAAAGGTGCAAACAAGAGGAATGGAGAGTGAGAAGAAACAATGAAATTCATTTTCTGTTTCAGTCACCACTAATCACTGGAATTATGAGAGCTAATAGACTTAAATGGATGGGGCATATTGGGAGAGAATGCCAGATGACAGTAATAAAACTGGTGTCCACAAAGGAGTTGAATTGTCGCAGACCACGAGGCAGACCAAGAAGACGATGGCGAAATAATATCCAGACAGACCTGCAAACACTTGGTGTCACCAACTGGAAAGAGAAGGTCAACCAGAGAGCAGAATGAAGGCGGTTTATGTCTGAAGCAATAAATCTCATGGGCTTGGAAAGCTGAAGAAGAAAATGTGTCAGAAGTGATGTTAGCTCTCTCTATATTTTTTTTAAGTATTCAGAAGCCATGAGGTGTTAACCCTTTGGTTCGGTAATATGGATATCGCAACACTTCGGCCTTGTTTCCATAATAGATACCGTAAATCTGGGAGAAATGTGACTTTTCTGCCTACCCCCGGCCGCGAACCACAAGGAGTTCGTCACCGTCCGGTTTAACCAACTGCGCTAGCGAACCGGGCTACCTCTATAGCTAATTTGCCTTTGCATATAATGCATTGATTTCCCTGCCAATTCTTCCACACATAATTAACCATTATAAGCCGGGACCCGTCATTTATTAAGAGTTAACATGAAAAGTGTATACATAATTCCATGTTAATATCCAGTCTGATCATCAGATAAACTAGACCGTTACCATGCAGTGTACAACACTTGATGCCACTCAACGCTTAAGTGCTTTACGGTAAGACCTCTCCATTTGGAAGCCATAAACTTGTCAGTAGTAATTTTTCTGACTGATTGACGTTCAACCCCACCATGACATCACACCCATTGACCCAGCGATAAATATCCGGTGACACAAAGTGCCACAATTCGGATGAGGTTCACACTGGGGCAAGTCCCAGAAACCCGGTTCAACCCATAGGCTTGGTAGTATTAGGACCCCGCCAGCAGCCAATGTGGGGCTCTAAAATAACAAAAATCTGCATCCGACATTGGGACGCAGTATTAACTAATTTTTTTTTTTCAGTTAAAATCTTGCTTGATACTAGCAAATATGAAATAATATCGCATCAATGATTTGTTAAAATATAATAATTTGTCGGTACAAATTAAATATTTTAAGGAACCACATTTTAACAAAACAGTGAAAGAACCGCACATTTACCGTAATGACCGTAATTCATGATGTTTACATCTTAACTTAGTTTTCCTAATGTTTACCTTAAGCAAATGTGAGAAAACAACGCCTACTTGCAACTCTGCACCATTCTCCCACGACCAAAGAGAATGTACACACCGGAGCAGTCTGTGTTTTTGTTAGTTTTATGGTTCCGGTTAATATTATCATCAAATGGTTGGCACGTGAGTGAAAATGTTGAATTTGGTGAGCATTTTTGTGTTCTTCTACTCATCCATGTAAAATAATATAATTCTTTGTCATATACATATAAACGTAGGCGGTCATAATGGTTCAATATTTCACACTGCCTACACCATAAAGAGCATGCTTCATGAATCCTAAAAAATAACAATATATGTGGTTGAGATTTTCTCCACCCTTCAGAAATCCGTAATTACCGCCTCAACCTCCATTCTGATGCTGGATGTGGTAATGTTGTTAGACAAATTCTCCTCATTTATCTCTCTTCTCCATGCTTTCGTATTGAAGCCTCATGGGCAGACATCAAACATCAAGCCCATGTATCTTGCAGAGGTAGAGGAAAATAATCAGACAAAAGCAACTTGTGACCCAAAGACACGCGGTGTTGTGGGACTATGACGATACCCAACAACAACAAACTAATTCTGAGGCTCTATATCCATAAGTGTTCATATTTGAGTCATTTTGCTTATTAATCGACCGTTCTCCCATTTACTTTATATCAGGGAGAAAAAACGATTTTTACCCACCGATCGAGAGGTGGAACATTTTCCTTTTTGGCCTTTCTGGGTTTTTTAGGTCAGGTGGTTTGAGGTCACTTGTGGCTCTCGACACATGACTCAGGGGATCAGATAAGGTTCTTGTGCGGCACCCCTTGTTGTTCTCAGGTCATCTATATACGTATCAGGTGCTATGGGAATCGATCAAGTGTGGTCAAATTGACAACGGTTTAGTTCCTGAATTGTGCTGGAGGACAGGAGTTGATGCAAGAACTAGGTTACCTTAGTATTGTTACGCGGTGACATATATTTGCCATGAAAGTGCCAGTGTCTTTAACCAATGCCTTACGTTTGAAGTCTCAAGTACAACAAATTTTAACAACAGACTGTGTGTCCAATAAACTATTTCCCACTTCCACCACATCCAATACTGCTGCGCGAAGACTTGTAATCGCAGTGACCCGATAAACTAAATTCTGATGCAAGTCTGACTTCATAATCCTAGATACCCAGTCCAACTTTCTCAAATGTGGTATTTGATTCGCCCGTAACGACTACACCAAGAACTATTTATTTATGTTTACCGTGCTATTTTTTAAATTTTATTTCGACAATCAGTCTAATTATTATGCGATTTTTAACCAAATGGCTACCACACCTGTTAACCCTTGCACATTCCTAGATACCATATATTTTAATGTGTACTAAAAATACCACAGCTTAACAACTATTTAACATAAACTTATAATATTTTATATTTTCCCACCAAACTGAAAGGAGAATAAATTTCAAGAACAAGAACTGCATGATCTTGTTTGACATTATCATCGCGTGGCTCTAGATTGGTGCAAAAAGTGCAACCAAAAATTGTTTTTAGCCTCGCTGACAGCATTACTGACTTAAAAAAAATGTTTTAGCTTCACATCTATTTTATAATCGCATGACATGTTTGACTTTATCTAGCTGGCAACCTCCGACCAGAAAAGGTTGACAGTATCCCCAAGTCCCGCCTCAGAAAACTATATTGGCTGTAATCAGGCTGTGGAAGAAAACGAAAGAGCCGACAGACTGACTGACTCTGTCTGCAGTAGTTAGTGGAGGAAGAAATGTGGACAAAGCAGACATTCTGAATTCGCTGCGTTCCAGAAACGTTGAGACAACGGAATCAGAGACGACGAACCACCTGTTGTTAATGGGTATTGAACGATGACAAACATGCAGAAAACAGTGACGAGTTAAAGAAAGAAGAAACGGATTTAAAAAAAAAACATACTGAGTGAGTACGGAGATGCTGCATCGGAGGACGGACTCCATAAATAGAGTGAGAACTCTTGAGGCCGTTAAATATTATAAATTAATAAAGTAACAGAAAATGCATTGGTCGCCACTCATAGAAAGAAGTAGAAAGATAGAAGAACACACTAGAAAACACCAACATCGAAGGCTATAGTAACTGTGCCGGGAATCGAACCTGTCACCTCCAGACGGCGTGTGAGCCTCGCTTTGAAAACAAGTGCACTAGAACATGGTCAACCAAAGGTGTCTTGTAGGCCATGTCTATCGTACAGCTTGAAATCCACAATTATTGAATAAGGACAGGATTCATTTCAAACTATTGAAATGGCACCATAGTTACAGAAATTTATATTAACGAAACATGTCGAATAACAAGTACAGCAACAATTTACGAACACAGATACATAGGCTGGAAGAAAAAAAATCAGGTAACAGGTAGGAAGGCCACCGCTACACTGGACAGTCAATGAAGGTGAGATATTTATTGGTCAGGAGGCGTACGGAAATACCAACACTGTCCTGACAGTTAGAGCTTAGATTACAGAGAATCTCTCCTTAATGGGCGTCACTAGTAAAAACAAACTAATGACATTGGATGCAGCAGAACATCAGAGACTGGACACCGAATAATACATGCTAGTGATCTTGTTTTCAGATTATAATGTCTAGAAGAACGTCCAGTCACATACAAGTCGCAGTCAGTCGTAGATTGCCAGACGCGATTGTACAGTAACAGACTGAATCAGTAACAGTGTTTTAAATTATCTACTGTTAATAATTTGGTTAAATACTTGGTGCCATGGCTAGCACTAGTAAGCGAGCAAAGTGGGAATGTGCATTCAAAAATATTTATGTATACCGCCAACTCTGCCTAATTCGAAACTAGTGTGTTTGCTATTGTATTTCTTCAACATTGGACTCGGCAACCTTAACCGATCGAATGATAACAATATTTTTAAAAGCTTCAGAATAATTTCAACAACAGATTTGACGACTTCAATATCCCAAACAATGTAATGTCGTCCGGGATCCTTTTAAAATCCCTCCCGCGTGTGATTTTTCTTCCAATGCGAAGAAGTTGAAATCCTCTGTTGATGAAAGTTCTCTACAGTTAGAACTTGTAGATATCCAAAGTTCCAGCGCAGTGAATAAAGATTTTCAGGAAAGTGGTAACGCCAAATTTTGGTTTGAGAGGATTCAACAGGAGCAGATCGCTAATACTAGAAAAGTTGCTGTATTCATACTCACTATGTTTGGCCCAACTTTCACTTGTGAGTGAAGCTCATCACACATGAATGTCATCAAGACAAACAGTCGGAGCTCACTAAGCGATGACAAGCTCTAGATTCTAAAGATTCAAGAACGTCTGCATCGTGAGATAGTGGAACACACTGGGACGGTAAGAAATACACATAGCGATGAATGAATTTACTGATGGACAGGGTGATAGTTATATACAGTATCAGTCTGTGTGTTCAGATGCACCGAACGCACACAAGTTTTGGTGGTATGGTCGGGGGGAGGGTGACAAAATGGAATAAGGGAGGAAGCACAACATCCTTACAGATTTTCTAGAGGGTGGAGCTCAACAGAGTTAAGTCTGAAGTACGTAATAATAAGATAAAGCGCTGATCATGACGATGATTGTTTTCTAATTTGCACACACACACACACACACACACACACACACACACACACATAATGGTCCTGTTATCGGATGCTATAATTGTGGAGGAATTTCCTTAACGCGGGCGGATTTTGCTACACACTCTCCATCGCCATCGGCTGTGGGTTCCATATCTTCTCATAGCGCAATATAACACTATCATCTGAAAAGACGGAAAGGTGCCAATCAATTATATATATATATATATATATATATATATATATATATATATATATATATATATATATTTGTAAAAGCTACATTTCCGATGCAAGATAAATTAAATATACTTGATGTGAGATCACAGCAGCTTGGTCTGAAAATCCATAAAGGAAAGACAAAGACAACGAGAATAAATCAGGCAAATAGTAATATGGTTTCTCTTAATGGCACCCCACTCCAAGACGTGGAGTCGTACACCTATTTAGGCAGTAATGTAAATAAAGATGGAGGAACTGATAGAGATATTAAAATAATAATACAAAAGGCAAGAGGGGCGTTCAAAGCACTAGGGAATTTGTGGAGGTCAAAAGAAATTAAAAGAAATACTAAACTAAAAACTTTAAATTCTAATGTCAAATCAGTACTATTGTGTGGAGCGGAAACATGGAGAACAACCAAGACAATTACTAATAAATTATAGACATTCATTAACTGGTGCCTGTGCAGAATAGAGGGAAAGAATGGTATTATAGAATAACTAATATAGAACTTTGGGAGAGAACTAAACAGGCTCCAGTGGACCAAGAGGTGAGGAAAAGACGCTGGCGTTGGATAGGGCACACACTGAGAAAACAGGAGAACAGCATAACTAGAATGTCTTTGCATTGGAACCCACAGGGGCATAGGAATAAAGGAAGGCCAAAAAACACACGAAGAAGAGAGCTGGAGAATGAGGTTAGAGAGATTGGGAGGACATGGGGAAAGCTCCCTGCAATGGCGAAGGATAGAACGACTTGGCGTGAGTTGGTTGAGGGCCTATGCTCCATTGGGGGATAGAAAGGCAGAAGAAAAAGAAGAGAAGATATATATTTGTGTGTGTGCAGCTGCAATTTCTTCCCTTCTTACTTATAGTAATTATCATTATCATCTTTTTTTCTTCTTCTGCTGCTTCATCACAATTTACGTCATCATAAATCACCATCAGAACCGTATCATTATCTTCGCATTCTCATTCCGATTTCATCTCTCGATGTAGCTCCAAGTTTTCAACCAACTCAAGTAAAGTCCTTTTCCTAAAACTACAATTGGACTCAATTTGCAGCTAAAGTTTTCTATGGGATGAGGTAGCCTGTGTCAAAAACAAACCTTAATTTCCTCTTACAGGGAATATAGCAAATTACTAATAGCAGTAGCAGTAATAGTAATAGTAACAATTGCCGCAACAGTAGCCGCAGCAGTAGCATAAGAAGTAGTAGTAGTTGCAAAATAGTAGCAGCAGCAGCAGCAGCAGCAGAAGCAACAACAACAGTTATCTTACCAAGAGACCATGTGTGTGAGTGCTGCGAAGTCGATTGTGCCCTGTTCTAAGACGTAGAATAATGACTTGTTCTGGTCTGTTCATTAAATGATAATCGTCTTTGGCCGGTTTTAGTGGCTTTCTGATTGATTTGATTACTCTCTTCTTCTGTTGATAAGAGACCGGTAAGCCATGTTGTTCTTTATTTGCACCTTTCTTTAGCTAGTTTATCTGCTATTTCATTTCCTGGAATTGCACACTGGGATAGTATGCATTGCAAAGTTACCTTACACCAGTTGCCTAGTTTGGAAAGAAGTTTCCTAATACCAGGTAATTTTTCAGATTCGAGTGCCTGAAGTACCGCTCATGCATCTTTCAGGAATATGACATATGTTTAGCAGTTTTTCTTCTGCGATTTTGATGGCTTGAACTTCTGCATCATAGTTGTGACAGTGCTTTCCTACTGGTATTTTGGCTGTATATCTGGTGTTATTTGGATGCTCAATGTACACTCCCGCTCCTCCATTTCTGCATGCGATCGACGACGTTCAGCCTACTGCAAGCAGTATCGGCTATAATTGTTGTCCGGTTTCTTTGCTCCAATTACGTTGGTTAGGAAATTATAATTGTACAAAACAAATGGCTTGGGCCGGTACTTTAGTACCTCTTGATGGTTGTTAGGGAGGGGCTGCATGCACTGCACATCTACATACATATATAGACTCGTGTACAATTGTACACACACACACACACACACATATATATATATATATATATATATATATATATATATATATATATATATATATATATATAGATATATAAAACAAAACTTGCACGTCTGTACACCCACGTTGGAATGCACGTATACGTGTTTGCATACACACATATGTATACATATATACACACATGTATGTATATATATATATATATATATATATATATATACACACACACACACACACACACACACGTGCACATTAACGTCTCCCTGCTAAGATGATGTCGACGTTCAACCCCATCAGACAATCACACTGAGCGACAAACACCCGGTAACACAAAGTTCCACTTTGCGGTGAGGATCAACTGGGGACAGGTTCAAGAAAGCCCGATCAACCCACAGTTTTGGGTTATATTAGGGCCCCTAACAACACCCAGGTGGGGCTTTAAAACAACAACAATGCTGCGTCCAACATGGGATGCTGTGTGCGAATTTCCCTACTAAGGGACATAACCTAAGAATTTATAGACACGTAGTTCTGTCAATGTAGTACATTTGATTTTCAAATCAACATATTAATTGACAAGGAATTTAATCTTCAATGATAAGCATACGTATTTTGGCATGGATTATTCAAATATGACACGAAATGTCAACACCGATGGATGCCTACCTGCAGTGTATTGCAGAAATATCAAGTAGTTTACGCCAAGAGCCCTGCAAATAAAAAGCTGTGACCAATATGGCATGTTTACTACTAACTCCATTTACATTCAAGTTTGTCGAGGAGGGGAAGTAGCTCCCTCGAGCGAAACCCCTTATGTTCTGATTAAGTTAACGAGTGCGGATGTCCAGGAAAGATGATTCACGCTACATGACAACAGTCCATTCACTGATCACTGGGCGAAAGAAGGAGCTGAGCTTACATGACACAATTTCTCTTCCTCCTGTTATCTCTCGAGGGCACAGAAGACAATCCGAAGAAAAAAAAAATGAATGCAACAGTGGTTACACAGGACTCAAATCTATTGTCTATCTCTGGAATCCTCAAGGTAAAAGAAATAGAGGGAAACGCCGAAAAGCACACTCTAGTAATTAAAGAGAAAGGGGTGATATGTGAACACTCTAGTAATTAAAGAGAAAGGGGTGATATGTGAAGAGTCTTTATTAGCGGCATTTTATGGCAAAATAAGGAAGATTTGACATTAGATTGAGTCTATGTTCCCACTGCAAAGTACTTTTTTTAAATACACTTTTATCGCCGATAGTGATTTAAAATTACAACGCAAACATTAAAAAACAAAAACCTGTTGGTGGTAGTAGTAGCAGCAGCTGACGTATAAGTAAAAGTAGTAGTAGTAGTAACAGCAGCAGCAAAAGTAGTAGTAGTAGCAGCAAAAGTAGTAGTAGTAGCAGCAGCAGTAACAGAAGTAGCAGTAGCAATAACTGCAATAGGAGTAAAAGTTCTAGTAGCAGCAGCAGCAGCAGAAATAGTAGTAGCAATAACAGCAATAGGAGTAAAAGTTCTAGTAGCAGCAGCAGCAGCAGAAATAGTAGTAGCACGCTCCTTGATGGCAGTAAAACCTGGACTCTGTATGCTCTTCAAGAGAAAAGATTGAATACCTTCCACGTACGCTGTTTAATACCCATTCTTTGTACATTATCTCTCCCCAAAGAATATGTAGTCAAAAGAGCAGGAATGCTAATAATGGTCTATGTACTGAAGCAAAGACATCTACCTGCCTGGGTTGGGACATGTCTCTCGCATTGAGGACAGTAATAGGTATAAGCCCCGCAGGAAGGCCAAAGCTCCGCTACAAGGATACATGCAAACAAGACCTGAAAGATATCAACTTTGGTACATACACTTGGGAGAGATCAGCTGCAGACCGACCTCTTTGGAGGCAGACAGTAAAAAACGGTCTTTCTCAGTTTAGAGGAAGCCGACGAAAGTTTTCATGTGGACTATGTCACAGAGACTGCCACGTCCGCATTAGTCCATACAGTCAAAGCAGGCGCTGTTGTCATAATTCGTTAGTCCCCACTACTACTACTACTACTACTACTACTACTACTACTACTACTACTACTAACTACTACTACTAACACTACTACTACTACTACTACTACTACTACTACTACTACTACTACTACTACTACTACTACTACTACTACTACTACTACTACTACTACTACTACTACTACTACTACTACTACTACTACTACTTCTATTACTACTATTACTACTATTACTACTACTACTACTACCACCACCACCACTACCTGCTACTATTACTACTACCACCACCACTAAAACTACTACTACTACTACTACTACTACTACTACTACTACTACTACTACTACTACTACTAACACCACCACTACTGCTACTACTACTACCACCACCATCACTACTACTACTACCACTACTATTACTACTACCACTACTACTACTACTACCACCACCACCACTAATACTACCACCACCACTGCTACTACTACCACTGCTACTACTACCACCACTACTACTACTACTACTGTCACTACTACTACTACCACTACCACCACCACTAATACTACTATTACTATAACACTACTGCTGCTGCTACTACTACTACCACTACTACTAATACTACCACTAATACTACTACTACTACTGCCACTACTACTACTACCACCACCACCACTATTAATAATAATAATAATACTACCACGACTACTACTCTACTACTACTACTACTACTACCACCACTACTACTACTACTACCACTACCACTATGATTACTACTACCACTACTATTACTACCACTACTACTACTACTACTACTGCCACTTCTACTACTACTTCCACGACTACTACTACTACTACTGCTGCTACAACTACTACTACTACTGCCACTACTACTACCACTACTACTACTGCTACTACTACCACCACCACTACTACCACTACTACTACTATTACCACTACTACTACCTCTACTACTAGCACTATGACTACTACTACTACTACAACTACTACTACTACCACTACTACTACTACTACTACTACTACTACTACTACTACTACTACTACTACTACTACTACTACTACTACTACTACTTCTAATACTACAACTACTACTAATACTACTACTACCACTACTGCTACTACTACTACCACGACTACTACCACTACTACCACTACTGTTACTACTACTACTACTACTGCTACCACCAATACTACTACTACTAATACCACTACTACTACTATCACTAATACTACCACTACTACTACCACTACTACTACCACTACTACTACCACTACTACTACAACAACTACTACTACTACTACTACTACTACTACTACTACTACTACTACTACTACTACTACTACTACTACTACTACTACTACTACTTTCTTGAAAATCTTCATACACTGCGCTGGAACTTTAGATATCCACAAGTTCTAACTGCAGAGAACCCTTATCAACAGAGGATATCAATTTCTTCGCATTGGAAGAAAAATCACACGCAGGAGGGATTTTAAAAGGATCTCGAACGACATTACATTGTTTGGGATACTGAAGTCGTTAAATCTGTTGTTTAAATTATTCTGAAGCTTTTTAAAATATTTATATCATTCGATCGGTTAAGGTTGCCGAGTCCAATGTTGAAGAAATAAAATAGCAAACACACTAGTTTCGAATTAGGCAGAGTTGGCGGTATACATAAATATTGTTAAATGCACGATTTCCACAATCCCACTTTGCTCGCTTACTAGTGCTAGTCATGGCACCAAGTATTTAACCAAATTAATAAAAGTAGATAATGTAAAACACTGTTAGTGATTCAGTTTGTTACTGTACAATAGCGTCCGGCAATCTACGTCTGACTGTGACTGGACGTTCTTCTAGACATTATAATCTAATAACAAGATCACTTGCATGTATTCTGTGGTGTCCAGTCTCTGATGTTCTGCTGCATCCAATGTCATTAGTTTGTTTGTACTAGTGACGCCCATTAAGGAGAGATTCTCTGTAATCTAAGCTCTAACTGTCAGGACCGTGCTGGTATTTCCGTACGCCTCCTGACCAATAAATATCTCACCTTCATTGAATGTCCAGTACTGTGGTGGCCTTCCTATCTGTTTCTTGATTCTTTCCAGCCTATCTATATCTTTGGCTTCAAACAGGCGAGTTTTGCTATTTCAACGAACTGGGAACGAACTTTTACCCTGAACTAAGTACTTCTTCTGCTCCTATGCCGGTTACCGTGTATCTTCGCTTTTACAGATTCCTGACAAACACTTCCTATTGACACATTCGACACGACTGGTTTTTGTAGAATATAAGAAACATTGATTGATTTTTTCTTCTTTTCTTATAACTACATTTCACTATTTTGGCAACGATCGGCGGGCCACTTGCTAGGCCTTGGCGGACCAAATTTGGCCCGCGGGCCGCCAGTTGAATAGCCCTGTAGTAGACTTTAATGCTTTGTCTAGAATACACAAACATTTAAGAAAGGTATTTGATTGGTGGGTTCCAGTGTGTATACGTCACTCCATAAAATAAACAGAGGGGGAACCATTGAGACCATTAAATATTATATATAATGCTAAAGTAACAGAAAATGTATTGATTGGCACTCATAGAAAGAAGTAGAAAAATAGAAGAACACACTAGACAACATCAAAATCAAAAGCTATAGTTACCGTGCTGGGAATCGAACCTGTCACCTCCAGACGGCGTGTGCTTCTCGCTATGGAAACAAATGCACTAAGAATATGGTCAACCTTCAAAAAAAAAAGGTGTACTGGCCATGTCTATCGTACAGCTTGAAATCGACGACTATGAAATACGAAAAGAATTCATTTCAAACCATTGCTTTGTCTAGAATCGGACAGATGTGCTAGGATGTAGATACAGATAGCAAGTAACAAGTAACATGTTTGACGTTGAAGTTAACAGCCTACACGTTAATTTTAACTAGCGTGTGGGGAAATTCTCGAGGCCAGAGAAGGCGTCATTGAATCTCCCTTGTTTCCTGAGCCTTACCCAGCAGAAGTGGACTGCACCTGGCTGGTGTTGGCTCACCCTGGATACCACATTCAGTTGACGTCGGAATATTTCTTCGTTGAACAACACCCTGAGTGCTTGTAAGTTGCAATATGCGTTTTTAACGTTTCTTTTGTTGTTGTATAGGCAGAGTTATATATTAGACAGCCAGTCAGTCAATTAGTTAGTCAGTCAGTTAGCTAGTTGGTCGTTTCGTTTCTTTTTTTTTTTTTTTTAATTCCTTTTTTTAATTATTTGAGATACTGCGGGACATCAGGAGCTTCTTTTGGCAGTGGTGGAACGTCGCAAGCTAGCTTGGTTTGGGCACGTGGTGGGACATGATTTGATTACAAAGACTGTACTTCAAGGAACATAAGTAGTCGAAGTAAAAAAGAGGGGGGGGGGGCAAAGAAGAATCTGGAATGACAACATTAAGAAATTGACAGGACTAAGTTATCATACACTTATTCATCAAGCGGAAGACAGAGAAAGTTGGCGGGTTTTATGTGCCAGTGCTTCCACCAATACACCTCCGCGACCCTAATGGGTCAAGGGTTATGTTATGTTTATGTTTATGTTTTCATGAACACCCACATTACTAAAAACAGACCAGGTGATGAAGACAGTGTTATTAATCTGGCCCTGGTTTCTCCTTCACTCACTTCAGTGTGTATATGGAGTGTACTAGGGTACCATAGCAGCGACCACCACCCCTGTAGCATAGTGGTGGAGAAAGGCAGATCCAAGAAATACAAGTCAAAGGTCAAGACATTTAGGTAAGACAGCACAGGATGTGGTTGGCAAAATAAGGCGTGACAAGCGCAATAAAAAATGGCAAGAAGAAGAGCCGGGAGCAACACCTTTGGTGGAATTGTGACAAGGAATAAGCAGAGATAATAAAGCCAAGCGGGGTCTAATGAGAATGATGGTGGCGACAAACTGTGAGCAGCGCCATCTATGTCTTCTATACCAGGGTCTGGTGCTTTATGTCTTTGAATACGTGATGGCGATCCTGACTTTATGTTCACTTGAGGACATAGAACCAGGTGAGGAGTGGGTGCAAGTGCTTTCAGAGTGCTGTACATCCTTCTTTTTTTTTGCATTCAACTAGACAGAAAATGCAGACAACAGAGTCCGACTGCTGTGGAAGCAGAAGTTCAAGCCTTGATTTTCGAGAAAGCTCAAGAGGGTGATGCTGTCATTTACACAGATGGGTCCGTAATCCGCCATGTTAGAAACTCATGGGCTTTCACGGCTCAGGTTGGAAGGAGGATTCTGGAGCTTTTGCCGTAACTACAAGTAGTCTGACCATGGAGGTCATGGCTGTGACTAAAGCAGCAACATTGCTAGAGACACAGACTTTCACTGGTGCATGCTTTCTCGGTGACTCGATGAGTATGCTCAGGAAGATAGAGAAGGGCTGGATCCGAAGGCAGCAGTTGGTGGCTCCACAGAATTTACGGCTGACAAGGATTAGTTTCATTTTCCTGCCAGGACATGTGGCGTTACAAGGAAAAGAGCAAGCTGACAGACTTGCAGATAAGGCTACTGTGAAAACCGGACAAGCATTGGACCAGGCTGATATACTGAATGCTCTAAGAGAGTTAAGACTATTGCGTGAACCAAGTGAAAATTGTGAATCTGCAACCATGGTCAGACTGCAAGAACAACATGTTAAACGGGGTGCCGCCAAACAAGAACACTACTTCCTAGTCATCTCCTTGTGAGATGCAATTTTTCGTTATTTGAAGCCCTACCCTGGCTCTTGCCAGGGACCGCAATATAGCCCGACCATAAATATGGTCTAATGGCTGAAGGCGGTTTCTGGGAACCTCTCCACTGGTGATCCTCATCCACATGGTTGCAGTTTAATGTTGCTGTTAATGCAGAGGTCAACGCTCTCATCGGTGAAAATTCAGACGAAGCAGATGCACTAATCTATACAGACGGATCCGTTATACGCCAAAGAAGAAGCGCATGGGCATTTACAGCACGCTCAGCGGGCAGAACAGTCAAAGAAGCCAACGGCGCCTTCTCCATGACAACCAGCAGCATGACGATGGAGGTGATGGCAGTGACGCAAGCGTTTGCCTGGCTTGAAACACAAAAATACACCCGCATATGTATACTCAGTGATTCAATGAGTATGATCCGGAGGGTTCAGGCAGGTTCAGTGCGAAGACAATGGCTTGAATCAATTCAGAAGTCCACTGTGCGAGGAGTCACCTTTATTTTTGTTCCGGGACACGCAGGCGTCGATGGAAATGAAAGAGCTGACAGGCTGGCTGGATCCGCTATCACTACCGACGGTCGGCCTATGGATCATGCTGATATTATCAATGCCCTCAGAGAAATGGGAAGGATAGAGGACTTTGGTGGCAGTGAATCCGCATCACTCGCCAGAATGGCAGACTTGGGAATTAAGATCGGCACAGCAAAAAACGAGACGCACACCGGACACGTCAGAAGATTTGTTAATCAACATAGAACTGGTACTATTAGCCATCGGACGTTGGGATTCATACTGAGGGGAGGATCTGAGCACCTATGGACATGTCCGGAGTGCAATGATGATAACACAACTAACTAACTAACTAACTAACTAAATGGTTGCAGTTTGTGTCATCTGGTGTTTATCGCGTGTGTAGTGTCCTGGTGGGGTATAAGAAAATAGAAATAGACAGACAAGAACACTACGCGGGTAGCCACATAATAATAATAAATCAACACAGAACTGATGTCATTAACCACTGCACGCTGCGGGATTTACTGAGCAGGGGATCCGAGCTCTTGTAGACTGAGTGGTTCGAGATGCAGTGAGGACAATCTGTCTACTAACTGATTAGAATTTAATAATTTAGTGCATATCATGTCGGGGCTGTAGCTCAAATGGTAGAGCGCTCGCTTAGCATGTGAGAGGTACGGGGATCGATACCCCGCAGCTCCAGTTTTTTTTTTTTTTTTTTGTAGCCCTAAATCCTCAGGCTCACTACCCCTCCACCCCCTTTCCCGTCTACACTACCCTAAAATAAGAGGCACATACAGCAATTTTTTTGGCTTGTTTATTAATTTTCCACGATTCACAACCATATGTTAAATTAACACTGGCTCTACATAGCATACAATAATTTTTCCTAATTCCAATGACACGAATTTGTTGCATAAAATATTCTTAACACTCAAAATTTGCGAAACTGAAGCTAAGTGGGAAAACAGAGCTCGTATCGTTAAGAAATTATAAATGGTGTCCAAAAGTAAGAGGGAAGAACTCTTCGGTTATGATGGTCGCATTAACAAATCAAAACAAGGGAAACTAATTTGAAAGCGAAGCTCCTCTTGTTAAGGACAATGTATAAAGTTAGAAGTAAGTAAAGACTAATTTTCTCTGTTGTGATCCTCGGACATTTGAAAATAACAGTTGCAAAGCTGCAACTAAATAGATAGCGGATATTATCTTAGTTAATGTGATTCGAATGTCGCATCTCTAGCCTGAAAGTTGAAATCTGAGCTCTCTGTCTGCCTTTGCTTTGTCTTACTGTTTATCTTCCTTGTCATTATGATGTCTTTATATACCACTTTTCTCGTCACATAATCAATGAATACCATTTTTTCTTGTTTATTATAGTTGCTACTTTAACATAACATATGTATGCGAGAGTTGGAAAGCAATGATATCTCTAAAAAAAAAACCAGTTGAGAGAACTAAGAAGAATAAATCTCTACTGGACATATTTCAGTTCCAATACACAAATAAGACAAGAGACCAAGCAAGATAATCTTTCCAAGTTTATAAGAAAGCACGGCTAGAACTACATCGACCACGCACTCAGAATGGATAAGACAAGCATGAAACCATCATCAGAGCAAGCTCAACCATAAACCTAATAAATATTCAAAACCTACAACAAGTGGCAGAAAACCGCCAAATATGGAGAGCTATGACCGCTGCCTATACGCCACCCTAGGCTCAAGAGGAGAAACTTATTTAGCTTTAAAAGCTCTCTCTGTGCAATCTTTGTTACTTAATGAATACACTATCACAGAAACATACTGAAATTTGAATTATTACACAGATGGGACTATTTGGCCATCACTGATGGGCCAAACGGAGAGTTTGGGCAAGCCTTGTTTTGTGGAAATGAACAGGTGTCTTTCCTATCCCAGTCAAACACGACCCGACTGCTCTTCCATTCTGATGTCAGTGGCTCTGATGCTGGATTCAGGATTACTTACAGTAAGTTTGTCTTCAGCTTAAGTTTTCAACAGTTTGCCAAACAACAGTTGTATTTGAGCCCTCAATTATAAGCTGAGTTTAATTAAGTTGATTCAAGAACCGACATCACAGCACTCAGGGCATTCCCATAAGCACTCTGTCCCCATCTTCAGCAGCCAGTGAAGAGATGCAATATTAATGATGCCAGTAGCATTCTGATTAAATGTCTGTCTTGCCTTTTCTCTGAGCCTCGAAAATCTACCAGAACATCTCGTCACTTCCCGCTGCATCAGTCTCATCAGACTGTGGTAAGCCATCTGATCCACTGAACTGTACATGCTCTCCAACAAGGCACTAACTACGTCTGCCTTATCATGCATCAGTATTCCACCAAGTTGTACAGAGCCAGTCAATTATAAGAAGGAAAGGGGATGCAGAGGTGCTGAAAATACATCTGGTGGTGCACCAAGACCAGGTCTTATACTGGGGAGTTTGAAGTTTGAACAACGGATCAACATCATGGCACAGGGGTGGTAAACCACAAGTGCTCCATTCTTCTTCTAACTCAGGTCTGAGTCCAAGAAGCTCAGCACAGGGCACAGGCTCTGTAGCACCAGCAAGGGTCCTGGAATACTTTGGGTAAATTTTTGACTCCAAATTTTGCCCGGGCAGTGCCATTAGGCTGCTGTTTTCGATTTCCAACTGCCAGCAGATTTTTTATGTGCGTAACAATGCACATGGGCATCCAATCTCACTACCCAGAGACCAGGAAAATTACTAGAAGTCCAAGTCCACGTGAAAAAATACCACTCCTTACCGGAGATTGAACCCGGAGCCTCTAGCACTCGAGGCGGACACCATGCCTCAAGACCACGCATCTCCCTTATAAACTGGAGAAAACCTATCTAATGTTCTCTGCTGTCATCATAGAAACAGGTTCCCAACTGGGTGCCCGACCAACATAGACAGGATTGATATCAAATTGATGGGAGAATAGATTGGGAAATCAAAATAAGATGCCAACAAGCTAGTGCCCTTATTTATCAACTGACACCCTTATTAAGTCATTCAGACATAAGTATGAGCGTCAAGAAACAGATTTTAAACAGCATATTCATATGAACACTGTGCTACCAGTGCCAGACTTGGACACCTCTGAAATGAGATGCCTGAGAAAAGATGTAAACAACCATACAAGACAAAGTTAGAAATGATATTATCAGACAGGCTGTAGGAACAACACCATGCAGCAAATTTATTAAGAAACAGAAGATCAGATAGTTTGGTCATTTAATAAGAATGCAGCCAGAACAACTACCAACCCAGGCGCTACACATAAAAAGATCTGAAGTGAAAGCAAGAGGCCGCCCTAGGATAATATTGATTGATGACATTATAGAGCTTCTTCATCAACACAGAATGACAGTAACCAATGCTGCCCATCAAACATTGGATTGCAAATTATTCCTCCCCACAACGCTTAGCGGCAGAAGTGGAAATTGATGATGATGATGATGATAATGACATTACTTTGAGAGTCAGAATGCATCTGCCTGAGAGGCTAGGAACCAACAGGCTGCACACAGTTAATCTATATCTGTAAAATGGATGTTCATGCAAAGCTCAAGTCCTGTTATTGATTAGTGTAGTGACCTTTAACATTAGTATTTGTCAAAGTTGTCTAGTCTTGTAGCGTCATTTTGTGGGTAGGAATTATTCACGTAGATTCTGTTAAAGCACTTGTTCAAAACTGTAATGCATTAGTTGGGGCGTTAGTATCTGCTCGCACACATTGGGCCATTCACTCTGTGTCCACCTCAGAATCCTTGTGTTGGAGACAGTGGCTTTGGGACAGCGCTGTAAGAAATTATGCAGGTTCGAGCTTTGTGCTTATTTATGGGAATGGCTAGATGCTTGCCTGCTGGCCTAAAAGTCTTGAGTTTGAATCCACATTGAGTCAGATTTGAAAATAAAAAAATTACCTTGGCTCCAAGGACGACCCAGTTTCAAATGGGTTCCAGTGAAATTATGAGAAGCAATGGCGACTGGTGTTATGTTGACCACATCACCCACAGAGTAGCGACTGCTTTTAAAAAAAACTATGTCTAGCACAGCAGTTCCCAACCCTTTTTTTTTAAACTCACGATCCCATTTTATAGAGGCAAAGTGAGCCGCGACCCACATACATTAAAGATAGCATTTTTAAAATATGGGAAATTAAAACACATAGAAAATATATTTTCTATGCAGGACCTGATACAAATTTTGTTTTACCTTTTTCAAAGTATTCATTACTATTCACTGTCTGACAACCCCCACAGTAAACCCCTTTTGCGACCCCATTTAGGACCATGACCCATTGGTTGGTAACCTATGGTCTAGCATCATGTGCCCAATGAATTACCAGCTTGATAAGGTTCCTGTTTTTAATTATTTTTTTGAATTATTATTTCCTCAGGGAGTCGCTGTGGTGTAGCGGCTAGACCCTTGCTTGCGGATCAAAAAGTTGTAGGTTCACTTCCTGGAGTAGTCGGGCTTTAAAAAAAAAATGACCCTGACTCCCAGGTTGACCCAGCCTTGAATGGGTACCGGGTGCAGTCCTGGGAATTAAAGACGGCCGGTATGATGCTGACCATCACCCATCTTGTGCCGATTGGTCTATAAAAATATAGGTCTAGGCCTATGTGCCCTATACGCCTAAAGGCATGGAAAAGGTACCTTTACATTTACTTATTATTTCCTCAGAACTGCTGCCGCCCGAGTCTGATGCTGCAAGTACCTGCAACATGACACTGACAGAGGAGGGGATAATAGCGTCACCCGGGTTTCCTTCACGATATCAACCAGATACAGAATGTTTTTACAGCTTACAGGTACACTGGATTTGTGTATGTCCATGGTTAGCTACGCTCTCACCCCAGGCAGAAAAAAAGGGGGCCTCTAGGGATCTAATGATAGTTTTAACAGCATAATAATAGTAATAATAAAAATGTGCAGAGGGGAAAGTGAATACAATAATATAAATGAATATAAAATATATTTGAAATAGTATGAAATGTAATTTAAAAAAAAATACTTTTAAAAAGAATAATATATTTGAAATATTACTTTGTGGGAGACAGTGAAGTGCGGTGCAAAGCAAAGTTATTATTCCAGTGTTATTTCAGTTTTAAAATTTTTATGCCAGTGAAAGTTGGAGAACCACCATAAAGACATGGAATGAAAAATTTATGAACAATTAACAGGATGAATTTGAGACAGGAGAAGAAATAGGAGAAATGTCTGGACAACCACTTGTTTTATCAGTTATATGACAAAGGTTTTGAGGTTTTGAACAATGGATCACCATCATGGCACATCGATAGTAACCCATAATTGGTCCGATCTTCTTCTAACTCTAATCTGAGTCGAAGAAGCTAGGCACAGTGCACAGTCTCTGTAGCACCGGCAAGGATCCGGAAATTCTTTGGGTTGATTTTAAACTCCAAATTTTGCCTAGACAACACACCGTTAGACTACTGTTTTTAATTTCCAAGTGTGAAGGGATTTTTTTTACGTGCGCAACAATGCACACGGGCGCTTGATCTCACTACCCAGAGACCAGGAGGAATTAATAGAAGTACAGAGAGAATTACTAGAAGTCCAAGTCCACTTGAAAAAACCCCAACCCTTACCAGGGATTGAACCCGGAACCTCTAGCACTCGAGGTGGACACCATGCCTCGAAACCACACAACCCCCTTTATATGGCAAAATGATGGCAATATATTGGGTCCATCATTGAAGAGAATTGACAGAGAATCAGCAAACATACTGAAATGTGAGACGCGTGGACTGAAGTAATGAGGATACTGAAGAGAAACTCTCAAATGAACCTTGTTGAGAGATGCCAAGGCTGTATCCCATCTATGAAATTGAGAGGATTGTACAAGAATGAATGGAATGGTACCACAGGATGGTGATAAAGAAATGCATATATTTTCAAGTGAAATAATCCATGAAATTAAATGTCAGGTCTTGGTCATATATGACTGAGTTACCTTATAACAGTAGCGTTACCTTATAACAGTAGCGTTACCTTGTAACAGTAGCCGGTACCACCTGTCTTCTGTTAACTCCGAATGTTAGGCGGCATGTACCAAACCTGACATCCCATATTGTGCCATCAGCTTTAAAGGGAGGAGCGCATTGGGGAGAATACGAGCCTTATCCTAGGAAGAGGAAATGCTACCTGAAAACCTTTACCTAATGGCAGGGCAGACCAGGCCCTTGGCCTTGGCTAGCATCTAGTCTAGGGGGAAGCTCTGACAGGTGAACAGATAGAGCATTGCTCTTCTGATCCGGCAACTTCTGCAGCCTACTTTATTCCAAACGTACTGGTGTTACCTTTCCTTTCAGGCTAACAAGGCAGGACGAGAAGGGGTCATAATTCACGGGCAACATATGGTCTCTACAATACTGCCCAGGCTTTGTGCTATGGAGAGGACTCCCATGCTATAATTGTGGAAGAATTTTCTTAATGCAGGCAGGTCTTGCTAGTCACACTCGCCATGGGCTGTGAGTCTCATGCCTCCTCATAGCACAATATAACACTATTGTCTGGAAAGACGAAAAAGTGCCATCAATCCATAAAATTGTCAGAATTACTTTGTTTCAGATTCTCATAAAAGATACAACAGCTTAATCCATTTAACATTATCTGTACTTGGCGAAAGGTTATCAGCATATGTTTTGATCATATTGAGGTAGAAATCATTTTCCCATGAATTCGTTTTGGCACTTGAGTTTTTAACAGAATTCGTTTTGGCACTTGAGTTCTTAACAGTGCTAGGAGAAAATTTTTCAGCATATTTGTCTTGGAAACAAGATCATAATTAATACACTTAAAAGAAAAACAAATGTTGTCTGTGCTTCAGTTTGTTGCAAAGTGTGTCGCGTCTTGGCTTGTCACCTCAGGGCCGTGGCGTGCTGTGACACAGAGATGCATCAGGTAGCACTGTGAGGTTAACGGCATAAGCAGCAAAATCAAAATACAATTTGAACTTTTGATCTGACACCGCAAAGCTATTAAGGGCTGCATTTTGAAAACTTGCATCATACTGAGAAAATCTACGGTATGAGACTGTATTACTGCATACGATTTTCATAGCTAAGTTTACTAATTTGTGTTTATTTGTTTTAAATATTTTTATTTTTTAAATAAATCACTTAGTGAATGAGTTATAGTTGGTAGAATGTGTGGTGTTGGAAAACAAAGTACGAGAAAATATTTTTAGAGCAACAGCTGCCATTGAAAAAAGAGCTTATTGCTAAGCTTGAAAGCGGTATCCATAGATGTAAACTTTGAGTTTGTTGGACACTGGAGCAGATTAATTTAGTTTCCCTTATTTTCAATGGGAAAAATTCCTTGTAACTCGAACAATTTGGACTTTGATCATCGTCTTAGAGTTGAGTCAAGAATTGATAGCACTCAGGGCATTCCCATGTGTGCTCCGTCATCATCTTCAGCAGGGAAGCGCGAGAGTTCCAATACTGATGGTGCCAGTCACAATCTGGTTATATGTCCGTCTTGCTTTTCCTATGAGTGTTGTGAGCCGGCCAGACCCTCTGGTTACACCCAGGTGCCTCATGCTCTACAGGCTATAATAATCTTTTTTCTCTACTGATTACGTGGCTTGCTCCCAAAGGGTCCTGACCACATCTGCCTTGTCATGTATCAATTCACCACCTAGTGGTGCAGATCCACCCAATCTGTCTGCCTGTTTATTACCCACTACATCGGCATGGCCTGGAGAAAAGATCCAAAGTATGCTCACTACCCATGACTTTCCCAGTGAAGCTTGCCACTCTGCTCGAAGCATCCCTATCATCAACTTAAAATAGATTCTGAGGTGCCACTGTACCATTGAAACACTTTTCTACTAAACAAGATTTCACCATTGATTGTAATATCCCTTCATGCAGGCACCACGAGACCGCCGACTGATCTTAGAGTTCACAGACTTTCATGTAGAGACGTCACCATGTGACTTTGACCGGTTGGAGGTGTATGATGGAGTTCTTGTTGGTATGTGTGCTTAAAATTAATGCCTTAATTTTGTTTAAACTGTTTAAAAACAAAAACGCATAGTTATCTGAAAGCGCATTCTTATTAGTTGACAGGAAAACCCATAAGCCTAAAACCTGTCGATGACCCAGATGCAAAAGAACTGTCATTTGGCTAGTTGGACACTAAGATTTGCCCGTGTGAGTTCCGGGGCCCTGTTATAGGAAAAACAAGAATAGACCCACTGCCTACCCAAAAGCATGTCATAAGAGTCAACTAATTGGGAGCTTCCTTCAAAGTCAGTGCATCTGCCTGAGAAGCAAGGAACCAACAGTCTGCACACAAATTAGTCCGAGCTGTCAAATGAATGCACACGCAACACTCAAGTTCTGGAACAGGACTGCGGTTTACAGCCAGTGTACACGAAGAAGAAGAAGAAAAAAATATTATACATTATTGAATATTATAGTATTATCAGTCATGAAAAATAAAATTATTGACATTTCACCAAATTTAAACATTAAAAAAAAAAAACTTCATGCAGTATTTATTCTCCACAACTTTTCTTCTTCTTCATTTTCTTCATGTTCACCGGCTGTAAACCCTGGTGGAAAGTTCTGGTTGTTCATCCACTTCTGGACATAAGACTTGTCCAGAATATCTCAGTCTCTCTCCCTTTATCCCCAATACTGCCTAAACAGATTTATGATTCCACATCTTGGAATGGCATATCACCATGCGAAACAGGATTAATTATGTCCCTGGTTTATTCTCATTATCTTGATCTTTCATCTGTGGGGGTTTAGACCTTATTGTTTTATGCACGATATTAAAGACATGAAAATCTGCTACTATAACAGTGTATTTTTTTGAATAAATACTACTTTAAAAGTGAAAAAGTAAAGGACCCTTTTCCATGCCTTTTGGCGTATAGGGCATATAGGGCTAGACATGTATTTTTATAGACCAGTCGGCACAAGGTGGGTGATGTGGTCAGCATCACGCCTGCCCCCTTTACTTCCCGGGACTGCACCCGGTACCCTCTCTAGGCTGGGTCGACCTGGCAGCCAAGGTGATTTTTTAAAAATAGCCCGACTCCGCCAGAGAGTGAACCCACGACTTTCTGATCCGCGGTGAGCGTCTAGCTGCTCGGCCGTGGCGACTCCCAATACTACTTTTGCTTCTACTAATACTACTACATCTGCTACAGCCATTACTACTGCCAAAATTTAGTATTACTATTTTCACTACTAATTTGTTAAATTAACATTACTGAAATTGTCAGCACAGTTTTCAGATAGTTAAAGCATACTTATTTTTTCTTTTTCTTCACAACAGCAACAAACAGCCTACTGGCAGTATTCTGTGGCAGTGACCTTCCAGTGTCCTTGACATCCATTTCAAGCAACATGACCTTGAAGTTTATCTCTGATGCCAATCTGCAGAATCAAGGATTTAGAGCGGCTGTACGATTCTCACCTGGAGAAGGAGCGACAGAACCCACGACCACTTTAACATCAAAGACTGGCGCTACGACCTCAATGAAAACCTCAGTGACTACATCAACAGTTGTGACCTCCACGTCTGCTGCTACCGAATCGGAGTCCACCAGCCAAACTACAATTAAAGATTTAACCACCAAAATACCACAGCAAGGTATGTCTACCCTTTTAAAAATATTTATATTTGATAAATTTGTGTCTGTCTGTTAAAGCTATGTCTGTCTGTTCATAGCTTGTGTGTACTGTACTGTTAAAGAAAAAAAATTATGTGCCATCTCCACATTGAAGATTGGCTACAGTGTACCATTGTTGTCTTTGAGAATATTTTGTGGTGAGGCTCCATTCTTTTCCTCAGTGCAACTTTCATACTTTTCTTTTTCTTTTTCTCTGCTCCTGTAGCGGCTTGCAGTATCAGGTCAGAAAGAGATATCTGGAACGGGCCCTTTCGTTCGCTTCGTGTATAATACTTTTAGATATTTCTCCAGTCCATATTCTGCGGGGTCGACCTCTGGATCGGTTACTGCTGTATGTGTATAAAATGGCTATCTGTGGTGCCTTGGCTGTTTCCAGCATCGTTACATGGCCAAACCGTTTGATCTGTTGTCTACTGATAAGCTTTAGTATTGGTTCAGTGCCGACTCTCTCCCTGATATCATCATTCCTAATTCGATCTTTCCTTGTTACACCTGGCTTGATACATAAATATTTCATTTCTGTCATGACTATTTTTATTCCGTTTTCTGAAAACTCTTGTACAGTAATCCAAAATCTACAATAACGGTTTTATAGGTTATGTTAGTACAATTGACAACATCTTAGGCACTTCCATGCTTGCTGAGTCCTCCGGGGCAACAGAATCCCAAGGTACCTTTCCTGACTGCTCCCATTTATAAGAAAAATTAAGGACCCTTTTCACGCCAGTGGCGCTTCTGGCAGGACGCTAGGCTCATATGTTTAAATACCAGTCGGCACTTTTTGGGTGTTGTGGTCAGAATCATGTCAGCCGCCTTTACTTCCCATGACTTCAGAAATGAGGCCTCAGAACTTGCACAGAGCTTTTATTTCATTAAAATTAACCAGTGTTGTTTTTCAGTATTCGCAGGTTGCAACAGGACGATCATGGACACCACCTCAAACATCAGCACTCCCAATTTTCCAGGGAAATACCCCTATGACATCATCTGTGTTACTAAGCTGAGAAGTGAGGTCAACAGTACTTTCCTGATCTCCTTTTCAAACTTCAGTGTAGAAGAAGATGAGAACTGTGGCTACGACTCTCTCAGCATTTATCAAGGTATTTGGTTACTTCCTAACTCTTTCATATCCAAGACGGCCCCAAAAGTGGCCGCGTTAGTGTAGTCGATAGGAGACTTGCTTTCAAATCCAGCTGCAACTCAACTCGCTGCAGCCCATAGCCAGTGTTCGAAACCCGGTGGTTCACGGTGTTCACCCTGTCTCTAGGTAATGGGTACCAGAGTTAATACTCTGGGGTAAATGTAGGAACGTTGCTGAAGCGGACAGTTTCTTATCAGCTGTCCGTACTGGTGGCAGAGCACTTATAGTTTATAACCGTGTACAGTGACGCTGGTTCACATCTCCTGACTTTACCTTTATCTTTTCATATCCAAGCCATGTGTGATATGTGAAGCAGGACTTTTCTTTCTGGCAGTATGCCCTGCTACTCAGCACTTACACCTTTTTAGGCATAATATTTTCATAGCAGCTGTAGTTGACACTTTGTGGTGAGTACCGGCCCTTTTTTGTGTTTTGTTTTTACATTTGATGCTGATACCAGCCGGTGCTTTATCCCCTAAACAGGGGAATCCACAGGTCACAGAACAGTCTAATATTTCAGTGGGTGGTAGATAGGCTACATGCAGTCGTGGGACCTAGGCTGCACTCTGTCGTGGGACCTAGGTGGGTTGGGGTTAGGGCCAGTTTTAGATGATTTGGGGTCGTTAAAAGCATCAGAAAGCCAGAAAACCCAGTCTCACCACTCTCTAAAATTTTGGACCGTCCTGTGACGTCATCTGGGGTAGGATATTAATAAAGAACCAACATTGCCTACTGGAGAATGGCCATTGGTAGTGAGGACTGGCACCCTTTTTTTTTTTTAGAAAAAGACCTGGTGTGAAGGACTTTTATGAGTGAGGCCCAACCTTTGCATATTGTGTTCTTTAACTTTACACATGGTCAAAGCATCATAGTAACATATGTTATGTACCAAGTAATTACTTTCACTGTGGATTTTAGATACTTTGAAATGTATAATTCTCGTTGGTCATCACAGGGGTATTTTACCTTTACGATGCCTGATGTGGACAAATTAAAAAATTCTGGTACCGAATATATATTGTTAAGCTACTGATTCTTAATTTTTTTACATCTTTCTGTTATAAATATTTCTTTAGAGCATTTAGTTTGCTAGAAAGATGCCTTTTTATTTATAAAGCTTATTTGTAATAATTCTTGGGGGAGGGCCCTTAAGGTGGGAGGGGCTTTAGCTCTTGTTTATGTGTGCAACAACAATAATAGTTGTATTATGTTAATGACTCTTTTCCAAAACCAAAGAGAAATGGATGGCTTCAGCTACATTTATCACAAAAGTTGTAATTTTAACATGTTGGCTAGCGTACATTCGCAGGGGGGTACAATCATGGCAGCCAGACAAAATTTAAGCAGATCACATAACATGCAATTGTGGTCATCAGTGAGTTAATGTCTACTGTTAAGAAAGTGGTGGCAAGTTACTGAGTGTAAAATTGCCTAATAAAACCACAAACAGTCAACAGATTGTGAGAGCAGGGGCATTTTAACAGCATTATGGGAACCTGGGCATACCATTGTGCTGGGGCCCCTACTATAATCATTCATATGAATAAAATGTAAGTGGTCGATGATATTAAACATAGATCTTTTTAAATTGGCACTTCAACATAACTGGTTATTTTTCTGTCATTGCAGGAAGTCTCATACTTTTCATTAAGAGCCATGTAGTGTTTAAGATACTTATATATAGAGAGAAGGGGAAATCTGAATTCTGTTTTACTTTACATAGAATTATTTTACTAAGTAAGTAAACTGCCCTTTTCCACGCCTTTAGGCATATAGGGCATATATGGCTGACCTATATTTTTTAGACCAGTTGGCACAAGATGGGTTATTTGGTCAGCATCAAGCCGGCCGCCTTTACTTCCCGGGACTGCACCCGGTACCCACTCAAGGCTCGGTCAACCTGGTAGCCAAGGTCATTTTAAAAAAAAAGTGGCTCCACCAGGAAGCGGAATTATTTTAGATGTCAAATATATTTTTTTATTTATAGCAAATCAGTTTATATATACAGATTAGCATATGGCCCCTATGCCTGTGGGGACCCCGAGTAAGTGCCAGATGTGCCCATTGCTTAAGACGACCCTGGGTAGGAGTTGGTTTGTGATGTCCTTTACAAAATATGCAAATAACTTTTATTTTCTCTGTCTGCAAGTGCATCCAGGTAACATTCAAACCTCAGACAATGGAAGAGTATTCTTACGGCGCTTGTGTGGAATCCATCTAGAGAATCCAGTTTTAAGCTTTGAAGGTTACGGTCTGGATTTAGTGTTCAAGTCTGACAAGTCTTTAAGTAGCACTGGCTATTGGGCTCAGGTGCTTATTGCCCCTTTGTTTCAAGGTAAATATGTGCACAGGTCACTCTCACTGAATGTCAGAGAGTTATGAAATGGGATTTGAACCTGTTCTGATGTATGGATTGAGAGATGGTGCTGAATTATGATGGCGATCTTGTTTGAATATATGGGAAGTGAGGTACTATGTGATGGTGAACTTGTTCTGATGTATGGGTAGAGTTGTTGTTGTTGTTGTTATCGATCCAGCGGCGCATGAGCTTTCGCCCTTTGGCCCAATGCCATGTAGTGGAATTTGCATGTTTTCACAAGCTGTTCTTTTCCTCCGTACAAGGTGTTCCACTTGTCTGGTCTCGGAGGGAGTAGCGTTCTTCTTGTCTCACTGAGTTTTGGGCACTCAAAGAGATGGTGTTCAACAGTTTCGTAGGGGTAGTTACATAGCTGGCACTCTGGGGAGTGTTGTGGCTGTATTCTGTTTAGGTGTCCATTGAGTGGAGTATGTTGCGTTCTAAGTCTGAAGATGGTGGCCTGGTCCCTTCTTGTTAGATGGTTAATGCTGTCATTAGGATCAGGGCCAGACATATGTCTATAAACCTCTCTTCCAGTGTCTCCCATGGCCCATCTGTTCAACCAAGTCTCTTTGTTTATAGCTCTTATCAGTGTTTTTGCTGTCTGGAGGGTTGTCGCTGTAGGTGGTTGTTCTTGTGTTGCTCCTTTCTTTGCCAATCTGTCAGCTCTGTCATTACCTGGTGTGCCGGAGTGACCTGGAATCCACTGCATCACTATTCTGATGTTGTATGAGGTAATAAGCTGATCGGCATCCAGGATTATCTTGGCTATGTCAGTTCTGCAGCGTTCATTGCCCTCCAGAGCTTGAAGGGCAGACATTGAATCTGTGAAGATGACAATATTTTGGACCTTTGAGGGGTAAACATCCATTACAGTCTTTAGGTGGTATACTGCTGTTTCCAGTGCAATTATTTCAGCTTCATAGTTTGAACAGAATTCCCCGCATGCATCAAAAATCTCTTCAACAGATCCATCGGGATAACCTATGTAGATTCCGTAACCTGCTTTAATGGTAGCTTTAAATGCTGATCCATCAGTATAGACATGTATCCATTCTTGGGGGTAAGAATCAACGGTCTTTAGTGATGAGTTCATAAGAGCGATTGGGTCGGACTGTTTGGTTTCCTCGCCTACCAATTTAGTTTGGACTTCTGGAGCTTTAAAGCGAGCATGTGGTGGTAGGTTTTTTGCAACATTCTGAATTCCTTGACGTCTTTCTGGGAGGTGGTATCTGTCCTGAATTTCATTAACACAGTGTAAAACCGATTTGTGCTTTATTCTTTGTTTGGATTCCCAGTTTTCTACAAGATGTCTATTAGGATGGTTACGATTTTTCCTAACGCATCTTTCATAAATTTCTAAAGTAGCTTTTTCTCTCCGCAACCCGAGGGGTTCCACATTTGTATGGATTTCACATGCAGCAGTTGGTGTAGACTGCATAGCTCCGCAGATTAATCGGAGGGCATTATTTTGTACTCTGTCAAGAGTCTCTAGGTTAGTTTTGGAACAAGTTGTAAGCAGTGAGTTGTTGTACTCTATCACAGAGCGAACATATCCTAGGTATAAGCCCCTCAGAGTTTCCTTGTCTGATCCCCATGATGTACCTGCAAGTCTCTTTAATAACTGTAACCGCCTCAATGCCTTATTCCTGATGTTTTCAATATGGTTCTTGAGGCTGAGCTGCGGGTCAAGTGTGACTCCAAGGTATGTGGGATGCTCTTCTTTCATCACTTGGTGTTTGTCTAACCTCAGGTTAATATTCTTCCTTGCTACTTGGTGGCTTTTGGTAAAGATTGTGTAGACCGTCTTTGCACAGTTAATCTTGAGTTTCCATCTTTGGCAGTAATCATGCAGTCTTCTAAGGTCTCCATTCAGTCTTTGGGCTCCACTTTCCACATTTTCATGACTCTGCCATATTGCTAGGTCATCAGCGTACAAGGCTTTTTCGGCCTTGATTTGTTCTGGCAGGTCATTGATAAAGATTAGGAATAGTGTACAGCTCAATGATGAGCCTTGTGGCAAGCCCTCCTCCAAGACTTCTTTAGAAGAGATTGCGTTGTGCATCTTAGTCTGGATTGTTCTATCTATCAGGAAGTATTTCACCCAGTTATACAATCTGCCATGTATTCCTATGCTCATCATCTTCATCAGGAGACCTTTTCTCCATACTCTGTCATAGGCCTGCTGGAGGTCGACAAAGACTGCCACTGTGTGTTTCTTATTCTGGAAGCCATCATGTATTCTTTGTGTCAGTCTGAACAGCTGGTCTTCTGTGCAGCTGTTGGTTCTGAAGCCTGCCTGTTCATGGCATAGAACACCAGAACTCTCAAGGAACCAATATAAGCGCCTGTTTATCATTCTTTCTGCAACTTTGCCCAAGCATGATGTTAAGGATATCGGGCGGTAGCTTTTGGGGTCATCTGGAGGCTTTTTGGTTTTAAGGATGGGGACGATATATGCATTCCTCCATGCCCTTGGAAGTTTGCTTGACCTCCAAGTTTTATTAATAAGCCTGAGAACTACTTCTCTCCCCAGACCGGCCAAGATGTAGCAGCATTTCGTTGTGGATCTTATCTGGGCCTGGAGATTTTCTAGGTTTTAATTTCTTCAGGGCTTGCTCTAATTCATCCATGCTAAATTCATTTTCAAAAAGGGAGTCGCTGGCTGTTGGAGCTCTCTCTTGTTTCTTCAACTGAGAGAGCTGTGTTCTATTGAGTTCTGACAGCTTACCTGCTCTGTTAACTGAGGCAAAATAATGATTGAAATGTTCTGCTTTCTTCTTGTCTTCAGTGATTGTCTTACTCCCATCTGTCACTGGTTTTGGGTTCACCCTTCTACTTTCTCCGGAGAGGTTTTTAACTAAAGTCCATGCTTTATTTCCATTCTGTCTAAGGTCTAAGTTGGAGCAAGTTTCTGTCCATTTATCTCTTTTAGCCTTATTAACTACAAGCTTTACTCTGGCACATGCTTTATTGTATTGGATCTTTGCTTCTGTTGAACGTGCAGTTTCGAGAAATATTCTTGCTTTATTCCTTTCAGATATAGTATTTTGAATTTCTTGATTCCAAAAAGGTTTATATGCCTTCCGGCTGCCCCTTGGGATGGCTTTCGACGCTGCATTCAGGATTGCTTGTGTTATGTCTTCACAAAAAGTTTCCACACAGCTGTTGTCAATTCTTCCCAGGAGGCAGTCAGATGTTTCCTGAAATAGTTTCCAGTTTGCTTTTCGGAAATTCCAACGGGTTCTCTGCTTGAAGCGTAATTTAGGGGTGGTGCTTACAGTTGTGAGTATAGGTTTGTGGTCACTTCCTATGTCGTCCAGGACTTGGGGATAGCTTGCGTCTGCTAAGTCGGATGAGCAGATGGTCAGGTCTGGTCTGCTGAGAGATAGGTGGGCCTGTGTAACAGTGTAGGTGTAGACTCTGTGTCCTGCAGCACTAATAGGTTAGTTGTTTCACAAGTATCTTCGATGTACTTCCCTGTGCTATTGTAGTCAGGGTAACCCCAACGTGGCGAGTGTCCGTTGAAGTCACCAACAAGAAGGGTTTTATGGTACTGTGTCTTGTATAGTTCTGGTATGTTGCATGTTGTCTGAGGTGGGCTGTACACGTTGTATATCGTGTATTTGCTTCCATTGTGCCAGATAGTTATTTTTTTGCACATCTGTAGGGTGAGATGTCGACAGCATTGTTACATCTCCTTGTATGTCATTTCTGATATAGGTCACTATGCCCCGGCAGTCATTGCACTTACAGGCATAACTAGTATATCCAGTGAGATGCAGATCAGAGTCTTTATGCAGGGTTTCTTGTAGGGCAGCCACGTGTACCCTGTGGTTGTTTAGCAGTTTGGCAAGTTCAAGTTTCTTATTTCTTATTCCACAGATGTTCAGCTGCAGAATATTGAGCATCTGTGTATTTTTTTGCTGTGCTGTCTGAGTTCTTTTTGCTCTCCCTCCCACTCTTCCTCCTCCTGGGGTGTCTGTTTTCCCTATTTATTTCAAATTTTCCAGTAGCCAATGTATGGGTAGAGAGATAGTACTGACATGTTATGTTAAGTTATCAAATGTGTGAGTAGAGAGATAGTACTGACATGTTATGTTAAGTTAAACCTGTTCTGGTATATGGGTAGAGAGATAGTAATCAAATGTTATGTTAGGTTGAACCTGTTCAAATGTGTGAGTAGAGAGATAGTAATCAAATGTTATGTCACGTTGAACCTTTCTGATGTATTTGGTCAGAGATAGTACTGACATGTTATGTTTAGTTATCAAATGTGTGAGTAGAGAGATAGTACTGACATGTTATGTTAAGTTAAACCTGTTCTGATATATGGGTAGAGAGATAGTAATCAAATGTTATGTTAGGTTGAACCTGTTCTAATATGTGGGTAGAGAGATAGTAATCAAATGTCAAGTCAGGTTGAACCTGTTCTGATTTAAGGGTAGAGAGATAGAACTGAAATGTTATGTTAGGTTGAACCTGTTCTGATTTAAGGGTGGAGAGATAGGACTGAAATGTTATGTTACCTCAGACCTATTTTGATGAAAGGTCAGAGAGACACTCCTGAAATGTTATGTTGAATCTGTTCTGATATATGGGTTGAGAAATAGTACTGACGTGTTATGTTACGTTAGACCTATTTTGAGGAATGATCAAAGAGACGGTCCTGAAATGTTATGTTGAACCTGATCTGATGTATGAATATAAAGATAGTACTGAAATTATGTTATATTGAACCTCTTCTGATGCATAGGTAGAGAGATAGTACTATGATGTTGAACTTTTCTACTGTATAGAAGTGAACCATCGGAATGTAAACAATAAGTTAGGAAGAGCTAAGAGAAAGCAGAAGTATGGTTTCTTAATCAAATGTTGTGAAAACACATTCAGTTATTCACAGTTCCATCTTCATGTCAGACGGGCCACCCCATAATTGCTGTGTTTCTGTGTCAGAAGAAACAGCACAGAATTCCAACTGCTGCCCCTAGTATAGAAATTAAAATGACTGCAGTCTCAGCAAAGCTAATAGCATATACACACTCTGAATGCATAAAAAGTAAACATCCCTTTTTACCCCTTAGGCACATTGGGCATAAGGAAAGAGCACCCATATTTTTACAGACCATTTGGCACTAGGTGGGTAATGTGGTCAGCATTACGCTGGCTGTCTTTACTTTCCCAGTACATACATCCTGGTACACATTTAAGGCTAGGTCGACCTGCGATGCCCCATATCATGATAAAAATCCACGAAGCCAGCAGTGGGTTTTGATCACAACACGTTGGAATTACAAGTCAGACTCGCAGCACTTGAGCCATGGATGCCACTTAGAATGCATACAGCAGCCTTTAGAAGTACCAGCATGAACAGTCCACAACCAGAATTGTATATTATTCCCGATAGAAGCGGCAGCTGTAGAAAAAAATATCAACAGTTGCACACACAGTTACTCGCATAATGCACAACCAGTTCTGTGGCAACAGGCCAGTCAGTGGTTTCTGAATCTTTAGTTCATGACACAGGCCACCTTGGGCACAGTCAAATAAGCATTCTGAATAAAACCCACAGCTCACAGTGTCGTATTATACAATCACCTCAGTTGCTGAGCAAAGGAACTGTATACTTTTGGTCCACAAGTAAGGGAAAATGCAACAGCTTACTGCGGCCAGAAGAAAATGATTTACTAGGACTAAAACATTTGGCCTGCCTATCCATCATATTAGACGGGAGCCCACAGCCATAGTCACTAACAGTGATTGCCTGATGAAAACCAATGAAAGTTGTTAGTAACTACAAAACAAAACAAAAATCAGACTTCTTTAATCATATCTATCAAAAGAAAAGAACCATCAGAAAATGTTATCTGCTGTAGTATAGAGAATACAAAAACACCTTCTGTTTGACTTACAAACCTATGCGGCTTAAACCATCTGCAGTTACAATCACACACACACAAACAAAATAGTTAATAAAGGAAGATAACTGCATTGGTAGAGTCAAACAGTTCCAGAAATTAACGCCTAGAGTACTTTATGTACAATTATTATACACTTGAATTTGTGTGTTTTGTGTACAATTTGTATAATCTAATTGAATGAAAGTTGTGTTTAAAAAAAAATGTGTGTCTTACAAACATGTTATTCAGAACGGAGCTCAGTTGTAAGTCAAGCCGACCCTGTATATACATTGTCCATGTGTGGGCTTCTGGGCCAGAAAAAAAAAAGAATAGACACACTGCCCTGTAACAAGCATGTCGTAAAAGATGTATGGGGCGGAAAGGCATAGATAATGCAGCCTACCTGAAAACTACATCATACCGTGTCAGCCGCCCTTTTAAGGGCAAGTGCAAAAGAAGAAGAAGAACTATAATTTTTTTAGTCAAGAATCAGGGTTCTAACTTTACTGTAGATAGGTCACCCCATAACTGCTCTCTTGTGCAGGTAAAAATCACACGAAATCTCCTCCTCTGTCCCATTTGAAAATTAGTGATAAACGTATCAGTCCCAGCAAAACTGAAGCTTGCACAAGCAAAGTAAATGCAAAAGGCAGCCCCCACTAACAAAGAACTGTATAGATTCCATGAGAAAAAAGACCAGCAGAACTTTTAACTTCAGGCATATAAGGCTAGACCTATATTTTTATAGACCAATCAGCACAAGATGGGTGATGTGGTCAGCATCATGCCGGCTGCCTTTACTTCAAGGGACTGCACACAGTACCCACTCAAGGATAGGTCAACCTGGGAGCCAAGGTCATTTAAAAAAAAAAAAGTCTGGCTCCGCCAGGGAGCAAACCCACCACCTTCTGATCCGCAGGCAAGTATCTAGCAACTACACCACGGCAACTCCCCAGCAGGACTTTACAGTATTCAATTTACAAATCCATGTTTAATTTCATTCAGTTTTCAATCCAATTTTCACTGTAGGTCCCAGTTGCCCTGCGGTTTGTGAAAATGGAGGAACTTGTACTGAGACTCTGTTGCCTGATGGAGCCATTGACTGGATGTAAGATGTGGATTGTTTACTGAGGGTTATCAATGAGTTGTTGTGTCTGTCTCTACAGACTTTAAAATTATTTTTATCACAGTCGTCATCACAACGACTGACTGACAGACAGACATCATCATCAGAGTCATCATGATCATAATCCACACTGGCACTATCACTGACACCATTGCTAAGATCATCACTGACATCGTCATTGACATGAACACTGACATCGTCATTGACATGTACACTGACATCTTCAATGACACTGTTGCTAATATCATCACTAACATCATCACTGACACTGATATCATTGCTGAGATCATCACTGACATCATCATTGACATCATCACGGACATCATCAGTGACACCATGGCTATTATTATCATCCTTGATAACACTGATAATATTGCTAACATCATCACTGCACCTTTGATGACACCATCACTGACACCATCACTATCACTGACACCATAAAGAACACCAACATCAACACTGACACAATAAATGACACCATCACTGACATCATCACTGACACCATCATCATCCTCACCTTCATTATTGATGTCATGTATTTATTTTGTCTGAACCATTCTGTATTAACTTCTATGTATTGCCCTGTGTTTTGATTATGTAAAAATTAGCAACTTTTTCTAACTTTGTTAGTCAACAGATCATCCTAATTACACATAAACCATTCAGTCCATAAGTGCTTGGATCCCCTCCTCAGTAAATTTGTAATGGCATCTGTCAGTCCCTGGGGACCACATAGTTGCTGTTCTTTGAATCTGATCATGGTTGCAGATCTACAGTCATCCATTGGTTCTTGCAGACGTCTTGTGTCTCGTAGAGCATTGGCTGTTTTGGTCTGGTCCGTTGCTCGTTTGTCCTCCACAGAGGCTTTACCTGCAAGCCTATCAGCTTGTTTTTTTTTTCTTTTACCCTGTTGAAATTTGTTAAGTCAGTCAAGTTTCCTATGTGGGTTCCTGGGCCCCATTGTTGGGGGGGGGGGGGGGGGGGAGAATAGACCCACCACTACCTCCCAACAAGCATGTTGTAAGAATCGACTAACTGATGGCTTCCTTCACAGTCAGAGAGCATCTGCCTGCGAGGCAAGGAAACAGCAATTTGCATACAGATAAGTCAAATCTGTAAAACATAGGTGCACACAACCCTCAGGATCTGGAGTAAGACTAAAGTCCAGAGATGGTAAAACATATGTGCACACAACCCTCAGGATCTGGAACAAGACCAAAGTCCAGAGATGGTAAAACATATGTGCACACAACCCTCAGGATCTGGAGTAAGACTGAAGTCCAGAGATGGTAAAACATGTGTGCACACAACCCTCAGGATCATGAACAAGACTAAAGTCCAGAGATGGTAAAACATGTGTACACAACCCTCAGGATCTGGAACAAGACTAATGTCCAGAGATGGACAACACAACCAGAACTTTCCACTGGAGTTTACAGCCAGTGAATGCGAAGAAAATGTCAGTAGAGTGCCTTCAACAATTTAGGTTGGCTGTATGATCTGTAACGTTAACTTTGTGTTACTGTAAAAAAATGTGTTTCGTGATTTTTATTCTTTGTAAAACCCTAGCTTGTTGACACGTTGTATTACCATAAATTGTGGTGCACAAGGCAACCGGGTTTACAAGTCTGTCTGGTGTACGAGTCACCCTTAAGATTTTTAGTTCGGAATACCTATTAGGCCAGTACCAACCTAATGTATTTTATACGCACCTGTTAGGTCGACCCCTAGTCTTGGAAATATTTTTAAGGCTTGAAAACTCGACTTTAGTACGATCACCAGAATACTTCTTGAGTATGAAAGTACATGAGCTGGAGAGCCGGCGAGAGACTGAGTTTCTTTCATGCAGAATGTGATGAAAATTACCTGCTACATGATAATGTTGATGACTTGTTCACCAAGTCAATGTGTACATGACAGTTTACAGTAATTTAATATTTCAGCTTGTCTTTTTCAAGGAACAAAAATTGTGAAACACAATGAAACAAATATTTGAAGTCTCTTAAATGAACATAAAAACACTCTTTTTCTTCTTCTTCTTCTACTTCTTCTTCTTCTTCTTCTTCTTCTTCTTCTTCTTCTTCTTCTTCTTCTTCTCTAGTCCTGTTCTGCATCAGATTTTAAAGATGGGTGCCAGCCTTGGTATGTGCTACGTCGATGCTGTTGTTTACAGCCTCGGATATTCATGGCTTGTCTGTTTGACCTCTATATCAGCTACCATTATATGTTTAAGTGACAAGTCTCTCTTGTTACACAATATGGTGGTCGTTTTGACACTAACCATTGCCATTACTTCATGTATTTACCACTTTCGCCGAAGAGGCAGTGTGCTCTTTGAGCTAATTTACTAATCGCTTCAAATGTCCCTCATTAAATCTTAGCCGGGTAGATCTATTGGTTAGCTTGGTAAATTCACCTGTGCATTACTGGGGCCTGTGAGGAAGGCAAAGATGTTTAGTGTCCTAAAATAACTATTTGATGTTAAAACAATAAGGGCTACTTCAACCCCAATAGAAAAAACACACAGAATCACACCATTCATGAACAAGTCTCGCTCCCAAAATTTTTCCCAGGGATCCATATTGGGGAGGGGGAGGGGAGAATAGACTCCTCCCACCCGACTAGCATAGTGACTGATTAGAGGTGTTTCCTTTAAAGTCAGAGGGTATCTGCCTGGGAGGTAAGGAACCAACAGTCTGTATACAAATAGGTCAGATCTGTAAAATGGATATGCATGCAAAACTCAAGTTCGCTTTTTACATCACACCATACTGGATCAGTCCATACACCATACAACATGATGTACATCACAACATTTATATAACCAAAGTCCAGAAGTGGATGAACAACCATAACTTTCTGCCAGAGTTTAAAGCTATTGAATGCTAAGAAGAAGGTGAAGAAGTCTTAACAAGTTATTGACAGAAGTTGCTTGAGGGTATATGCTCCACTGAGAAGCAAATAGAAAAGAAGAAGCAGAAGACAAAGAAGAAGATGTATTGAGTGGGTATTATTCTCTGTTGTTATGAATTGTCCATAATATTATTTGTACATCTGCAGATGTGTTTGTGCCGAGCGCTTCACTGGCACTTTGTGTGAGACGCAAGCTCGTGAAACATGCTCTGACATCAGGTGTGAGAATCGCGGCATCTGCCGAGACGACGGTGCAGATGTCTCCTGTATGTGCTCAAGCGGTTACTCTGGGCGCTTCTGTGAACAAAGAGAAACGGTTGGTTGTTAGTGATTTCTCTAAAACAGCCCCCCCCCCCCCCCCCCCCCCCCCACATCCTGCACCAGCTTTAAAAAATCCTAGTAAAATACAGGCAGTAACCTCCCTCGAAGTCGGAGTACATCTGCCCGCGAGGCAGGGAACAGCAAAAGGGTTGTACACGCAAAACTCAGGTCCAGGTAAAAGCCAAAAGTCCAAGCTGACGACTAACCAGGACCTTCCGCCGGAATTCACAGGCGGTGAACGAAGAAGAAGAAGAAACAGGCAATAACAACTGAAATAGTTCCCCGTGTGGGTTCCAGGGCCCTAATAGAGGAAAAACAAGAAAAGACCCCACTGCCTACCGAAAAGCATATCGTATGAGTTGACTAATTGCCAGCTTTCTTCGAAGTCGGAGTGCATCTGCCTGAGAGGTGAGGAACCAACAGGCTGCATACAAATGTTTCAGATCTGTCAAACGGTTGCACAGGCAACACCCAGGTTATGAAAGAGGACTGCAGTCCAGAAGTGGACGAACAACCAGAACTTTCCGCCTGAGTTTACAGCCAGTAAATAGGAAGAAGAAGAAGAGCTGAAATAGTTAACTCTGATGATTTGGTCTTCTGCTTGAACTCTGAAAAGGCTTGCATCTAATTCATCTATGGTAGTGAGGTTGTCTTAAAAGATATATAAACCCTATCTTGATATACGGAAGTGAATCATGAAAAGTTGGTAAATTGATGAAAACCTATTTGGAAGCTGCAGAGATGTGGTTTTATAGATGAATGATGAGAATACCCTGGACAGATAAAAAGAGTAATGAAGATGTCTTGAAACTGACTCACGAAGAGGTCTGACTACCCACATCAGAAAGAGACAATCTACATTCTTTGGTCATGTGATGAGAAGGAGAAAACTGGAGTACATCGTGACGGTAGGAAAGTTAGAGTGGAGAAGAGGCAGAGGGAGACTGAGAGAAAAGATGCTGGACAGTTTGACATCATGATATGGAGGATCATCTGTGTCAGAGTTTATTGAAAGTACGCGAGGCAGAAGGTTGGTGTACAATACTGGTCCTGTTTTCAATTCTCATTTTCATGTGAATGTCTAGTGTAGTTAGTATCAAATCTGTCTTACAATTGAAAGATGCTGTGTTAATAATTATGAAAGCACCCATGATTGTGACCACCAAGTGCCGATTGGTGTATAAAATATTTTTCTAGCCCATTAAGCCTGAAAGTGTGGAAAAGGATCCTTTAAAAAAAAAGTTTTTTATTTTTGTTTTTATATACATTAGGACTTTTAGATGACATACATTGGAACATGAGTTTGTCATTTAGTAGGGCCTTCACTTTTGTTCCAAATGAGTTTTCCCACATACGTTATCACCCATGCACAGTGGCAAGGCTGATGCATACTAGATGTTTTCTGGGCACTGCATCTCAGGTGCCCCCAACTCCAAGATCCCCTGCCAGCTTAGTTAAGGCAGATATAAGCCATTATCCATAGCGCACGACGGGGACGTGTGGCAGGAGTCTTGCATGAGGATCTGTAAAACAAGCACAGAGCCTGCTGCCACCCAGAGTGAGGTACAGAGTATCTCCTTGTGCACATGACAGTGGTATTAACTTTCCCTCACACCTGTGACTGAAATCCCTGTGCCACACCAAGCAATATCATACCATACAGAACTATGTCACACTATATCAAACCTTCTTATATGATGGAAAGTCAATAAGTCATAAATGGTTGTTTAAAAAAAAAAATACAGATGATAACAACTTGAAAACCATTTATTTTTACACGTGCACTGTCCCTCTTTTTTTCAATGCTATTTCCACCAACATTATTGCACTTGTCTCCTCATTTTTTTATCAGTCCTCCAAAACCTGCTTCATAGAACTGCATGCTCTGTTTTCTCAACCACATTTTCACTTCGCATTCAACTTCTGCGTCATTCACAAAACGTCTCCCGCCAGGGTGGGTTTTCAGTAGACTAAAAGGGTGGAAATCGCTAGGAGCTAAGTCGGGGCCAATGCGCATGCAACATCTGGCGCCACCTAATGAAAGGAGACATAAAGTCAGATGTTGCTGACACCTAATGACACCTTTAGAAACCACCAGCTAATGTTCCTGCCATCCCATATTGACTTCCCCTCGTACAATACAATATCATGTACATCACACCACACTTTACCAAGCCATCCAATACAATACAATGCCACACCATAATCATTCTATACCATGTGCTGAAATTCTCCTTGATCTTCAATGTCCAGTATTCTTCTTGATTTCTGCAATGAAGCTGGAGCATTTACAGTAATATCCATGTGCAATAACAGTAATCTTCACCAAAACGAACCTACACATGACCATAATATACCATGTTAACACCACTGGCTATTGATTTAAGAACTGACATCAGCACACCGAGCACACCCAAAGAGCTCAGTCTCCTGCAGCAAATATTTTTAAGGTGTAGGTGCTGATTTTTTTTGTTTAGAACCACACCAGTTGTACATACCTCAAACACTACCCTGAATGTCTTTTTGTGCTGGATCCACATTTAACTTCAAATTCACACATCCATACGCATGTTATTTCATCTGACATTGTGTCGTCCATTAGCATTAATTCACATTTAGTCATCAGAATGCCAGCTTTATTTGTTTTGTGTGCCCCTACTGCTACCTCCTTTTGTAGCCAAAATATTCACTCGTTCATTGCTGCGCACTCGTGCATATCCCAGAAGCCACTCAGTATACCATGTCATTGATGCTACATTATTCTAAAATCGGTCTTAGTGTTAGTCCTAGCCGATGTTTCAACTTCACTGCAATCAGGTTTCCCCAAAGTTGCTCCATTCCTGTGCAGTCCAAATCGAATGAAATGTCCCTCACTGTTTTACATTGCAAGAGAAGCTCTGGGGAACCTGTGGCGACTTTAAATGTATAATCCTATTTGTGACCCAGACGGGACTTAATGTGACTGATGTAGAACGAAGAAGAAGAAGAAGTCCCTCACTGTGGCATTTTGGAAAACTGGTGAACAAACAATTTTAAAACCAATCAACAGGTAACAGAAGGAGGCTCCTTGTATTTCACCAAGATGATGGGTAACCTGTCGGTGAGTGTGGGCAGTAGTATCATCCTGGAGTGTGCTGTCAACGATCCCACAGCCCACGTCATGTGGTCAGTTGCTCAGTGTCTTTGAGAGTGTGCTCTTGTCGTCTTTCTTTCTTTCTTTTTCTTTCTTTCTTTTGTTCTTTCTGTCTGTCTTTTTTTTCGTACTTTTTCTTTCCGTCTTTCGTTCTCTTTATTCCTTTTTTTTCATCCTCTCTTTTTTCTTTCTTTCTTTTTTTCTTTTTTTTTTTTTCTTTCTTTCTATCTTTTAATTTTATGTTTTCTTTCCGTCTTTCGTTCTCTTTATTCCTTTTTTTCTTTCTTTCTGTATTTTTCTTTCTTTCTTTCTTTTGTTCTTTCTGTCTGTCTTACTTTTTCTTACTTTTTCTTTGTCTTTCTTTTATCCTTTCTTTTTTCTTTCTTTCTTTCTTTTTTCTTTCTTTCTTTTTCTTTTTTCTTTCTTTTGTTCTTTCTGTCTGTCTTTCTTTTTTCTTTTTTTTGTTTCTTTCTGTCTTTCGTTCTCTTTATTCCTTTTTTTCTTTCTTTCTTTATTTTTCTTTCTTTCTTTCTTTTGTTCTTTCTGTCTGTCTTTCTTTTTCTTACTTTTTCTTTGTATTTCTTTCATCCTCTCTTTTTTCTTTCTTTCTTTCTTTTTTTTCTTTCTTTCTTTCTTTTTTTCTTTCTTTCTTTCTTTTTCTTTCTTTCTTTCATTCGTTCTTTCTGTCTGTCTTTCTTTTTCTTACTTTTTCTTTCTTGTCTTTCTTTCATCCTCTCTTTTTTCTTTCTTTATTTTTTTTTCTTTTTTTTCTTTATTTATGTCTATAGCCTACAAATCTGACAATCTGTATATTGGTCTGTATTTTTGTCAGCTGTCTTTTCTTTGTTTTTCTTACTTTTTCTTTCTTGTCTTTCTTTCATCCTCTCTTTTTCTTTCTTTCTTTTTTCTTTCTTTTTTTTTTTCTTTCTTTCTGTCTTTTCATTTTATTTTATCTTTCCGTTTTTCGTTCTCTTTATTCCTTTCTTTCTTTCTTTCTTTTTCTTTCTTTTGTTCTTTCTGTCTGTCTTTCTTTTTCTTACTTTTTCTTTCTTGTCTTTCTTTCATCCTCTCTTTTTTCTTTCTTTCTTTCTTTTTTTTCTTTCTTTCTTTCTTTTTCTTTCTTTCTTTCTTTTGTTTTTTCTGTCTGTCTTTCTTTTTCTTACTTTTTCTTTCTTGTCTTTCTTTCATCCTCTCTTTTTTCTTTCTTTTTTTTTTTCTTTCTTTATGTCTATAGCCTACAAATCTGACAATCTCTATATTGGTCTGTATTTTTTTCAGCTTCCTAAGCTTTATGTTTGCCTATTTTTTTATTTGTTCCTTCCTTCCTTCCTTCCTTCCTTCCTTCCTTCCTTCCTTCCTTCCTTTTTTCTTTCCTTTTTTTTTCTCTCAATTTTCTTTCTTTGTTTCTTTATTTATGTCCATAACCTACAAATCTGACTATCTATCTATCTATTTGCCTATCTTTTTGTCTGCTTCTCAATCTAGTTTCTTCTTCTTCTGCGTTCATCCGAAGATGTGATTGCGTTTTGTCCGTTTACAGCATGGCTGCGATACTTGCACCTTTCGGCCAACACATCCTACTTCTGCGGATATTTTTTGAACGGTGGTGGTGCCCCAATCAGGCTGGTCCAGAGAGGCCACATAATGCTGATCAGCCCTCAAGACAAGGCAGGGGCAGAACATGAGCATTCCCCACCATCCAAGGAGGCTTCCACGAATGCAGAGTTAATACACGGTGCTCTGGTACTGGGCTCACCCAAGGAATCGTCACGTCCAGCTCATGACTGTCGAACCTCACGTCCATATATTGAGCATCTCATACATCTCTTTTGTAGCCAACAGTATGCAGCCTGCAGACCTGGGATTTCATTTACCTACACCACAAAATGAGTACTTTGCTTCTTTTGCATAATCTACAGTTTGAAACCATTCTTCCTGTATCTTCTTTTGTAAAAATCAGCTTGTGCCGCTAGGCGTCGCAGTCTATCAGATGATCGGCAACCGAGCCAGGGCGCGCTCAGTCGCTTCATATGCTGTGATGTTATGAAGTCTCAAGTTGTCCTTGACTCCTTCAATCCATCTTCTTCTTGGTCTTCCCCTGCCTCTTGGTGTTTCGATTTTCATGTTGTATGCTCTTGATGCTGGTATCGTTGGTTCCATTCTCATTAAGTGACCAAACCATTTCATTCTTTGCTTCTCAATAAATTTAACGATGGGTATGGTTTCAATAGTTCTTGTAATCACATCGTTTCTCACTCGATCTCTTCCTGTATGCAACAGGTTATTCCAAGATCTGATCATGACAAACACTGATTGGTCCCGTGGGGTAGAGGTCCACCCGGGAGGTGTGGTTGTCATCCCAGAGGTTGAGGACGCACATTCAGGCCGATACACCTGCATGGCGGTCACAGCTGATGACCTTGTCGAGAAGTCCATGTGGTTACAGCTGAAAGAGCCATGCAGCCTGCGTGAGTCATATTATATTTGTTACACTGTGTGAAATGATGCTGTTCCTGGATTCTAACTGGACCTGCCTGGACGTGTGTCTAACTTCTATCATGTTGTTAAGTGAGTTGGAACACAATGATGTTAACCACACCCACTGGAATCGGTCGAATGTTTATTGCAGTTCCCAACAACAATATAGTCCAGTCGGTAGTCTCGTTACCTAGTCGTCGTGAAGTTGGCTAACACATTCTATGGCAGGAAACATCATTCATCGAGCACACATGTATTTACCTTTCAGTCCAGGCTTCTCATTTTGACGAACATGCATGGAATCATCCGTAACGTAGATTTAGCAACCGCTCATCTCCCTTCATGGACTGAACACTGCAGCCATCCACTTGCTTTCACAATGCAGACGACATTAATTTGAAAGACAATTCTTCCAGTCAGCACATTCTGACCGCTTCCATTTCTGTCCAAAAACCAATTGCTGTTCTCTCCTTTGCCTTTCCAAACCTCTGTTCCCTTTGCTCGGAGTTTGGGCTGGTAATTATTCACTCCCCTTAGTGACTATCTGTTATTTCGTGTAGCCCGTTTTCTCACTGGCCTGTCAATCTGCCACGTCATACAGGGTTCCCTGAAATTTCCCTCATTACACTTGACTTTTTTTTTAATATGCTTTAGAAAATCCAAGCATGGTTCATAGGAAAAATATGGGTTAGGCGCTTAACCTGCATCTTTGTGCCGTGTCATGTGGGTTTCGCCTAACCTGCTTCTTTGTGCCGTGTCATGTGGGTTTCGCCTAACCTGCATCTTTGTGCCGTGTCATGTGGGTTTGGCCTAACCTGCATCTTTGTGCCGTGTCATGTGGGTTTCGCCTAACCTGCATCTTTGTGCCGTGTCATGTGGGTTTCGCCTAACCTGCATCTTTGTGCCGTGTCATGTGGGTTTCGCCTAACCTGCATCTTTGTGCCGTGTCATGTGGGTTTCGCCTAACCTGCATCTTTGTGCCGTGTCATGTGGGTTTCGCCTAACCTGAATCTTTGTGCCATGTCATGTGGGTTTCGCCTAACCTGCATCTTTGTGCCGTGTCATGTGGGTTTCGCCTAACCTGCATCTTTGTGCCGTGTCATGTGGGTGTTCATGGCAACAAGCATGAGCATTATATTGCAGACACTGAGGTTGCTGTGGCTGGTCCAGCACTGGACAGAAGCAATGTTATCAGTGCAATGGTCAGCACTTACCATGAAGTGAATACGGCAAAGGGCATGACTCCATATATCTGTCTAGGCTGATGGACATGGGAGTGCAGCCTGCAGCTGCAAGAAATGAATATTTCACCAAGGGGACAAAATGTTTGGTTAATCAACACAGAAAGAACAGGCATCATCAATCATATTCATTTGTGGAACTTTTAAGGAGATGGGTAGGACCTATGGATCTGCCTGAAATGCTGTGCTGAAAACCTTTACTAATCACTATTTATTATCCAAGAAAAGTGGCTGGATTCACACACTAAATTCTCTCCTCAAGACTCGCTTCATTGCCTCTCTGGAGAATGCAATTTATTATATTCAGACTAAGGACAGGGCACAACAGATTTCATCAACATATGTTCAAACTCTTCGGTGTAGGAAACATGGAGCTGTGTCTCTGTAGGGGGCTGAAAATGCTGAGCATGTGCTAGCTCCAACACTGTCAGCTGTATGCTGACAACAGAGACCCAATCTGGCCCTGTTCCAACCACAATGAAGACAAAGCTGTATGGTACCTGAGAGGATATGGACTGCATGGTAGCTTTCATAACGGCTACCGGCCTCCTGATATGAGTTTTCTGACAGAAGGATCAAAGAAGAAGAAGATTACTTCTTATTCTTTGTGTTTACCAGCTCTGAACTCAGGCAGAAAGTCCTGGTTGTTAGTCTTCTTCTGGACTTTAGTCTTGTTCCAGGATTTAAGTGTTGCCTGGAAATCCGTTTTTCAGGTCTGGTTTATTTGTGTGCAGAATGTTCTTTCTTTCCCTCACAGGCAGATGCACTCTTACTTTAAAGGAAATGTCGATCCTATCATTGTTGGCCAGGATTTTTTAAAATAAACTAATTAAGGGCATTTTCTTCGAAGTTGAAGCACATCTGTCTTAGAGGCAAGGAACCAACAGTCTGCATACAACTAAGCAAGATCTATAAAATGTATGTACAAGCAAAACTCAGAGAAGAAGAAGATACCCTTGACATTGTTAAATCTTTACTTCAGCATCTGCTGTGAAACCTCAGAGGAGTGGCTATCTGAGCGGTTAAGAACATTGACTCTTATTCAGGATACCTAGGTTCAAAGTCTCAGTAAGTAAAAGTAAAGGGCCTTTCTTCTTACGCCATGGGTGCATCTGGTATATGGTGCTAGAGGTATATTTTTATAGATCAGTTGACCTTTGATGGGTTATGTGGTCAATATCATCTTCTTTCTTCTTTGTTGTAAGCTCTGGTGGAAGGTCCTGGTTGTTCAACTATTTGGACTTTGGCTTTGTGCCAGGGCTTGAGTTTTGTGTGTACATTCGTTTTACTGGATTTTTTGTGTGCAGTTGGTTATTCCTCGTCGCTGGGTCAGATGCACTCTGGCTTCAAAGGAAGCCTCTAATTAGTTGACTCCTACGACATGCTTTTTTGGGTAGGCAGTGGGTCTGTTCTTGTTTTCTCCACAATGGGACCCCCAGAACCCACACGGGGATGGTCATTATCTATCCAGCCATCTTTACTTCTCAGGACTTCACCTGGTACCCATTTTAGGCTGGGTCGACTTCAATTTCAATTGAAGTTCAATTTTTGTTAAAAATCCAAATAATGTGGAATTGAGACCAAGACTTTCATGTTTGGCAGGTCATCTAGCTGCTACTCTACCGCAACTTCCCAGACCTCAGTAAGGTGAAAGACCTCATTTTTTTTCTGTAGGAGGCAGAAATAAAACCCCCAACCTGCACAGGTCATAACGATTGCACTAGCCATTGAGCCGAAAACCCTCTGTCCTACCCAGAGCCATCTGAACAGCATTATAGGGCCCTGGGCAGACCATTGTGCTGAGGTCCCTATGACAGTCGCAAAGAGAAATGAAATGTAAATGGTCAAAAATATTGAACATATATTTATTTTACCTGGCACTTAAAAAAAACTGATGTTAAAACATAAAAAATAGATTAGCACACATAGTATGAAATTACTTTTAACTTTTTGTATGGCAGGTCACTTGACCTACCCAGATTAGCATAAATCCGCAATGCTCATGGAGCCCCTGAGCAACTGACCAGCGGGCCCATGCATCAGGGCAGCACTGATCCTACCCTGACACTAAAATCTTCTTCCTCTTTTTCTCCTTCCTCTTCTTTGCATTCACCAGTTATAAACTCCAACAGAAAGTTCTGGTTGTTTGTCCACTTCTGGACTGTAGCCTTGCTCCAGTACCTGTTCTTATTTTCCCCAACAAAAGGGCTCCTGAACCCACACAACGACCTAAAATATTAATACAATACAGGTAGTAACAATTTTTTTTTTGGTATAAATCCTCGGCTTAGATGTGACAAAGTTTCCAAATAACGTGACAGTGAAGGAAGGCCACACAGCCATGTTCCAGTGCTATGTTCCTGATGCTGACGTCATGCTGTGGAGAAAGGATGGGGACATTGTTACCCAGGGGCCAAGGAAACGGGTATGTGTCGCATGCTGGTAAAATTTTATCTGATTGTTCAGTTTAGGGTGAAACACGAATCAGAGGTTCTGAAGAACCACATGGGGTGGTATTACCCAGGGACCATGGAAACATGTAAGTGTGGTTTTCTGACTAAATGTTATCTGATTGTTCAGTTTAGGGGGAAACAGGATGCAGAAGTGCTGAAGAACCACATGGGGTGGGGCACCAGGATGTGTGCTCATTCTATACTAGTCACGACATATCTGCACCTGTCCATGGTCATCCTAGAAACAGGTCTCCAATGGGGGAAAGGGGGGGGGGGGCCTGGACAACATTGATAGGACTGATGTATCCTGAGAAGATGCTTGACGGTCTTGTTGCATGGCATGGAGGTGTGTCGGCACACGAACTGATACATGCTGCAGGAGATCGCGGATTATGGAAAGGCATGATCGCCCACGCCAGTCGGCAAGGCACCTGATGATGATGATATATCCTATGAAATTGAAATGCACCTGCCTGAGAGGCATGGAAACAAAAGTCTGCACACAATAAGTCAAATCTGTAAAATGAATATGCATGCAGCAGTCAAGTCCTGGTACAAGAATACAGTCCAGAAGTGGATACACAACCAGGGCTGTCTGCCACAGTTGACGGCAGGTTAGCCTCAGAAAAAGAACAAGGATGAAACAAACACTGTAATGATGTCAAAGATGTAGGTGGGAGGAGATTGTTATAGAAAATGTGACAGTTCAGTTTCGGGTGAAACAAGCCATGTACAAGAAAAGTCTAAGATTAAGATGATAGTTAAATTTGATTTCATCTGATTGTTCAGGTTTAGGGTAAAATGAACCTTGCATCGATCTTCGTGGACCTCAGAACAAAAGATAATTGAACTATATAAATATATTATCAGTAACTGAAATTTTGGGAATGTTAATAATGGGCATGAAATAGATAACCAAAGAGACGATAAACAGAAGTACAATCAAGTTGGCTATAAGAACATCACTTGCTTGCAAGCCTTATGTTCATGTTTTAATTCCTATGAGTGTTAAAATATAAAAAAATGTATCTGAACTTCATGGTCAATCAAGCATAAAATAGTAACCAGGAAATTTCTGCCAAGTAAATATGGTCAGCGTTATATTGACCATATCAACCATCGGAGACAGAGTAAAGTTGTGGAACAAGGCTGAAGTCCAGGAGTGGAGGAACAACCAGAAATTTCCACCGGCACTTACGGCTGTGAACATTAATAATAATAATAATAAGTTTGTATTTCATTACAAATTAATCATCATATTTGGGTCATTTAGTCATCATCCCTATGCCATATGCAGATTTTAGTGAACAACTACCTGGTGATCAGTCCAGTGATGGAGACTGATGCTGGACGTTACACTTGTGCTGCCAGATCTAAGAGCGGATGCTTTGCTCGGGTTTCTGCCTACCTGACAGTTGAAACTGTGGGACACGGAAAAGGTTGGTTGTTTAAACACGTTGGGCCAAGCCACTTCATGTATCAGTTACTAGTTATATGTTGTACCAGATGAGTGCTCTGTGGAAAGGCAAAGAACACACAGTTGCCACTGTCAGTTTGCTGAATCAAAATTGTGTTATGGCATGTTAGTGTATCAGCTGCAGCTTAATTTATGTATGTATCTGTATCCTTTATAAAGGGCTGGTTTAACAAGGTTTGCTAGTAGAAGGAATTTCGCGTCACAAAATTGTTTTCATCTAAAAAAGGGTCACCAACATGAAGGTTTGGAAAGCTTTGTCCTAAGGAATATATTGAGGGTGGAATCAAAGTACTTATGAACTGAATAGTTGAATGAATAGTGAGTTTGATCTGTCAACTATCTTTTAATACTTCCTTCTGTTCCTGACAGTTAAAACTAAGCCAGTCAACAACTGCCTTGAAACGGTTCTGCCATCGTTGCTGAAAAACACTAATATTGGAGCTCTGTTGAAAACAGAAACAACACAGTAAATTCCAAATAAAAAATATAAATTTCATATGAGTGCAGAAGAAAGAAGATATATTTATTTAGAAAAGCCTGAGGTTCCCTACTCTTGTTGTTGTTGTTCTTCTTCTTCTTCTTCATGTTTATCAGTTGTAAGGGGGAAAGTCCTGATTGTTCTTCCATTTTTGGACTTGAGTCTCGTTCTAGGACTGAGTTTCTGTGGCTCATTCATTTTTTACTGATCTGGCTTAAATGTTCTCAGTCATGTGCGCCCTGACTTTGAGGAAAACAACGTTGGCCAAGCTTCAGTTTGGGAATCTAGGGTGATTACAGAAAGATATAGAAAGGTCTTAACTCTACCAAACCGATGAACCACTTCTGCGTTAATTTCCTAATCTGCCACTAAACCGCTGTACCTCATTGTCGGTACGTGAAAACAATTCGTCACAAACTAAAAATAAATAGCCAATTGTGGTCAGACCTCAGGGATAGTCATTCCAGGTGTCTGCCCGCGTGTGTTTGGATTTACTTTGTGTGGTTTAACGTGAAAAGATTCTGAAAATTCACAATGAAATGAGCGACTGATAAACCAAGCACATCGACAGGAAAGTGAAGCAGATCTAGGTTTTTCACAGTCCAACAGGTGATTGATACTTTGGTTGATTCAGACTCTGAGGAGTCAGAATTTCATGAAGAATACCTTCCCAGATGAAGTGACACAGTCAGTGAGAACTTGAGTGATAAGGAGAATCTTGAAAATTATAGAATTAAAACTAGTTAGTTAGTTAGTTAGTTAGTTGGGTTATCCTCATTGCACTCCGGACATGTCCATAGGTGCTCAAATCCTCCCCTCAGTATGAACCCCAACGTCCGATGGCTAATAGTACCAGTTCTATGTTGATTAACAAGTCTTCTGGCGTAGCTGGTGTGCGTCTCGTTTTTTGCTGTGCCGATCTTAATTCCCAAGTCTGCCATTCTGGCGAGTGATGTGGATTCACTGCCACCAAAGTCGTCTATCCTTCCCATTTCTCTGAGGGCATTGATAATATCAGCATGATCCAAAGGCTGACCGTCGGTAGTGATAGCGGATCCAGCCAACCTGTCAGCTCTTTCATTTCCATCGACGCCTGCGTGTCCTGGAACAAAAATAAAGGTGACTCCATGGACAGTGGACTTCTGTAATGATTCAAGCCATTGTCTTCGCACTGAACCTGCCTGAACCCTCCGGATCATACTCATTGAATCACTGAGTATACACACGCGGGTGTATTTTTGTGTTTCAAGCCAGGCAAGCGCTTGTGTCACTGCCATCACCTCCATCGTCATGCTGCTGGTTGTCATGGAGAAGGCGCCGTTGGCTTCTTTGACTGTTCTGCCCGCTGAGCGTGCTGTAAATGCCCATGTGCTTCTTCTTTGGCGTATAACGGATCCGTCTGTATAGATTATTGCATCTGCTTCGTCTGAATTTTCACCGATGAGAGCGTTGACCTCTGCATTAACAGCAACAGGATTCTCTTCTCTACATCGCCTGTTGAGTGTGACAATACAGGAAAATGTACAAATAAACGCCTGAGGCACAGGTATCCATTCTGCACCAGTTATGATGTCGGTTAGGCTGCATATTTGCCTAATAACATCTTCTGCCCGACCTAGCCACGATTTCCCCCTCTTCAGTCTGTCGCCCTTTTCACTAAAAAGCGCTTGATGCAGTGGGTGTTTCTTATCAGCACATATTTTGAGATATGCCCGAGCCCTCCACATCCTGATCCTTTGGTTCATTGTTGGAAAGTCAAGTAGATACCTCATTGCTCCACAGGATGTGTCTCTAGTACATCCCAAAATAATGCGCATGGCTTCATTTTGCACCTTTTCGAGTCGTTCAATCTGGGTAGCACTGACAGTGAGGATGGCCAGAGCGTATTCAATGGGGGAAAGGACCAGACCGTAGAATAGAAGTATTAGTAGTCTTTGCTCAATGTTGGAAGCAGCCATAATCCTCATTGCAGATAGACCTTTGCGTGCTTTTGTTATCACATGGTCAACGTGTTCCCTGAATGACAAGCTGCGATCGAACCTCACCACGAGAAACGTCATAACGTTGGTTCTGATCAATACATTATCACCCATTTTCACTTCTGGTAAGTCCGACTTGACAATGTGATTGTTCAAAGAGAACCATGACACTGATGCCTTCGAAGGATTGACATAGGCATTGGAACCATCACACCAGGCGGCAATTCGATCGAGTTCTTTGTGCATAGTGCTGGCGATCTCCTGTCTATCACGCCCGTCGATAAATCAAAATGTCATCAGCAAATGACAAAGTCCTCCCCTTTCCATTCAACTGCTGCTCAGTGATCATCACCGTATAAACGTTGAATAAGACTGGTGATAGCGGTGATCCCTGTGGCAAGCCTGGACATATCGTTTGCGGTTCTGAGGACCAGCTACCACATCTTAGTACAATCTTTCTCTGGAACAGGACCGCAGCAATCCAGCGGATCAGAATAGGATTAACTTCTAGTTTAAGCAGTAATTGCATTAAATAATCGTATGGTACTTTATTGTAGGCATCTTCTAAGTCCAACACTGCCGCACATGTCTCTTCTTTAATCTGAAATCCCTCGTACACATCGTAGGCGAAAACTGCAGCATTGAACCATGTCTCTTTATTTAACCTGTACCCTCCAAGTGTTGGTGGGAACTTATCATGTAGTTCTAAGAAGGTGGTCAATCTTTGTGCGACAATTTTTTCCAAAAGTTTGCCAACAGTATTCTGCATCGAGATGATTCTGTAGCCGCAGATCTTCGAGTGGTCTTTATTAGGCTTTGGTAGTGGGAACAAATAACTATGGAGCCATTCCTCTTGTATCTGGCCACTCTGGATGCTGATATTGAATTCCTTTGCCACGCTTTTCAAATAGAATTAAAACTAGATCGATAGTAAGAGAAGAGGGGGTGTTCCTCAGACAGCAACATCTGGTGCTTACTTTGGGAAACAAGGCTGATCCTGCTGGATGGATTGGCACACAAAGGTGGAATGTTGGTGCTAGATGTTTGCATGTAACTTATATTTTTGTATAACATGTTGATTTTTTTCATGTTAATGCCCAGGAGCTCAGGTATATGGGACAGTTAGGTTCAGGGCCTCAGGTCTGGTAGGGTTAACCAGTATGAGCCCTGGAAATAACATGTCTCACTGCTTTCATTTATTTATTTCTGCTGTAATTGTAAATTATTGCTTTCTAACAGAATGTGGGCGACCTCACAGCAGGCCCCTAGATGGTGGAGCAGTCAGAATTAGCAGCGGTAAAGAAGCTCTTCCAGGTTCGGCCCCTTGGCATGTCATTTTACGAGAGGATAGAAAGGTGCACATGCTTTTTATGTGTGTGTATATCAAAGATCACTTTATTTATACATAGATTAATTTGTGAGCTCCTTCTGCAGGGGGAGAATATTAGCACATTGTATGGACATGAGGCATCTGTGGCTTATGCGTTGCGAGACCGACTCTTAATTCCAACGTAACGCTATCGAAACCCACTGCTGGCTGCGGGGTTTTTATTGCAGGTCGACTCAGCCTAAAATGGCTACCAGGATGTGTATCCTGGGGAAGTAAAGATGGCCAGCGTAATGCTCACCACATTACCCACCTAGTGCCGAATGGCCTGTAAAAATTTGGGTGCTCTTCCCATATGCCTGATGCGCCCAAGGCGGGAAAAGGAATCTTTACTTTTTACTTACGGACTGTAGCACCAGTGAGAATTAAGCACTATAGCACCATTCAGTATCCAGGTATGTGTACAACGTATACTGTATATCAGATAATCATGGACTGCAGGCGCAGCAAATCCAGTAGCATACACACGCATTAATAACATTAATGAGGCAGCCATCAGAAGTGCCAACATGAATGCTGTATATGTTAATTTGCGGGCTGGCTTTCTCATTTCGAAATGTAGCCTTCTTCTTGTGGGTTCCCCTGCCCTGTTTAAGTGAAAAAGGGGGGGGGGGGGGGAGAATAGATTCATTGTCCCCTAACAGGCATGTTGTAAAAGGTGACTAGTTAGTGATTAGGTGAAATTTAACATGTTGGGCCGAAAGGCATACAGTTGGGAGGCAACTGAGATGTGGTTCTTGAGAAGAATGTTGTGAATACCTTGGACTGCCTGAATGACTAACAAGGATTGCCTGGAAAGTAGAATGTTATTTACAACAGTGAGAAGTAGACAAAGTTCTTTGGTCATTTGATAAGACAAAGAGCACTAGAAAATATTGTGATGACTGGAAAGATTACTGGTTGAAGAGGAAGACCAAGAAAAATGATGGTGGATGGCTGAAGACAGTGGCATGGGGGAATATCATCAGTGGAATTTATCCAGATCATCAAAGACCGAGATCTGTGGAGATGCATGAACGCCTACTCTAGCTGCAAAGACACTTAAAGATTATATATATATATATATATATATATATATATATATATATATATATATATATATATATATATATCGTAGCCTAGCTGTAAACCACAATACAACACCCTACCTGCCTTTTAAGAGCAAATGCAGAAAAAACACATTTAGTTTTAAGGAAGACATGAAAGCGGTGCTTTTTTCCTGGCTGTAAAAGCCACGGTACACAGTACCTTTTAAAATATTTTTAAGGCATCTTTATGTTTAGGTTTAGACAACGGATCAACATCATGGCACAAGGGTAGTAACCCATATGTGCTCAATTTCTACTTCTAACTCGTCTGAGTCCGAAGTGCCGTCAGGCTACTCTTTTAGATTTCCAATTGCCAAGGGATTTTTTTTTATGTGCGCAACAATACGATCTCACTACCCAGAGACCAGGGAAAATTACTAGAAGTCCACGTGTAAAAAATCCCAGTCTTCACCTGGGCCTGAACTCGGGACCTCCAGCACTCGAGGCGGACGCCATGCCTCGAAACACGCATTTCCTCCCCGCCCCTCACTTTGTGGTGAGTACCAAAACCCTTTTCAGCACCTTGTGAAATGGCTGATACATCCTTGAAACCAACCCACGACCTTCAGAGTGTAAAAAAAATGGCTTGACTCCTTCCCCACAGAAACCCCAGAATCTTCACTGTGACGTTTCCTGAAGTTCTCTATGTCTGGTTAACACAACACATTTTCATTGTCTTTCAGGACACAACATTTTGTGGAGGGTCTCTGATTTCACCAGACACAGTTTTGACCGCCGCCCACTGTATTGGACAGTTTGAGATCACCTTTGGCTACCCTTTTCATCCACGCCACATACAGATCTTTCTGGGAACGCGACATTGTGCTGGTAACAATGGCATTTTCAGGTGAGCAGCAGATCCTTAGCAAAACCTTGAGCTGTCATCAGGGTGTAGTAGGAAGCCAGTCGGTCGGTCCCCCGTGGTCTTTACCGTTTACCACTTCATAAGAATGACCAGGGGATCTGGCCAACACTTAACATTCAGGAAAAGGTTTGAGGTTTGAACAAGGGACAAACATGGCACACAGGTAGTAACCCATAAGTGCTCTGTATTTCTTCTAACTCCAGTCTATGTCCGAAGAAGCTCAGCAGAGTGCATGGGCTCCAAACCGGAACCTCCAGCACTCGAGGTGAACACCATGCCTCAAGACCACGCAGCCCCCTCAGGAAAAGTGAACATACCGTTAGACTACATCATAATGAAATTTTGTGCTAGGGTGCTGAAGCTGCGTTTACTTCCCATGACATTACCTGGTACCCATTTTAGGCTGAGTCGACCTGCAGACCATGGTAAATGTAGAAACAAATCTGCCTCTATATAGATTTAATCTTTAGATGTTTCAGTGTGGGATGTGAGCATCTAACTACTATGCCACTGTTGCTTCTCTTTTTCAGTCTCAGTATGTTAAATTACATTTGTCTGTTTTCTGTGACTTTATATTCGCTTGCTCTTGATACATAAGTTCTCCCCATACTGGAGACCCAGTGCTTGCTCAACAAGCATGTCATTAAAGATGACTATTTAGAGGTGTTTACTTCATAATTTGAGTGAGCACATCTGCCAGAGAGGTGGGAAACCAGCAGTCTGCATATAAATAAGCATCTGTAAAAGGTGAAAAAAGCATCTGGCTAAGCTAATTTTCAGCTCCTAGCTCTGTTCAGATTTGAACCCAGGACCTTCGGATCCACAGGTGAGCATCTAGTCCCTACACCATGGAGGCTCCCAAATACAGTTAGTGAAGATACTTTTAACCCAAGAACTTGCCTGCTGTTGAATCTGGTTTTCTCCATTCCACAGACAAATCAAGTCATATACACTTCATGAGCAGTTCAATGACACCCTCTACAACAATGACATTGCCGTCATCAAGCTGGACAGCCCTGTAGATTATTCAGAGGAAGTGTTGCCCATCTGTCTTGAGACTCCTGACTTTCTTGAGGAACTGCTAAAACCTGGTGAGCAAACATTGAGGACGATAGGCAGAGTGACATACCGATGAATAAATAGATCAATGGTTCTCAACCTTCCTAATGCCTCGACCCTTGAATACAGTTCCCCATGTTGTGGCGACCCCTAACAATACAATTATTTGTGTTGCTGCTTCATAACTCCAGTCAGTGTGTGTTTTCTGATGGTATTAGGCAACCCTTGTGAAAGGGTCATTTGACCCACAAAAGGGTCCCGACCCACACGGAGGGGGAATTGTAGTTGGGCTGCATCACAGTTCTATGGATGAATTGACAGCTGTGGGGATGCACGGATAGACATGGATTGATAATGTTTTGATATACTGAATGGCTATATGATTAGGTGGGGTGTCCAAGGCTTAGGCGTTGCGAGTCAGACTTGTAATTCCAACGTAGGATTGAAACCCACTGCTGGCTGCTTGGATTTTTATCGTGGTATGGGGCGCCGCAGGTCGATCCAGCCTAAAATGAGTACCAGGATGTATGTCCTGGGGATGTAAAGACGTTCAGCTTAATGCTGACCACATTACCCACCTAGTGCCGATTTTTCTGTCTGAAATATGGGTGCTCTTCTTATATGCCCGATGCGCCTAAAAGGCATGAAAAGGCATCTTCAATTTACTTACTTTACTATATGATTTTGTGCATAAAGCGGCAAAGGAAATGGCAGACATATTATTGGATGAATGGACAGAGGGATGGATGAATTAATGGATGGATACAGGATGGGTAGCTAGGTAAAAAGTATAATAGACATATAGGTAAATTTCTGGATAATGATAGACGGATATGAACGATGATTGATCAGAGGGAAAGATAGCTCTTAAGTTTTCTTATTTTGGAGACTGAAGAGTTTGCTCATTATATCTTCATTTTTGTCTTGCTTAATATTGGTTTTCTTCAGTTCTTCCTTCACTTCTTTTTATCTCGGTCTTGACATGAAGGAAGTGGCCATGTTTTAGCAGTTTTAGATGCTCACCTGTGGATTGGAAGGTCATGGGTTCAGGTCCTGGTGGAGCCGGATTTAAAAAAAATTAACTTGGCTCCCATATCGACCCAGCCTTAAATGGGTACCAGGTAGACCTGGGAAGTAAAGGTGGATTCAGGTCCTGGCGGAGCCCGAATTCCAAAAAGAAAAATTAACTTGGCTCCCTTGTCGACCCAGCCCTAAATGGGTACCAGGTAGACCTGGGAAGTAAAGGTGAGTGGCATGATGCTGATCACATCACCACTGAGTGCCGATTGGTCTATAAAATATATGCCTATATGCCCTATATGCCCAATACGCCCGATGTTTAGGAAAAAAGTTCTTTACTTTTGCTTGTAACCTAACTTGAAGTTCTTGCTTTCCTTAGCAGAGCTGTTAGCTAGCAGGTTTGCTGCTTGTTGACCAGTAAAGGTTTGCAGAAAATGAGTAGTCAGAAAAATCGTGGGTTCTTTTTTAATATCATACCCCAGATGACATCACAGGACAGTCCAACATTTAAGAGGTTAGTAAGACTGGGTTTCCCGGCTTTCTGATGCTTTTAACGACCCCAAAACATATAGAACTGGCCCTAACTCCAACACACCTACGTCCCACGAAAGAGTGCAGCCTAAGTCCCATGACTGCATGCAGCCTAGGTCCCACGACTGCATGCAGTCTATCTACCATCCCTGAAATATTAGACTGTCCGGTGACCTGTGGATTTTCCCTGTTTGGGGTAGGATATTAATAAAGCACCAAATCGTAAGTTACATATCGATTTCATATTTTATATTTGACGGCTAACTGACAGAAGTCAAACTTATAATGGATATTTTACTCATGATTTTTCTCACTACTGATTGTTCTCTTTGTGGAACTGAAACACTATTATAAATATCTTCAGGTCATCTGGGTCTTATAACTGGGTGCGGTGGCAAGCATGATAACGGACATGGTCCAACATACCTGCATGAAGTTCAGGTGAGGTTTTCAGATTGACAGGTAATTTTGTTAAAATTTGATGTAGCAGTTTAGAGATCGACGGATTGTTAATTGTTTCTTTTTCTTGGTGTTCACCGGCTGTGAACTCTGGCAGAAAGTTCTGGGTGTTTATCCACCTCTTGACTTTAGTCTTTCTCCAGAACCTGCACATACATTTCACACATCTGGCTTATCTGTATGCAGACCTGTGGTTCCTTGTCTCTCAGGCAGATGCACTCCGACTTGAAAAGATGTCCCCAATTAGTCGACTCCTAGGACATGCTTGTTGGGAAGGCAGTGGGTCTGTTTTTGTTTTCTCCATAATGGGGCCCCAGAATCCACATGGGAAGTTAATTGTTTCAATATCAGGCAACTTACCTGTGTGGGTTCCCGGAACTCTTTCAGTACCAAATAACGCACTGCACGTTTCTGTGATCTCCAGTATTGCACCAGTGACTGAAACAAGTTAGTTGTGTATCCTTTTGCAGGACATTGCAGAACCATCCCCAGCATTTTTTTGGCTGTTGTGGTTTTTCTAGGCAAATTTACATCCAGCAGTTTGCCATTGCTTTCTGGACTTTCGGCTCTCGGTACCACTGGCGAAACCAACGCAAGACAAACCGTCAGCAGCTGTGATCGAACTGCAATTTTTGTTACAGACAGTAAACAAAGAAGAAAATGAGGACATATATCTTTCTTGCCTTTCCTCTGAGCTCTTCAGGAAAACTTAAATTTTAGATGTGAACTCTTTCAATGCCAGATAACTCACTGCATGTTTCTTTGATCTCCAGTATTGCACCAGTAACTGAAAGCAGTAGTTAAAGTTACCTTTAGGCTGGTTTTTTTTTTCACACATGGACAAAACCGAAGCTGGTGATGGAGACTGCACAGGATGCAATGTAATCAAATGATTGAATGACATCTTTCACTTGGAGCGCGGTCTGGTAGACAATGTAGCCGGTGAGAAACTCAATAGATTGGATGCCCGGCTGATATTCATCTGACTTTATAATTTCAAGGCGCATTTGTCCTCACAGGATTAGACTTGTTGGCACCAGTTATGTTTACATTACTTCAGTGTTACAACTGTCTCATCACGATCAGAACAATTGTATTACATTGTAGAAATAAGTCAATTGTTCGAATAAGGTGTTGCTACATCAATTCTTATAGCGACATTTTTTTCTGGGGTTTTGGCAGCATTCATTTAAGCTGAATTTTTTTTTTTTTTACTGCAACATGACACAGCTAAAAACTTCCTGAAGAAAAAGTATAGCTGTATAGTGACATATAATATATCAAATTAAAGATTATTGAATACAGAACACATCTAAACTATTTAGGTATTAGTATTACAGCAACAACATTTTTAATGACACAGTATTCAAGGATGTTAGACACACATGGATTCAGAAGCCACTAAAGTGGCGATACGTCCACAAAGAGTTAATAGAACTTGTGGAAAGTAAACTCTGTTTACCAGATAAAGCAGCTTGTTTAAAAATAATATCAAAACACAAATGGCGTGAAAAGAAGTTAGAAGAAGAGTTTACAAAAGAGGAAAAAGTAATTTTAAAGTGTGATGTTATCTGATTTAAGTTTCTCAAAAAAAAAAAAGAGTATAGTAACTCCCTTCATGTATCTCTCAAACAACAGGATGTACCCAGTGCTTAGATGTGCCACCACAGAGAAAGCGTGGGTCGGTAGAGGGACTGAAACCTTGTTTAATTGTGCAATAATAATACAATAATAATCATTATTATTATTGTGACCAAAATTAGTCATAAACTATTTGAGAAGCCGCCTTCCCTAGAAAATTATTGTGAAGGTGGGGGGGGGGGGGGGGCAGGGTAGTCCTCAGGGGTTTAGTTGACCTTTAAAAAATTTGGGGGAGGGGGAGGGGCACCTATACTTCTGCTTCCCTTTTTGGGGAAAAGTTTTGGTTTTTGTACTTCCTTTTAGCTTTTGAGCTGAAATGCTATGGAAAGATTCTCAGAATATCTTGGACAAAGAATAGGAGAAATACTGACATCTTGAAAAATCTGAACATCAAGGAAGATTAGCTATTGAACAGCATCCTTCCTCGGAAGTTGAAATATTTTGGTCATATCAAGATATGAAAAAAAATATAGCAGAAGGCATGGTACCAGGAAGGAGGGGCAGGGGCCGACTAACACGAATATGGGCACAGGATATAAGTGACCCTGTCACCGGCTCCGGTTGTGCTGATGTGTGTGAAAATGACCTTACAGGATAGAACAAACCAGTTATTAAAAACAGTGCAAAACAGTCTGCTACCAAACTGTCTAGAACTGAATAGAACAAAGAATGTTGAAATTATAAAGCTGCGTTTATAACCTCTTCTTCTCTTCCACCTTGTACCTCAGCGAAGTGTCGGGGGAGATGTAACATTCTTTGTCAAGAGCACTATAAGAACTGATGTTAATTTCTGTAAGGCTGTTCTTAATGCCACCACTCCATCTTTTATGAGGTCTTCCACTCTCTATACCCGTTTTAACATTTTAGTGTGGCTCACTGTGGCAGATAGTACCAGGGCATTCTTGTTAGATGTCCAAACCTCTTCATTTATTCCTCTTTGATGACCTGCAAGACTGGCTTTACTCCTAGCATTCATCTCATTTTGTGTCTTTTCTTGAAACTCCTGCAGCACTTCTAAGGCATTTAATCTCTGTTGTCACAATTTTACATTCATTGAAGGATGTAAGTGTCCACATTTGGCACTGATAGCATAGTGTTGGCCAAATGTTCATATAATTAATTTTAAAAAAGTAAAAGTGTTGTATTTATGTAATATCTGTTGTGTTTTCAATTACATCTCAAGATTCCGTACGTGTCAAAAGAAATCTGCAGAGGACGAGCTGCCGTTGTGCGAACAAACTTCACTGATGGTATGTTCTGTGCAGGATATGCCAAAAGTATGCGAGGAGACGCATGTTCTGGAGATAGGTGAGTTAGTTTTGATCAAATAATAGCTTGATTCACCTGTGCGTCACTGGGGCCCTTACAGGGAACAAATAATAGTAACACTGCACCCTACCAGGCATGTCGTAAGAGGCCACTAACTGTAGGGTGGGGCTTGAGGTTGGCTACCTCATCCTGTAAAAACAATAGCCACAAAAAACAACCACCCATGGTGAAGTCAAAAAGAGAAACAAGAAAAACCCAGCCAACCAAGATGCGATGAAGCTCTTCTAGTAGAAGAAGTATGACACGGTGTGGAGAAAGCAGAAAGGAGTCCAGATCGTCAACATACTTCCTCTCAGCTAGGTAAACCTCCAGAACTGGCACCTAACATGTTAGAACTTTGTATGATATAGGAAGAACAATGGAAGTAGTAAACCTCCAGAACTGGCACCTAACATGTTAGAACTTTGTATGATATAGGAAGAACAATGGGAGTAGTAAACCTCCAGAACTGGCACCTAACATGTTAGAACTTTGTATGATATAGGAAGAACAATGGAAGTAGTAAACCTCCAGAACTGGCACCTAACATGTTAGAACTTTGTATGATATAGGAAGAACAATGGAAGTAGTAAACCTCCAGAACTGGCACCTAACATGTTAGAACTTTGTATGATATAGGAAGAACAATGGAAGTAGTCAACCTCCAGAACTGGCACCTAACATGTTAGAACTTCGTATGATATAGGAAGAACAATGGAAGTAGTAAACCTCCAGAACTGGCACCTAACATGTTAGAACTTTGTATGATATAGGAAGAACAATGGAAGTAGTCAACCTCCAGAACTGGCACCTAACATGTTAGAACTTTGTATGATATAGGAAGAACAATGGAAGTATTAAACCTCCAGAACTGGCACCTAACATGTTAGAACTTTGTATGATATAGGAAGAACAATGGAAGTAGTAAACCTCCAGAACTGGCACCTAACATGTTAGAACTTTGTATGATATAGGAAGAACAATGGGAGTAGTAAACCTCCAGAACTGGCACCTAACATGTTAGAACTTTGTATGATATAGGAAGAACAATGGAAGTAGTAAACCTCCAGAACTGGCACCTAACATGTTAGAAACTTTGTATGATATAGGAAGAACAATGGAAGTAGTAAACCTCCAGAACTGGCACCTAACATGTTAGAACTTTGTATGATATAGGAAGAACAATGGGAGTAGTAAACCTCCAGAACTGGCACCTAACATGTTAGAACTTTGTATGATATAGGAAGAACAATGGAAGTAGTAAACCTCCAGAACTGGCACCTAACATGTTAGAACTTTGTATGATATAGGAAGAACAATGGAAGTAGTAAACCTCCAGAACTGGCACCTAACATGTTAGAACTTTGTATGATATAGGAAGAACAATGGAAGTAGTAAACCTCCAGAACTGGCACCTAACATGTTAGAATTTGTATGATATAGGAAGAACAATGGAAGTAGTAAACCTCCAGAACTGGCACCTAACATGTTAGAACTTTGTATGATATAGGAAGAACAATGGAAGTAGTCAACCTCCAGAACTGGCACCTAACATGTTAGAACTTTGTATGATATACGAAGAACAATGGAAGTAGTCAACCTCCAGAACTGGCACCTAACATGTTAGAACTTTGTATGATATAGGAAGAACAATGGAAGTAGTAAACCAAAAAAAAAACACATGGAGCAGGGAGCTAGAGAGTAAAGTTTAAAAAAAAAGGATGGGAAGGAGATGGTGAGGGCTACATGCAATTGCAATGTTTAGAACTACTTGGCGTAAATTAGTTGAGGGCCTATGCTCCACTGGGTGGTTAGAAAGACAGAAGAAGAAATAATAGCTTGATTGGTTTGTTGCAAAAACAGTTATATACTGCCTGTACATGTTCTACGGATCACAGCAACATGGCTTCATGTCCATTGAGATTGCCTTCTTCTTTTTCCATTTTGAGATGATCATAATATTTTCTCTTTCTTCATAATTGTGTTGTTCTTCTTTGTAGCCTAGCTTTGATATTTGCGCTTTTTGGCCAATACATCCGGCTTCTTCAGGCCTTTGTTGTTTGGGTTAGCATTCCTGTTTGTTTCATGGGTCACTGCACAGTCTCATTGATGAGCCATTCATTATCTTTTCTTCCTTGCCCACAGTCACTGGAAGGTCGTGGATTCATTTTTGCCAGCCGCCCTGTTTGGTTCACGAGTGCACTTTTCAAGCAGATCCCTGGAAATAGTCACTGGAATTCATGATTTGAGGGACACTTTCAACAGGCAGCAAGCTAGCCTTCTGTAGAGAGAGAGACCAGGCCATGGGAGATAATTCCAAATGCAATAAAGTCGGCCCTCTTGACTTTAAACTTTAAATTCCTTAAAACACAGCACAATATTTATAATACATAAACTAAATAAAACAAAGGACCCATTTCCATAAATTCAGGCATATTTGGCATGTAAGGCTAAACCTATATTTTTTTTAGACAATTGGCACTCTATGGGTTATGTGGTCAGCATCGTGCCAGCACCCCTCAATTCCCAGGAAATTGTGTTGTTCGCATTTTAGACTGGGTTGACCTGGAGGGCACGGTAATTTTTGAGAAAAATCCACTTTTATGTGAATTTGAACCCAAGATCTTCAGACCAGCAGGTGAGCTTCTACCCTTTATGCAGCCACAGCTCCTATAATTTCATGATTCTTTTTCCTATAGTTTGTGCCCTGTGGTATTGGTGGTCATGTCTCTTCACAACCTTCTGTCTCCTGTTTTCTTCTTATTGTCCGTGTCCTGTGGTATTGGTGGTCATGTCTCTTCACAACCTTCTGTCTCCTGTTTTCTTCTTATTGTCCGTGTCCTGTGGTATTGGTGGTCATGTCTCTTCACAACCTTCTGTCTCCTGTCTTCTTCTTATTGTCTGTGCCTTGTGGTATTGGTGGTCATGTCTCTTCACAACCTTCTGTCTCCTGTCTTCTTCTTATTGTCTGTGCCTTGTGGTATTGGTGGTCATGTCTCTTCACAACCTTCTGTCTCCTGTTTTCTTCTTATTGTCTGTGCCTTGTGGTATTGGTGGTCATGTCTCTTCACAACCTTCTGTCTCCTGTTTTCTTCTTATTGTCTGTGCCTTGTGGTATTGGTGGTCATGTCTCTTCACAACCTTCTGTCTCCTGTTTTCTTCTTATTGTCCGTGTCCTGTGGTATTGGTGGTCATGTCTCTTCACAACCTTCTGTCTCCTGTTTTCTTCTTATTGTCCGTGTCCTGTGGTATTGGTGGTCATGTCTCTTCACAACCTTCTGTCTCCTGTCTTCTTCTTATTGTCTGTGCCTTGTGGTATTGGTGGTCATGTCTCTTCACAACCTTCTGTCTCCTGTCTTCTTCTTATTGTCTGTGCCTTGTGGTATTGGTGGTCATGTCTCTTCACAACCTTCTGTCTCCTGTCTTCTTCTTATTGTCTGTGCACTGTTACATTGGTTGTCATGTCTATTTGAAATATTATGTCTTTTATCTTCTTCTTATTGTCCGGGCTGTGTGGTATTGGTTGTCATGTCTATTTGAAATATTATGTCTTTTATCTTCTTCTTATGGTCCGTGTCCTGTAGTATTGGTGTTCATGTCTCTTCACAACCTTCTGTCTCCTGTTTTCTTCTTATTGTCTGTGCCTTGTGGTATTGGTGGTCATGTCTCTTCACAACCTTCTGTCTCCTGTCTTCTTCTTATTGTCCATGCCCTGTGGTATTGGTGGTCATGTCTCTTCACAACCTTCTGTCTCCTGTTTTCTTCTTATTGTCCGTGTCCTGTGGTATTGGTGGTCATGTCTCTTCACAACCTTCTGTCTCCTGTCTTCTTCTTATTGTCCATGCCCTGTGGTATTGGTGTTCATGTCTCTTCACAACCTTCTGTCTCCTGTTTTCTTCTTATTGTCTGTGCCTTGTGGTATTGGTGGTCATGTCTCTTCACAACCTTCTGTCTCCTGTCTTCTTCTTATTGTCCATGCCCTGTGGTATTGGTATTCATGACTCTTCACAGCCTTCTGTCTCATGTCTTCTTATTGTTCATGTCCTGTGGTATTATTAGTTATGGCTCTTTACAACTATCTTATTCTTTTAGTTCATGCCATGTGGTGTTGGTAGTTATATCAATCCACAACCTTGTATCTTGTGTACTTTCAGTCAGTTCTGACACAGATGATCTTCCATAGTCCATGCAGTGTGGCATTGATAGTCATGTGTGAAATCCCCAACATTTCGTTTTTTTTTGTACTTTCTGTCAGTTCTGACACAGATGATCTTCCATAGTGCATGCAGTGTGGCATTGATAGTCATGTGTGAAATCCCCAACATTTCGTTTTTTTTTGTACTTTCTGTCAGTTCTGACACAGATGATCTTCCATAGTGCATGCAGTGTGGCATTGATAGTCATGTGTGAAATCCCCAACATTTCGTTTTTTTTTGTACTTTCTGTCAGTTCTGACACAGATCTTCCATGGTGTTATGTCAAACTGTCCAGCATCTTCTCTCTTTGTCGCTCTCTGCTTCTTTTCCCCCTCCAACTTTTCCACCATTACGGTGTACTCCAGTTTTCTTCTTCTCCTGACATGAATAAAGAAAGTAAATTCAAGATATGGCTTAAGTAAAAAGTGAAGTACCCTTTACCTTGCTTTCAGGCATTCTGGGCATATAGGGCTACACCTGTTCTGAAGACCAATCGGCACCTGGTGGGATATATGGTCAACATCACGCCGGCCGCCTTCAATTCCCAGAATTATACATGTTACCCATTTAAGGCTGGGTTGACCTGGAAGCCAATGTCATTTTAGAAAGGAAAAAAAAAGCCTAGCTTTGTTCTGATTTAAACCCATGACCTTGGGGTCTACAGGCAAGTATCTAGCTGCTACATCACAGTGGCTTCCTTATTTCAAAATGTTTCCGTCTTCCTCTCCACAGTGGTGGCCCATATGTGATAGAGTTCAGGGGGCGCTACATCCTCGCTGGAATCGTCTCCTGGGGTGTCGGCTGTGACAGAGAGAATCACTACGGCTACTACACCAGTATAGCTCACTACTACGACTGGATCATGGGCAAAATCAAATAATGCTGAACCGGGAGTTGGAATATTACAGGAGGATCTGTCAGAAAGAGGTATCAGGGTGCTTTCTTAATATCCTACCCCAAATAGGGAAAATCCACAGGTCATGGGACAGTCTAATATTTCAGTGGGTGGTAGATAGGCTGCATGCAGTCGTGGGATCTTGGCTGTACTCTCTTGTGGGACATAGGTAGGTTGGGGTTAGGCCAGTTATAGATGTTTTGATGTCATTAAAAGCATCAGAAAGTTGGCAAACCCAGTCCTCCCACCCTCTAAAATGTTGGACTGTCCTGTGATGTCATCTGGGGTAAAATACTCATAAAGAACCGGGATCAGTTAGACCAGTGTTCTTCAACCTGTGGGGGGGAGGGGCGCTGTGCTAGGGAAGCTCAAGGAGGGTGGTTTCAAAAGAGTGTCAAGTAATTTTAAAATTGAGTGCATATGTACTTGAAATAATCTGTTATACTGACATTTACTAAGAATATTTCTGTTTATATTCACCAATAAAATAATGTTTTTAAAAACTATGTATAAAACATAGCTCTGCTAGGGAAGCTCATAGAAGTTTAAAGGAAGTGTTCAAGCCATTTTTAGATTGAGTGCATTTGTACTTGAAACAATCTGTTATACTAACATTTACTTAAAATATTTAATAGTTTTTTTTTTTTTGTGGTTTTTATTTTTCAGTTTAAAAATAAAATATTATTTAAAAAATTATGAATAAAACAATTAAGCTAAGGATTTTTTTGTGTGGTTATCATGAGCACAGTTTGTACAGCAGATATTAGTAGGACAGTACAGTGTCGACCAACACTTTAATCTATAGTATATCTTGTAAAACGGAATGCAAGCATCGGAAGTGCCCTCGTCATCATCATCATTCTCATAAAATGCTTTTCTGACTAGCTTGTGTGATCCTGTTGTAAAAAACTTATTCAAGGTTTACGGAAAGTAGATGTATTGGGTTGAAAGATGTGGATATCACAGCCTAGTGTGGGTTCCCGGGATCCCTTTTTGGTCCCAAGATCCACTTCCCAAAACAAGCATCTCGTAAATTCGACTGATTAAGGACTTGCTGAATTTGAATGTGTTGGGCTAAAAGATGCAAATATGGCAGCCAGCTGTAAACTACTGCAGAACAAAATGCGGTTTAAAGGGCAAACGCAAAAAAAGCCACGAAACAACAAAAGATTTTAAGCATACATCTCCTAATTCTTTAATGATCATTCATCTTATGATTTGTAAATACATATTTACATCACATTTCCACACATGTTGTTATGTTACATATAATATTAGCGATATTAATTTTGCAAGCATAATTAACTGTTACTATTGTACATATCAACAAGGATGCCATGTGCTACCTCTAAAATTTTTACTGGATTTTCCCCCCTTAGTTCTCCCTTCCAGTGGTTTTCAGATGAGATGACCACAGGCCGCACAGTGAAGGTTGTGTGTGGTGAAGCACTTCTCCTTCACTGGTCAGTACAGATTTTCCCAGGTGGGTTCTGGAACCCTGTTTTGGGAGGGGAGGAGGAGGAAAGAATAGACCCACTGCCTCCCTAACAAGCGTGTCTCAAAAGGTGACTAATTAGGGGTAGTTCCTTTGAAGTTGGAGCGCATCTGCCTGAGAGGTAAGGAACCAGCATTCTGCATATAAATAAGCCAGATCTGTAGAACAAGTGTGCATGGAAAATGCAAGTTCAGGAACAAGACCAAAGTCCAGAAGTTGAGGAACAACCAGAACTTTCCACCGGAGTCTACAGCTGATGAAAACTAAGGAGAATAAGAAGGTCAATGAATTTCGGCCGAACTGGCCGAACGTAGAATCTCTCTACTGCATGTAGAGAGTATGTCTGTAGCATGTGTTCAGTATTTTGTGGAGCCCGTCGATGCGGGTAAACTTCTGAGTCTCCAGTAAACCGGCTATAGACTGGATTGTGAAGACAGCAACAGCTACCACCAGAAATGGAATTCAGTGGACCGCAACAGAAAAGTCAGTGATCTGAACTTCGTTGGGGACATTTCCCTCCTATTCTACTCATAAAATCAGATACAAAAGAAATTAAAGATATTTTATAAGAGATCTAACAAATGAACGAACAGACTTTTTTTTCAAAGCGTCACAAATTGGGCATAGAGGCCTGTCTTACATTTGGCCCCTGTCGGACACTCATCTTTCATACTGCAATTATATTTTATAAATAAAGCATGTTATATTCATGTAACAATATACATAATATGAATATCATGTAAAAAAAAAAACACCACAAAGGTATCGATGGTAAATACCCACGCGCGCATACAAACATTACCATACTTACAAACATACAATAATACACGCACACATATACATAACTACATCACACTCACACCCATACATCAAAACATACATACATACATACACACACACACATGTAAACATTCATACATATTTCACACATAGACATTCATATGTCAAAACACACTCATACCTCAAAACATACAGCAACATTTTTTCTAACCCACAGGAAAAAGACAAAAATAATTAGAATTAGACAAACAATTATCCAGTTTCTTTTGTTAAATCATCAACCCTAGATGTGAACTCACAAACTTATATGGGCGGTTATATAAATAAAGATGATGGAACAGACAGAAATATTTAAAAAATATAAAAAATAAGAGGTTTCATAGCACTGGGAAACTGGAGGTCTAAAGTTAGTTGCATATCCTTTACAGGACATTGCAGAACCAACCCTAGCATTTTTTAGATGTTGTGCTTTTTCTAGGCACATTTAGGCATATGCTGTTATTCAGTTCAAAAGACTTGTAAGAGAAATGTATAATGGGTCACTCCTGCATTTAAGATTTATAAACTGTTCTTAAACTCACTGGCCAAAGGTCTTTGGTTTGAATCCACACTGGGCAGATTATCAAGAAATGACATTGGCTTGCTGGTTGACCCAGCCAAAAATAGGTACCAAGTATAAAGTCCTGGGAAGTAAAGGTGACTGCAAGATGTTGACCACACCATCCAAAAAGGGCTGCTTGGTCTATAAAATATGTCTAGCCACATATGCTTAAAAGATCCTTTGCTTGACTCTTTACATAAACTTATTCTTGAAAAGATAATGTGGTTCCTCATTCCCCACTCCTAATTTCTGCACCCACTCAATAGTACAAATCTGCTTCAACCACTAAATGGACACCACCTGAAGTATTTACTTCTGTTTATTTCTGTTTCTAGTTCTCTAATTGTGCAGACATGATTTCTTACCTCATTAGTACAAATCTTCCTCGACCACTAAATGGACATCCCTTGATGTGTCTGCTTCTGTTTATAGTTTTATAGTTCTCTTATTGTGCAGACATGATTTCTTACCTCACTAGTACAAATCTTCCTCGACCACTAAATGGACACCCCCCCCCCCCCCCACCTGAAGTGTTTGCTTCTGTTTATATATATGTTTCTAGTACTCTAAATAATTGTGCAAACATGATTTGTTAGCATCATTTATATTATTTGACCACAGTCAACATCACTGCACAATGGACAATCCCATTAATGCTCAGTCCTGCGATGCAACTGCTATTCCTGGGTACCTCTGTCAACTGCTCCCATAAGAAGTTGGTTATAATGTCTCCTATCTTGACCCCAAAGACGTACTCCGCCAGGCTTTAAAAACTCTGTGTCGTGTCATCATGAGAGCTAATATACTGAAATGGTTGGGCATATGAACGAATGTCAGATGAAAGAAGTAAAAACTGTTTTCACAAGGGAGATGAATGGTCGTAGACCACGAGGCAGATCAAGAAGACAATGGAGAGATAATGTCCAGAGTGTTACCAACTGGAGGGAGAAGGCCAACTGGAGAGATGAGTGATATCTGCAGCAGTGAACCTCAAGGGTTGGGAATGCTGGAGAAGATGATATATAAAAACAGGAACGTAACAAGACGACTTCGATAGATAGTTGGCAAGGTGACAGTTTAGCCTCTGTAAAAAAAGGTGGTGGGGGGGGGGGGGAGGGCAGAGGCAAATTCCTGCCTGACTTTTGCAGGGGGGGGGGGAGGGGGGTTGAAAACATAATTTAGGAGTAGTGAGTGGTCTCACAACAAACCGCAAAAGAAAATTAGTAATCATGAAATTATACTTTTTGTGTGTGGGGGGGGGGGGGGGGCGAGAAAAACCTAAAGTTGGAGGAGTGGTCACTTACAACAAAGCATAAAAGAAAATTAATAACCATGAAAATTAGATTTATGAAAAAGGTTGCAGAAGTGACCTGTGACGAAATGACCTCAGTGGTCTCAGAAGTTATATTGTGTTTAATAATTTCTTATGTTCAGAGAAGTACAAAGAATTAAAAGCAATAGACCCTGAGCCTAAAATAGTTCTAAAACCACTACAAGGGATTTGAGAATTGTTTAAACTGCGTTTCCAATCTCTAGCCAGACAAAGCAACCTTGCTTTATGTAATATTACTTAAAACGTTACCTTGGCTAGGAATTCCTTTCTCATGTGAATGTCGTAAATGTTATCTCCTGACCAGACAGTAGAGGCGAGGAAGGGGGAAATAACGTAGTATCACACCTGAGATTAGCTCCCCTGAACCCGACCTTAGTGTCATAAAAGTTACATAACACAGACTGAGGGGGGCCTTTGATCAGACTAGATCAGGGGAATTAAGTGGTCTGGTAGACATTTCTAGACAGGATGGCGTCCAGTGTCTGAAGCTTTACACATGACAGTGAAATTCTCAGAACAGGTGTTTGGCAATTAGGAATGTCTAATCTTGGTCAAGGTCGTAATGTAGGCCGTTCACTGTGAGTGACAGGCCCATTGATAGCTAGGTTGATCTGCTAGGTACCTCAGAAGCGGGGGCTGAGGTCATCTCCTGGAGGGTTGGGTAGAACCTAGTAAAGGGAGGAGTTTAACCTTGCAGACAGATAGATAGTATACTTTGAGCCTCTGGACTTTCATTCACATCGCAGCCGGCTGGCAACAAACACAGATCGACGTAAAGGTAATTTTACGGTCTGATTCTGGTTTGGCGATTGATGGAATGTTCCCAGGTAAGCCTGTACAATTATTTTCAATCTTTTATACATAGGTTAGGGAGTTAGCTAAGCCTATTCTACCTTTTCCTAATTGTTCTACACATTCTGCTTGAAATAGTTCTTTGTGAGTATTCAGTATCTCAGTTAGGGAACTGCTAAACCATTTCTATTTCTTGTATGTTTGTGGTACATGTTTTTCAGTGTGTGTTTTCATGTTTATAAAATAAGACAAAACATGTTTGGGCTGTGGGAAATGATGCCCAAATATGCAGCTATGCTGTTACGTTTTGTGTGCCCACCATGTGCTCACTTAATGTGTTCACCTAAACAGGGGATTTATAACCCCAGGGGAAGAATCATGGGTGTATATTATTCACTGTCACTGAAAGATAATATTCAGGACAGTGTGCACGTAAAAAATCTTTTGCGTGTTCAGCACATAACCTGCGCCACATGTTTATGTCAAATCAATGTCAGGCAGTTGGAAGTCTGAGTGATGACGGACAACAGACAGTCAACTATCATGACAGAACATGAGAGGGAAGGCAGGATATGTTAGACGTCGGTGTGAGACCTTCAGAATAGACTGGAGAGAATGTGGAATATGAGGAGGAGTGATGAGATCTAATGTATTTATATATATAGTATTAATTGACACATGTATTCTTAGTGTAAGTCAAGATACTACACATATGTGTTTGTTTCCATTATTACAGCTCCAATGTGGGTGTCGATCAGTCTTTTCTAAGAACAGAAATAGAGGGTCATCACGGTCACGAGACTACATTGTGCTAGAACTTGGCCAGCTGGGAAACAGGTGGGAACCAGGGAACCAGGTGGAAGGACCAGGAGAACTGGGCGGAAAAGTGGGAACAGCTAAGAAGGGACTCAACACGAGGACTCTCAGAAGCTCCACTTTTCTAAAACAACAAAAGTTACGTATCATGAATTTCTGTAACTAAACACCACCATTATCACTTCATTCTAATCTTAGGTGCTCAGTTAGCTGAAGCATATCATTACCACCATACCATCACTACTGACTAAAAATATAAATAACTAAAATGGTTGCTAGGTTAATAAATCAATTGTCTGGTCTTATCCTGCATCAGTTTTTATAATTCCAAGTGTGTCTGTTCTTACATGTTTAATTAAATTGTTAAGATAGAATAGCATTTGGTGGTGGCTCATAAAATAATACTAATTTTGTTCCAAGAGAAGGTCGACGGATTGGGTCAACTGCCCTGTCTAGTAAATCATTCAAAATAATAATATATAGACATCTAAAACCCATTTCCTTCTCTTGTGGGTACCACATTCAGCTAAAGTTAATATAAATAACGAGCCAATATGGCTGTTTTCTTGGATATCCAGGACTTTGAGAGCAACATAGCCCAGATAATAGTTCAGTTAATCTGGTGGAGGGGATGTGTTGAGAGGAAAATCCCTACTCAACATATAAATCATTTAAACCCAAATCCAGAGAACCTACGACCCGGGACGTCACACTAAAAGTGTTGTAATCTCAAGGGAAGTGGGCCGCAACGTCACATGACCAGAAGAGATAAAATCAGACTGATTCAGAAATGAGGTCATACAAGAAAAGCGACTCAACAGAAAGCAACATACAACAAGACACTGCAGGCTCAACTGCCTCATGCATAGAATAAAGATTGTACAGTCCCCACAGGACCACAAACACCTGAGCACATTGTGCAGACCTGCCCACTTTACCTACAACTTCAAAAAGACACCTGGTCTTAAGACCAAAGTGTGCAGAGCAAGCTATGGGGAACCATGCAGGACCTGCAGCTGACATGCGAGCTCATAGAGGCAACCAACCTGATGGTCTGATCTAAACATACGAAACCGAACACAAAGAAGAAGAAAAAAGATACAAAAAAAGCAAAATTGTCACAGAAACAGTTCTAAATTACATATTTCTTTTTTTGTCGTCTCGCTGAAGACAGCAAATCGAATGGTTTGACCACTCAAAGAGAATGCATTGTGACATGATAATACACAAGTCATACACCAAAAGAGAAGAAAGACATAGAGCACAAGGTAGACCGAGTCCCACGTGGACAGATAACATCAGAAAAACTTTACAAAAACACGCTCTGGTCGAGGCGACCAGAAGAGCAAGAAGTAGAACCTTATATCTGCCCCAACACCCGAAGTTGTAAAAGACGAAACGAAGAAGAAGAAAGTTCACAGTGTCCCCGGTTCCGGCACCGCTATTGTACATTCTGAAGACAGAGACCAGGAAGTCCTGATCAGTCTTATCAAGCGAAGCAAGCCACTCAACGTGTAGGACACAGCAGCAAGCAAAGAGTTCCAGTTCCGATGCTACCAAGAGACAATGAAATGCCAGTTGGAAATTGGTATTATCTTATTACAAGGATAAGCCCGTAGAAACTGGTTGCGTGATAAAGAAAGACAATATTCCAGTCAACTAATGTTGGGTACGTTGTGCATGGAGAAACAGAGATGGCTGCTGCATCGAAGGACGGACCAGCAGTAAGGTCAAACAGGTCTACGGAAATTTCCATGTTGTTAAGTAGATAGGTAGTTGTACCCCACCAGGGTATCAACAAGCAATAAACACCCGGTGACACAAAGTGCCAACATGCTGATGAGGACCACACTTTGAGAGGTCACAGAAACCCCTTTCAGCCGTGAGGCCACATAATTATATGGCCCTGCTATATTCAGGGCCCCCGGCAAAAGCCAGGGTGGGGCTTCAAATAACAAACAATTGCATCCCACATGGGGACGACTATTGGACGTCAGTTTTGTTAGGCCGATCTACACCGGTCTGTGCTCACCACTGTTGTCGAGCAAATGCATACACAAATTAAACTACAGTTTAAATTAACTTGTAACATATTTTATTGAATATTGTATTATTATTATTATTATATTTTCTGATGGCTCACTTATTTATCTTCTTAATGATAATTCAACAATTGCACAGTAGTTTGAAGTTTGAACCTCAGATCAACATCATGGCACACGGGTAGTAACCCATAAGTGCTTCGTTCTTTTTCTAACTCAAGGCTGAGTCCGAAGAAGCTCGTTACAGTGCACAAGCTATGTAGCACCGGCGGGGATCCTGAAATACTTTAGGTAGATTTTTAACTTCAAATTGTGCCCGGGCAGCGCCGTTAGGCTACTTTTTTTTTCGATTTCCAACTGCCAAGGGATATTTTTTTACGTACGCATCAATGCACATGGGCGTCCCATCTCACTACCCAGAGACCAGTTGGAATTACTCCAAGACTAAGTCCACGTGAAAAAATCCCACCCCTACCGGGGATTGAAACCGGCACCTCTAGCACCAAGGACATCATGCCTCGAGACCACGAAGGCCCCCTACTATTGTACTGTAGTTTAATTTGTATATATAAGTTTACTCGACAACAATGGTGAGTACAGACCGGCCTAACAAAATGGGAATTTCCGTAAACTGTTCAGCCTTACTGCTAGGATGTCGATACCAGCAAGTATTGCACATTCAAACGAAACGACACCGGCCAGTGCTACCCATGAATGGACCACCAATTATTCTTCCTAACGCCACTCCACTTGCAAAAGTGGAAATGGCGATTACAATAGAAACTTGTCGTCTACGCACATTCGTGTGTTATCTCAACAAATCACAAATGTTGACCCCTTCTTCGTGAATTCCCTAATGCACATGTAGGTCTTAATGTGAGTGAATGAATCAAGAATTGATATCACTGCACTCGGGTCATTTCCACACGTGCACTCTCCCACCCAAGGTAGCCAACGAAGAGTCGGTATGCCTATGGTACCTGTTGCAACCTGATTAATAGTCCGCGTATGTTTCCCTCCGCAGTTTTGAATATCTCTACCTATGTACCAGTCCTGACCTATGAATGTGAGTCATGGGCAATGATAACAGCTCACAGAAGCCAGCTTCAGGCGTCAGAAATGAGGTATCTGGGAAAGGTGGTCCTAATGACAAGAAGGGACAAAGTCCGCAATCAGACAATACGTCAAGATCTTGATACTCAGTCCTTACAAACCCGAGTGGATCAGTCATAGTTACGATGGTTTGGACATGTATGCACAATGGGAGAAAATCGGCCACCAAGGCAGGCATGGGAGGCTAAGAACCAAGGAACCAGACCTCCAGGGTGCGCTGGGAAGACAACATCCGACAGTCTCTAACTGACAGAGGAGTGGAATGGAACAAAGCCAGATAGAAAACTGCTGATAAATAAGCCTGGCGATCTCTCTGGCAAACCTCTACATCCCAAGGTAGAAGAGGAGCGACTAAGTCAGTAAGTGTTGAATATTTTCCAGACCCCCAGCTTAATCCTCGCTGAATTAGTCTGTCAATGTATGGATATTTAGTCTGTTTTGTTGCACTGTCCACTTGATCACAGAGAGCCTTCACCGTTTTTTTTTTTTTTTTCTGTGTAGCGACCACATCACAAATGAATTAGGGACATTCCATATTATAGGGTGTTAGGGTTATGACAAGTGTTAAATGAATGGCGACTACTACTAACCCTTTGCCCCCATAATATGGGATGTCCCTAAAATCACGGGCGATGTGGTCGTTAAATAGAAAAGAACCCCCTCACCACTTTCGCTTTATCGTAACGTAGCTCGCCGCCCAGATGCGTAGCAGCAGCTAATCTATCAGCCTGCTCATTGCCCCTCACACAAGAATATCATGGACATCAAATTCACGATATGCTCCGGAACAGTCTTATCAAGCGAAGCAAGCCACTCAAAACTTACGACGCCAGTTACTATTTTCCGAAGCTTACTCTGTGAGTCCGTTACAATGACTACATGTTGGGCTGCGCTGCTCTTGGCCATCTAAACTACCTCCTCCATTCCTATACTGAAGTTAAACCCCACTAGGACTGCATACTCATCATCATCATAAATCACTTCTGCCGTTAAGCACCGTGGGGAGGAATAATTCGCGATCCAGTGCATTATGTCTGCCACTGGCTATTGTCATGCCGTGAAGGCGTAGTGTCTTTAATGTTGTCGATCCATTTTTTCCGCAACCGTCCTCTTGCTCTTGTAGCTGATCTTCTGAGATGTAGTGCTTGTGATGGTATTTGATCTTGCTGCATTCTAACGAGATGGTCAGACCACTTGATTTGCTGTTTCTCAATGAATCTAGTATAAGGTGTTGTTACCACAATTTGTCTGACAGTATCATTAGTCACTCGATCTTGGATGGTTAGGTTTACTGCATTTCTCAGGCACCTCATCTCGCAGGAGGTGATTTTGCGTATATGGGCTTTAGATAGTGCCCATGTTTAGCACTGGTAGCCTAATGTTGGAATGAATATGTTGTTTAAAATCTGTCTCTCTGCACTCCTAGTTATGCATACTGAGCGATTAAAACCTGGTTTCCTACAGAGTCAAAGTTCGGATGAAAATTCCCAGAAATCCCGTTCAACAGTTAAGGTATTTAGGACCCATGACGGTTATAAAGTGACATGAATTCCAAACAGGGTAGGGTGTTAAGGATTCAGATCCGAAACTCAATAGTGAATAGGTACACACTTCCCCCTCTAACCCTAAACTCTGTTGAATAAAGTAGAATTTTCAAAGGACGGCATATTTTGAATAAACCATACTTGGCGAAAGAGTTAAAAGAAGGGGAGCAAAAGCTACTTAGTTATATAATAATAATATCAAATGGAGAGACTATATCAGGGCGAGTGACAAGGCTAACTAAGATCAACTACAGCCAACGCACCGACGCAAGGGCAGGCTACTCTAAACTCAAACTGTTAGTAACCAAAGACTCGATTCAGATGGAAATTAACAAACGTTATAAATATTAATAATTATTGTAACTATTAAACTTGTAGTTGTATATCTCTTCTTGTGGGGTTAGAAATAAAACATTTCTTTGCAGGGATAGAAGTACAACTTTTCCTTGCGGGGAAGGAAGCAACACACGTTCTTGTGTGAATCGACATAAAAGTATTCAAACAAAATGACGGATATTGGCTGGGGATGGTTGGCGGACATGGAAGGGTTCGGCACCCTTGGGGACAAGGTTGACGATTTCAAACTCTTATCTTCAGAGGAGCTTGTGAGTTTAAATGCCACCTTGTCGCCCTTGAAGCATGCATCACACGGGATGATATTCGCTAGACGCAGCAAATTGCTGTGGGATCTGTATGATATGAAAGGAATGGTTATGGTGAGTTGAATGTGTTAATAAAAATATTAACCCTCTGCAGATGGGCCTTTTGGAGTTTAGGTACCATAAAGACGAAGCCTTCAGGAAGTTATTTTCATAGTTAACACACACAAAAATTGTTTAAAAATAAAGCGTTTAATTAACATATACAAAACTAGGCTATCCTCCAAATAACGGTCCGAAATTATTGAGGCCGAAAATATACCCTAACAGGGCCTCAGTCACATGTCAATTGCGGACTTCTGGCAACTTAAATTGTGCACTTCCGCCACCGCCGAGAGTATTCCCCTCGCAGCGTGGATTGGGGCTAAACTAGATGGCTGGGACTCATGAGCAAATAAAATGAAGGAAGCTGCTGCTTGTGAGTCCCAGCCATCTAGTATAACCCCAATCTGCGCCATGTGAGCGGCATGGGGAATACTCTTCCGGCGGAAGTGCCCAATTTAAGTCGCCAGAAGTCCGCAATTGACACGTGACTAAGGCCCTGTTAGGGTATATTTTGCAGCCTCGATAATTTGGGACCATTATTCGGAGGATAATTTGGGACCGTTATTCGGAGGATAGCCTATCTTAATTTTATTTGCTCGTGAGTCCCAGTCATCTAGTTTAGCCCTAATCCACGCGGCGTGAGCGGCATGGGTGATACTCTCGGCAGTGGCAGTATAGTACACGGAAGTCCGCAATTTGGGAGTGGCGGTATAGTACCCGGAAGTCCGCAATTGACATGTGACTGAGGCCCTGTTAGGGTATATTTTTGGCCTCAATAATTTGGGACCGTTATTCCGAGAATAGCCCAAAACTATATATATTCGTGTAGGAAATCGAATGAGCTAATAGAATATGTATAAATCAAACTGAAATCTCAACATTTGTTCACATTAACCTATTTTGATTTGCATAATTTATGCAAGCATTTTTTTTTAAACTTGAGAACAAATATTTTTAACCTAAAAAAAAAAATTGGGTGAATATTTTGATGGATGAAGCTTTAATTTAGAAAGTCCTAACATTTTTGCTTTGGGAAGTAAGGCCCTTGGAGGCCCTTCAGACACCTCTGACACATAGTTCTACAAATTTTCCTGCCTTCAGCTGTGTTTCAATTGCTATGACGCAACAGTCATTTTAGCCATTGTTGGGCACAGGTAACTTGAAAAAAAAAATTGATGTAAAATTATCAAACACATCAAACTCTTTCTAAAGTTGTCAATAAACAGGCCACATGTTCAAGAAATGCGAGAAGCAATCTGATTGGCTGGTACGAAAACCTACCAGCCAATCTCAAGGCTTGTATTACATAGGGCCGACCAATCGGCCCAGTCGTTCTTTTGGCTACTGTGTATTTTGGCTGTGTTGTCTCCAAAGGGTTGAGTAGTGAATAAAATAAATAATAAAGTGAAAGTTATAAATAATAAGTAAAAGTATAGAACTCTTTTAAGTATTTCACTAGTGGTGTATCAGGCTTAGCTTATGACCCTAAACTCATATTTGTATAGATCCATCAGTCCTCAATGGGTGATGTGATTAAATTAATTAATATCACCATAGTCATCTTTAATAAAATGTACGTTACAAGCATCACTTCAAAGGTCCCGGGTAATTAGTATCCTTTGGATATTTTCTCCAGGTGATGCAGGTGTGTTGGGAAATGAGCAGGCAGATAGACTGATGTGTGACAAGCTGGATGTTGTGAGGGCCCTTTGGAAGCTAGTGAAAAGTGCCAAGGAACAGATAGATCATTACATTCTGAGGAGAATGGCACTGCGAGGAGTTACAAGGGGATCTGGCCAACGCTCGGTACTCAGGGAAAAGGCGAGACGGATATACAATCAGAAAGTTACTGGTACCATCAGAATTTTACCTCTTCGCTTGCTGTTGAAGATGGGGACGGAGCGCTTATGGGGTGTCCCGAGTTCTGTGATGTCGATTCTTAATTCAACATTTAACAACATAGTTTAAAGTCAGCGCTGGGTTGCATTAAAATCTTGGCTATCCTCCGACTATTGGTCGGCAAAGATGGCGGCTGCAAAATATCCAGCCGAGCCACAGTCAAGTGTCAATTGCGCGCTTCCGGCTACTTAGTGTGCGCTTTTCCGGCGACTATGGCTACCGCCACGTGGCCCAAACGCCGCTCGCGCGGCGTGGATTGGGGCTAAACTAGATGGCTAGGACTCACGAGCAAGGCAGCAGGAGATGCGGAAGCTGCTGCTCGTGAGTCCTAGCCATCTATTTTAGCCCCATTCCATGTTGCGTGAGTGGTGTGGGGGCCACATGGCGGTAGCAATTGTTGGCGGAAAACCGCTGGAAGACCGCAAATTAAGTAGCTGGAAGCACGCAGTTGACACGTGACTGCGGCTCGGCTGGATATTTTGCGGCCGCCATCTTTGCCGACCGTTAGTCGGAGGATAGCCAAATCTTGAATTTTTACCTTTGAACTTTACAGATGCAGTTGAGGTTTGACGGAGTCCTAGGTTTTCCAGGCGGCCTTGTTGACGATGGAGAAACACCCTTGCAGGGAGTCAACAGAGAAATGCATGAAGAGATTGGCCTTGACCTGAGCAAATACTCTTTTACCGATGGAGATAGAATAGCCTCGTATGTACATGAAGGGAAAAAACTGGTTCTTCATTTCTACATGATGGAGGTTTCACCTGAAGATTTTGTACTTCTAGAGCAGAGAACGTTAAGTGCTGAAGAGTATGGAATAGAGGTAGATTTTGTTGTTGTTGTCGTCATCTTCTTTTTCTACTTCTTTTATGTTCACCCTTAAATGGGGCATTTGGCACATTGCATTGTTTACTGTGATAATCTAAGCTTTTTGGCCAAACACATATGATTTCAGCTAACCAGTTTAGTCCCCTTTTATGGCATGCTTGTTAAAGGGCAGTGGGTCTATTCTCTTCCTGCCTCCTCCTCCTCCTCCTCCTCCAAATTTGGGCCCAGAACACACACAGGACATTTTGTCTATCAGAATTATTATTTTTTTGTGACATGAAGTGAGTGACACTAAATTGTTTTGCAAGCATGTGGTTCATTATATCCAGTTTCGGCAAGCATTTTTATGTTTGATTTCCTTATCCCATGACTCTCCTGGTCTATCTACAAGGCTGAATTTTTGCTTTTCTCTCTATTTGATTCCTATTCTTGACCAGACCCTACTGTCGTAGATCTTGGAGTCGGAGGGACACATAAGCCTTCTACCACATCAAGGTGGAGAGGTAAGTGAAAAAAATGCATCTGTGCTTCTGGGTAGTTTTCTCTTGTGTTTGAAAAATTGTAAAATAAACTGAATTACCAAACAGGCAATAAAATGGTAATTAAAGGGATTAGAGGGGCAAGGATACCCAAAACAAATCCTAAGACAGACGATGAGAGAGGCCAAAGCTGCTGTACTGGATTCCACCCATGATATTGAACTGATTGCACAAGATAGTGTGGAATGGAGGAATATACTGCAAGCCTTATGTGACATATAATGACACAACAGGATAATGAATGAAATAAACATACTACTAACTTGATTCAAGTGAACAAGCAGAAAATCTTCAGACTCCACATAGGACACAACAGACTGAAATATCATTATCAGTGAGCTGAAGATAGTAAATTGCCTGTGTGTTGCCAGGGTCCTCACAGGAAGCAAAGAATAGTAACATTGCAGCCAACCATGCATGTTGTAAGAGGCAACTTCTGGTCAAAATGGACGCCAGCGGTCACTGTTTCGCGTCGAGGCAACTTTTTCTACTTCTGCCAGACTGTGGTCGTTGCATTTTTGATTGATCTATAGACTGAAAGGATATAGTTTCGTCGCGCCAGCTACTGAGTTGAGTGCATGGCGCGACCCTGTGAGCTGCAAATTTCATTTGGAATGTTTTTTGACTGCGAGCAACATGGTGTTGTGAACTGTAGGTTCAAAATGGTTCGTGGCCGGTCACCGCAATATTGGTGGTGCCCTTATGTGATTAATATTGATCGCGTGTGCAACTGCTGATCTGTTGGTAACTTCTGCTACCATCAATGATGAACTGCATTTCTAATGTCGGACTGTTTGTGTTAGCACTTCCGATGGCTACCGTATGCTTTTAATGCGTGTGTATGCTAGTGCATATGCTGAGACAGCAGTCTGTCAATCTTTCCACAAGGGACTGTGATAAACATTCTGTGTGTTTTTCGTTGGTACAGGAGCGGAGCAGCTATGGGATGACTCGTTTGCTATGAAGCTGAGACTAAGATTACCAAGAGGCAACTAAGAGTAGGGTTGGGCTTGGGGTTGGCTACCACATCCTGTTAAAAAAAAATAATGAATAAATCACTGGCCACAAAAACCCAGCCATGGACATGTCAAAAAGAGAAACAAGTAATACACAGCCAGCCAAGATAAGGGCAGGCTGTTCTAAAAGTAAAAAGATGTCATGGTGCGGAGAAAGCCGAAAGGAGTCCCGATCGCTAACGCACTTCCTTTCACCTGGAACATCGAGTAAGCTACTTGCGATAGCACAGGATAGGATGACTTGGTGTGACTTGGTTGTGGGCTTATGCTCCATTGGGAGATAAAGAGCAGGAGAAGAAGAAACATAGGTAATACTTCTCTTTTTTTTCTTTGTTCACCAGCTGTAAGTTCCTGGTTGTTGCCGTTTGGACTTTAGCTTTGTGCCAGGACCTGAGTGTTGTACACTTTAATGTACACTCTGTTGTACACTTTTGTACACTGTATATTCAATACGTATGTTTACGCACTGATACTCCTTAGTATCAGCAACCAAGTATTTAGGCCTAGGGTGCCTACTTTAATATTCCGCTGGATATCTCCTTGATGGATGTGCTACAGTGAAGTCCTGCATACTATACTTACTGGCACACTTGGCACAGCATCATCTAATACAGTTGTTATCTTTATGAGTCAACAATAACGCTTGTGACAGGCCACAGAAACTTTATTGTCATTAACATTACACGTCACAAGATGATGATGATTAATTTTTAAAACAGGTACGATAATAAATCTCTATTATCTACTCTGCTGATATAACGATCTTTCTCAATGGACTCCTTCCATTCTAATAATTAAATAGACATTGAACTGTCTCCCGCAAACAACGGTAAATCAAAACCTCACAAAGAGGAAACGTTTTATAATATTCTCATATCAGAAAGCCCAACACAATGTTCCGCTAACCCCGCGGAAACAGGTCTCACTTGGACAAGGGAAATATCACAACTGCTTGGGCCTTTGTGTTCATCGCCCAGCATTCAATAAGCTCGTATCCTAGGTAACGACCCGTGGCCACTGTGTGAACTTTTCACCTGTGCTGTGACCACTAGAAGAAACTTACTCTTGGCCAATAAGATTACAACACTGAGTTTTGCGTGTACTTCCATTTTACTGGCTTATTTGTGTGCAGCTGGTTGTTCCTTGCCTCTCAGGCAGATGCATTCCGATTTTGAAGAAAGCTCCCATTTAGTCATTTCTATGACATGCTTGTTGGAAAGGCAATGGGTCTACTCTTGTTTTCCCCACAATGGGAGCCGGAACCCACACGGGGAATAGGAAGTACTGAAAATCTAGTGTGTGTAAAGGGATAGTGTACCTAACTTCCTAGCAGTATTAACATTCTGTTACACATTATTGCATTTCAGACGTATGGTGTCGTGAGAGTTCCACTGTTTACCATGGGTGATGGTGTGAGAGGATTTCCTGCATTCCTCGCTAACCAGTTTGCTGGAAACGCCAGAGATGAACTTATACGAGGGCTGTTGTGTTCTAAACTGTTTACCCAGCAAGAAATGTCAGTGGCCTTGAAAGCTTATTTGAGTCACTCAGAGAAACTAAAGGTTGAAACCGTTACCAGCAAAGCAAATTAATGATAAATATTTTTATAGAATTATTTTGGTTGTGTAGGATCTCAGAATATGTTATTTTATAAAAATATAATGTAAAAAATAATTGTGATCTATTTATGATACCTGTAACATGCTCTCAGAATAACTTGGCTAAAGAAGAACAGAAATAGAAACATACTAAAAGATTTCGGCATCAAAAAAGATTGGCTAATAATCAGCATTTTGGCTTGGAAATGGAACTATTTAGCCAATCAAGTGCCACAACAGATTGGACTGAATAGTAACAGAAGGCCTAGAAAGAGGGACAGGGGCCAACCAGCGTGAAGATGAGCACAGGATATAAGAGACACCTTGGGTAGGAAAGTGCACAAGGCGGGAGAGCTGAAGAGAAATTGTGTCCTTCCCGTGTTGGTTGCGGGGTCCTATTATGGGGGAAAACAAGAATAGACCCACTGCCTCCTCAGCAAGCATGTCGTAAGAGTCGACTAATGGGGATCTTCCTTTGAAGTTGGAGTATATTTGCCTGAGAGGCAAGGTACAACCAGCTGTACACAAATAAACCAGCAAAACGGATGCACACGCATAACTCAGTCCCTGACACAAAGCCAAAGTCCAAATGAGCGAACAATCAGGACCTTCCATCAGAGCTTACAGCTGGTGAACAAAGAAGAAGACTGTCTCTTTCAGACAGACCACGATGAGAGCGACTTTCTGCAAAGGACCTGCTACATGAGGATTGTGTAACAAGCTCTGATGGTTAAAATCATCATCAATCAGCAAGTCCTTTACAGAACGGCGCTCTCTTCACAGCACGCCTGAAAGTATCCCTTTCCCTAGCCAGCTCTCTGGCCTCATGTGCCTTCAATGCCAATGCTTCTTCAATGTCCTGTATCCATCTTTGCGGTGGTCGACCCCTGCTTCGCCTTCATAAAACTGCACCATCCATCACCATCTTTTCCAAGCCACCATGATGCTTGATGTGGCCAAAATACTTCAACTTTCGGGACAGGATGCTGTTAATGAGCCAGTTCTCCCCCATGCTCAACTCGTTTAGAATGTCTGTGTTTTTCCTCTTCTTGATCCATGGTAGTGGGAGCTGCATGGTCTCGGGGCATGGTTTCCGGGTTCAGTCCCTGGTAAGGGCTGGGATTTTTCACATGGACTTGGACTTCTAGTGATTCCCCGTCTCTAGGTAGTATGATCGGACCCCTCTGTGCATTGTTGCACACGTGAAAAAAACCTTGGCATTTGGAAATCCAAAAAAGTAACCTAATAGTGCTGCCCGGGCAAAATTTGGAGTTGAAAATCTACCTAAAGTAGTCCGATCTCACTACCCAGAGACTAGGGGGAATTGCCGGGGATTGAACCTGGAACCTCTAGAACTCGAGGCAGACACCATGCCTCAAGACCACACAGCCACCTACCACTGTATTTCATGTTAAGTTGCATTATTTCATGTCTTGGGGAATTATCGTACCCTAATTTGTTGTTTTAAATTATGTTCTGAATGTTATCTAAGGGACCACTCATCTGTGATGAAATATTGTTGAAAATGTGTGGGGATTTCATTAATGGTTCTTTCTTGTATTTGTCATTTGCGGTTTTATGGTGATGTAGAGGTAGTATAACTGACTGGTTTTTTTGTTGTTGAAATTATAGTTGTTCCGAATTTTGTAATCACCGTCTAGGAGTTGAGTTGAGTCACAGCACTCAGGGCATTTCCATGTGTGCTCCATCCTCATCTTCAGCAGGTAGCGCAGAGTTCCAACACTGAGAGTACCAGTCACAATCTGGTTATATGTCTGTCTTGCCATTTCTCTGAGTATAGTGAGCCGGCCAGACCCTCTGGTTACACCCAGGTGCCTCATTCTCCCTAGGCCGTAATAATCTTGTTTCTCTACTGATTCCGTTGCTTGTTCCCACAGGGCCTTGACCACATCTGCCTTGTCATGTATCAGTTCATCACCCAGTGATGCAGATCCAGCCAATCTGTCTGCCTGTTCATTACCCACTACACCGGCGTTGCCTGGAGAAAACATCCAAAGTATGCTCACTACCTGTGACCTTCCCAGTGAAGCTTGCCACTCTGCTCAAAGCCTTCCTGTCTTCACTTTTCTCAGCATGCTTTTAGAGTCTGTTACAATTACAACATGTGTATGTATCTTGTTCTCTAGCCAACAGAGTGCTGCAGTTACCGCCTCCACCTCCATTCTCATGCTAGATGTTGTAATGTTGTATGCTAGGCTGTTTTGCACTAAAGATTTTCCATTGGCTTTCACTACTAACCCCCAGGCACTTCTCTTTCCTCTCAACGCCGAACCATATGTATAGATAATCAGATCACCTGAGCGTGAATTGTCGTATAGGAGTTAATGCAATATATAGTGTGTTTTAATTTGGGTACTGTTTTCCTACAAAACAGTTCTGTTCGCAATTGATTCTACTGGTTAAATTGCTATCTGTTAGAATAAGGCACAGGAGTATCATGAAATGACATTATAAATTGTTCAGCATCCACATTCGAATACCTGCCACCGTTAAGGAACACATGCCGTACCAAAAATACCATTATGGCTGTGATCAGTTACTAAGACACTGATATGTAGCAGTGATATTCTAAACTAACATTCACATGGCACTTGAAACATGATGTAATACACAAATTTAACTACAGTGCACAAATAATAGATTTCAAAAAGTCTGCAGTCATTAAACATATGCCCTTTATTATGTTATGTTATCACAATCAGTATCACAACACACAGTGTATTCCAGTGTGTGCTCAGTCTTCCCACGCAGCAGCCTTTCCAGGGTACTTCTACTTATTGTTTCCATGAGAACTTGGACATAATGTCCCCTACCTTGGCCTTAAAGATGGCATAGACATGCTTCACCAGGCTTTACTCTCAGGACATGCAAACATATTAGGAATTCAAAAGATGTATTCATTTATAGAGGAGATGTGTTCATTTATAGAGGAGGATACCAGGTAAAGTCCTGAGAAGTAAAGGCGTTCAGCGTGATGTTGACCACATCACCCACCAAGTGCCAGTTGTTTTATAAAATATTGGTCTGGCCCTATATGCCCCGTACACTCGGAGGTGTGGAAAAGATACCTTTATTTATCAAGGAAGATCTTATTGGTGTGCCGTCATTGACTTCAGATTACATTATTTCTGGGGACCAAATTTCGCAGACGTGTCAATAAAGTAATCCCAGAGCGAAGGTCAAAAGATGGGGAGAATGGGAAAGCTGCATGCTATTGCAAAGGATCGAAGAAGTTGGCTTGAGTTGGTTGAGGACCTATGCTCCATTGGGGGTTAGAAATGCAGAAGAAGAAAGTAATCCCACAACAAACTGCTACTTGAGTGTGAAGTACTGGATCCGCACAAATACTATATGAACAGGGCTTTTCCTCCAAGCATATTAGTCTTACCTTTTCTTTGAAGTTAACAAGGCAGACCGAGGAAGGAATCTTAATGCATGAGCGACTTCTGGTCTCTGCAATACTGCCCAGGCTTTGTACTGTGAAGAACTTTATCCCTAGCCTTGGTTATCATCCTGGCCTTAACTGGTTATCACCATGGCCTTAACTGGTTCTCACCCTGGCCTCAACTGGTTATCACCCTGGCCCTTATTGGTTATCACCCTGTCATTAACTGGTTATCACCCTGGCCTTAGTTGATTATCACCCTGGCTTTAACTGATTATCACCCAGGCCTTAATTGGTTATCACTCTGGCCTTAACTGGTTATCACCATGGCCTGTAGTTCCTATGCCTTCCTATAGCACAGTGGAACACTTCTTCTTCTTTTCTCTACTCCTGGAATGTCTCGCCGCATCAGGGCAGGAAGAGATCTCTGGAATGAGCCCTTCTGTTTGCTTCGTATAAAGTACTTTTTAGTGTCTGATATTTCTGCGCTTCTATCTTTTGCATGGTTGATCTTTGGCTCTGTTGTTACTCTTGTATCTGTATAACACTGCTCTCTATGATGCCCTGTCTGCTGCCAATCTTGTTACATGGTCAAACCATTTGATTTGTTGTCCACCTAATGGAACACTATCACCCAGAAAGATGGAAATATACCAACAGGTTTCAGAACACTGATTTTGCATTGGCACAAATGTACAGCGTTGGTGGATTTTACATTGTGAAGCGGAATATAAGAGAAATAACAGACGGTATTCAAGTTTGTACATTATATATTTTTTTAACACAAGTTTGCCACTTTTATGTACATACTTCTTGTACGTTTGTGGGAATGTTCAGTGGCAATCACTTGTACGTTTGTGGGAATGTTCAGTGGCAATCAAACTGAAACTTAATATTACACATGTATAAAATGCTTTGTTTTTGATGTTACATTAAAAAAATGTGGGACTACAAAATGTTTTTACCTCTGTTCTGATGTGTAAATAATGTATTATATGATTTTACAAGTGTGGTTTCTGAGGGCCCCATATTGGGGGGGGGGGGGGGTCACACCCCGTGCTCCTTAACAAGTACTGTAAAAGGTGAATAATTAAGAGTTTGCTGTAATCGGATGTGTTGGGCTGAAAGGCACAGATATCGCAGCCTAGCTGTGAACTACAACTCAGTATGCGAACCTTCTAATCGTGAACACAAAAGAAGAAGAAGAATATGGCTTGACTTTGCAAAGGAGACGTTGTAACAGTGATAAATGCAGGCAGTACCATTAAAGAAGTTGACCTTGTCTAAAGGCGGCCCAGTCTAAAATTGGTACCAGAAAATGTCATGGGAAGCCAAGGCAGCCTAGTGATGTTGAAGACAACATCCATCAACATCTGGTGAAATGTGGAGGACTGGGCATGGTAGAATGTTTAGCTTCAAAGTTATTTTTGCTCCGACAGCACTTTGCTAATGTGGTTTCCACATATAGACGGTGGTAAGCTACTGAGTTAAGTGCTTATTGCAGCACTGTGAGCTGTTTTTCATGTTGAATGCCTTTATTTGTGCAGCGGTTAAGTCGTGGTATCCAATATGGCCGGCAGCCATTTACCTGTGCCTGGTGAAATACCTTATGTAATAATTTTACGTGTAGCCAAATTACTGTAACTAACTACTTCTATCAACACCTCTAGCAACTGCCACATGCATTTACTGGGTGTGCATATATGTGGATTGTGCCGGGACTAATTGTTTGTTCTTGTTTTTCACATGTGACAGCGAGGGACATTTAATTTGATTTTCACTGGTACAGGGACAAAGCAAGTATGGGGTGACCCAATTGTAGTCAAGTGAAGTTGAAACCTGGACTAAGGCCATTAAGTGCCGACTGGCCTATGAAATCATTGGTCTAGCACCATGTGCCTGGGGTGGCACTGGCTTCAGAAGGATCCTTAACTTTTTTATTTTAACAAGTAAAGTAATTCAGAGTTATTTTTCTTTTCGTTTGGTTTCATATGCTCAGGTGGGTTGCCTCTGTGAACTCACATGTCAGCTGCAGGTCCTCCATGGTTCCCTATAGCTTGATCTGCACACTTTGCTCTTGAGGCCAGGTGTCTCTTCCTAGGTGTAAGTGGGCAGGTCTGCAGAATGGGCTCAAATGTTTGTAGTCCTGTCTGACATGCACTGTTTAGTCTTAATTTTATACATGTGGCAGTTGAGCATGTCATCATCCAGAGTTCAGTTCACACAGGTGGTCAGAAATGCCACAGAGATCGACGCTGAAGAGATAAAGTGAAAACAGGGCAAGGGAAAAACCATGCAAAAGATGGAGTGAAGAAAGAACATTAGAAATAGCACACAAAAGATCCGCAACTCACTCCCCCTTTCCTTTCCACCTCAACACTTCAATGAGGTAACTGTAAAAAGAAAAGAAAAGAAGAAGATCAGAAATGTTACCCATAGCAAGTACAGTCCTAAGGTGGACTGAGTATGGGTGCCAGGAATATACAGACAAAAGGGCTGAATGACATTCTGTTACCAAAAAGATAGTGACCCACCACCAAACAATAAAGGGACTTATGGTAAAGTAGTGACTTGCCTGCTGACCTGAAGGTCTTAAGTTCCAATCCGCACTGGGCAGATGTTATTTTTTTTTTTGGGGTACTTACTTATTTAGTCGCTCGTCTACCTTGGGGTGTAGAAGTTTGCCAGAGAGATCGCCAGACTTCTCTAACAGCAGTTTTTTTTTTTCTGGCTTTGTTCCATTCCAGTCCTTGTCAGTTAGGGACTGTCAGTTGTTGTCTTCCCAGCGGACCCTAGGTGGCCCCCAGAGTTCTGGTTCTTAGCCTCCCGTGCCTGCCATGGTGGCCAATTTTATCCCATTCTGCACACATGTCCAAACCATCTTAACTGTGACTGATCCACTCGGGTTTGTATGGCCTTTTTTTTAAATATTTTTTCTGCCGCACAAAACTGGCCTTTTGCTCCCATGTTGACCCAGCCTAAAACAGGTGCCAGGTATTATCCTGGCAAATCAAGCCGTGGAATGATGGTGACCACATCACCCACTGAGAGCCAGCTGGTCTGTACAAATATGAGTCTAGTATACTATGCCCGATGTGCCACTGGCATAAAAAGGTCCTTTGGTTACCATATCATTAAAATGCCTTTTGCTGTGCCCTTCAGTTCACGAGTGCAGTCTTTATGGAGATCCCTGGGGATCATAGCCGGAGCTAAGGAGTTTGTGTTCTTCGGAGAGAGACCGTCGAGCCATATGGGATAAAACCTAGTGAAATGAAGTGGATCTTCTCAAGTTTAACTTTTAAAAAACGCCTTATTGATGTAAAAGCCTTGAAAACTGAAATAACAATAATACAAAAGCAAAAACAAATGAAAACATTGTAAAAAGTCATTTATTTATTTATCCCTTACCCTCTTAATACAATATATGAAAACGCCATGATATGGTCTTCAGTTGATAATGGGCGATTTAATCTCTATAGTAGTCTATGCACAAAGGAGATGGTCATCATTTCTGGCCATGTTATGAGAAGAGAAAAAGTGGAACATGTAGGGCAGTGTCGGCACATGAACTGACGAATGTCGTTCTAGATTACAGGTTGTGGAGAGGCATGATGACCAGTGCCAGCCGACAAGGCACTTGATGATGAGGATGAATCTCTCCATCCCACCCTGCTGTTTTACAGATATATATTCGACAGACAAATGAAGGTGGTACTGATGAAATGTGCATAAACTAATGGAAAGCAAGAGGAAACCACTTTTGTACATTCCTATAACATTCAATTTCAAAAGTTTAAACATCTAATTTGAAAACTGAGGTGAAGGCAGTCACAGCAGTTTTCTGCTGGCTTGAAAACCAACTGCACACACATGTTGTGATTGTAACAGATTAACATACCCAGCATACTGTAAATACATGCTAATTAAGAAAAATTTGGAAGCAGCAGAGATGTGGTTTCTGTAACGAATGCTACGAATACCTTGGATGGCCAGAGTAACTAACAACGATTGCTTAAGTAGATCTCTATATACAACAATAAGAATGAGACAAAAGCTGTTTTTTGGCCACATAATGAGAAGAGAGACATTGGAGAACATCATGACAACTGGAAGATAAGTGGAAAAAGGAGTAGAGGCAGACCAAGAGATATGATGCTGGAGCGCCCACGCCAGCTGGCAAGGCACATGATGATGAGCATGTAACAGGTTAACACACCCAGCATACTGTAAATACATGCAAAGTTTGCCATTCTCGGTTCCCAAGCCTGTAAACAGATGCTGTGATTTAACAGATTCACACTGCATGCTGTAAATACATGCAAAGTTTGCCAATCTCGGTTCCCAAGCCTGTAAACAGATGCTGTGATTTAACAGATTCACACTGCATGCTGTAAATACATGCAAAGTTTGCCATTCTGGGTCCTAAACCCGGATGAGAAAGGAGAAGAGTTGGGCAGGAGCCAGATACCCCTCTGGAAAAATTTTTTTTGCTACAGATACACACAACAGGAAACCATTTACTGCCTAAATTTACCAACAGTCAGATGCAATCTTCTTTAGTCTTGTTCCAAAACTTGAGCACATCTGATTTTTTTCATGTGGACTTCTAGTAATTTCCCCTGGTCTCTGGGTAGTAGGATCGGACACTCGTGTGTATTGTTGTGCACATTTTAAAAAATCCCTTGGCGGCTGGAAATCGAAACAGAGTCGCCTAACGGCGCTGCTTGGGCAAAATTTGGAGTTTAAACGTGGATGTGCTGAGATTCTTCGGACTCAGGCTCGAGTCAGAAGTAGAACGAAGCACTTATGGGTTACTACCCTTGTGCCATGATGTTAGACCGTCATTTAAACCTAAACCCTCTAATTTGTCACTTTTTATGACATGCTTGTTAGTGTGTCTTCTCTTTCTCCCCAAAATGGGGTTCAAGAACCCACACAGGGAAAATATGAACATTATACTTCTAACCGCCCCAAAACTTTTTACCACATAAATCTCTGAGGGGATGGGTCCTCAGGCCATACAAAAGGTTTCTGAGTAAACATATATACTGTGAATGAATTAATGAACACATATAAAAACAATTCTGCTATCAGCATTTTTGCAGTCGGGAGTTTCATATTGAGTCGTAAAATATAAAATGGAACAATGTAATATCGAAATTCCAAAAGAGCTTGTGGGACCAAACAGGCAATAGTACAAACTGAGAAAACTACTCGCCAGAGAAATCCTCTGTGAGAAGTCAAATTATAAAACTGATATAAACTGAAAAAGTATACAGGGATGAGGGCATATCTTGCCAGCTGGTGCCTTTTAAATATTTTAGACCAAACATAAAATGTGTAGTGCCTGTTATCACTCAGCAGATATTTGTGTTCGCAAGTGAATAATTTAATTAGCAGTCCGGCCAAAACAGCAAACAACAATATCTTTATTGGGTTTTTAACAGCAGATTTCACAAAAGCAATGACTTGTGAGGGTTGGCTTAAATGCATGAAAGAAAAACCTGCAGACACAGCTAAAAAATAGAAAACCTGAGGAAAGTTATATGATGCCGTATGATGTGACCTATCTCCAACAACAATACCTTTGTTAACAACAAGAAAGACAATGAAACCTACAATTATACATAAATAACAAAATGTCTGAATCAAAATTTGTTTAACTAAACTAAAAAATCTAGCACAGCTGGAAAATGTTGTCTGAAACAGAATTTCTACAAAATCCTTGTCAGACATATTGTTTGGGTTGCCATGCCATTTTTTGTCAAGTCTCAGCCGCTCGTTGATGACCTCAATTGCAACTACGCCAGTGCAGAACAAGACCCAAATGATATTGGTTTGTCTGAAGAGAACTGCTGCAGCTCCTGCCATTGCTGCGGATTTATGGTATCCACGGAGACAAAGAGCATACATCAGCAGAACGAAAAATGTGGCACCAGGATCCGTGTAGTAGAGCCAAGTGAAGAAGTACAGAACCGGAAACAGTGTCAGGACAGCGGCATTTAGAACTTGCAGAAGATGGGTTCTCTGAAATAAAAATACAAAAATGAAACATATAATAAATCAATATATATTTAACATCTAAGTAAATGGAAACAATCTAATGACTGCTGGTGGTAGTAAAAGAAGTAGTTGTAGTTGTTGTAGTAGTAGTAATAGTATAGTAATAGTAGTAGTGTTAGTAGTAGCAGTAGTGGTAGTAATAGATGTACCAGTAGTAGTAGATGTGTCAGTATGGTATCTGTAGTAGTTGTGTTAGCAGCAGTAAAAGCTGTAGTGGTTGTGTTAGTAGTAGCAGCAGCAGCAGCAGTAATAGCTATATCAGCAGTAGAAGCAGCAGGAGTAGTAGTAGTAGTAGATGTGTTTTTAGTAGTAGTAGAATCTGTAGTAGTTGTTTCAGTAGTAGTAACAGCAGCAGCCAAAAAGAGCAATCAAGAGGTTTTGTAAGAGGCGGGAGGCCGAAGACAACTTATCACAGACAACAGAAGGAGACAGACATCTTTTTTCGGCCATGTTATGAACAGAGGGAAAACAGAACATGTTGTGACCACTGAAAAGATCTGTGGAAGAAGGGATAGAGAAAGACGAGAGAAGATTCTTGACAGTCTTGTTGCATGGCATGGAGGTGTGTCAGCACACGAACTGATACATGATGAAGGAATTGTGGAGAGGCATGATCACCCACGCCAGTCAGCAAGTCACCTGATGATGAACAGCAGCAGCAGTAGTAATGGTGATGGTGGTAGTAGTAGTAGTAGTAGTAGTAGTAGTAGTTGTAGTTGTAGCAGAAGTAGTAGTAGTTGTAGTAGTAGTAGTTGTTGTTGTAGCAGAAGTACTAATAGTTGTAGCAGTAGTAGTAGTAGTTGTTGTTGTTGTTGTTGTTGTAGCAGAAGTAGTAGTTGTTGTAGTAGTAGTAGTTGTTGTTGTAGCAGAAGTAGTAGTTGTAGTTGTAGCAAAAGTAGTAGTAATAGTAGTAGTAGTAGTTGTAGCAGAAGTAGTAGTAGTAGTTGTAGCAAAAGTAGTAGTAATAGTAGTAGTAGTAGTTGTAGCAGTAGTAGTAGTAGTAGTTGTAGCAGAAGTAGTAGTAATAAATGTACCAGAAGTAGCAAATGTGTCAGTATAGTAGCTATAGTAGTTGTGTTAGTAGCAGTAAAAGCTGTAGTGGTTGTGTTAATAGTAGCAGCAGTAGTAGTAGACGTGTTTGTAGTAGTAGTAGTAGAAGCTGTAGTGGTTGTTTCAGTAGCAGTAGTAATGGTGGTGGTAGTAGTAGTAGCAGCAGTATGTAGCAGTAATATCAAAATAACCTGTTCAACCTGTCTGGGTTATAAATGGAATATACCGAGTGTTTGTCTTTTCAGGTACTGGACGTTTATGTGTCAAATACTTTTGGCTATTTAATGCAAAAACAAATCATACGGGTTTCACAATAAAATGTATTGAATCTTTTTCTTCTTAGCATTCACCGGTTGTAAACTCCGGCAGAAAGTTCTGGTTGTTAATCCACTTCTAGACTTTGATCTTGATCCAGAACATGTGTTTTGTGTGCACATCCATTTTACAGATCTGCCTTATTTGTACGCAGACTGTTGGCTCCTCTTTTTCACGCAGACGTACTCCAATTTCACTGGAAAAACTGTAATTAGTTGACTTCTATAACATGCTTGTTAAGGGGACAGTGAGTCCATTTCACCTTCCCTCCCCCCCCCCCCCCCCCACTAAATGGGGCAGCAAAAAACAAATGAAAAATTTTATAGTTTTCTTCTTCTTTGCATTCACTGGCCGATAACTCTGGCGGTAACTTTGCATAAACCCGCCGTTAACTCCGGTGGTAACTTTGCATTCGCCGGCCGCTAACTCCGGCAGTAAGTTCTGTTTGTTCGCCCACTTCTGCACTGCTGTCCTCTTCCAGAACCTGAGTGTTGTGTGCGCATCCATTTTACAGATCTGACTCATTTGTGCACAGACTGTAGGTTCCTTGCCTCTCAGGCAGATGCACTGACTTCAAAGGAAGCTCCCAATTAATCGACTCTTACAACATGCTTCTGGTTAGGCAATGGGTCTTATTCTTGTTTTCCTTACAATAGGGCCCCAGAATCCACACTGAGAAATTGTATAGAGACAAGGAAAACCTCAAAAGGGCTGCAAATTTACTATAAATATGCAGAAGTAACATTTTACAATACATTCTTCTTCTTCTGCTTTCTATCACCCAATAGGGCATAGACCCCCAACCACCTAACGCCAAACAGTTCTATCCTTTGCTATCACATGCATTTCTCATCATGTCCTCCCTATCTTTTTAACTTCACTCTCTAGCTTTCTTCTCCAAGTGTTTTTTAGTCTTCCTTTATTTCTTTGCTTCCTGTGGGTTCCAGTGCAAAGACACACTAGTTATACTATTCTCAGGTTTTCTCAACGTGTATCTTATCCAGTGCCAGCAACTTTTCTTCACCTCTTAGTCCACTGGAACTTGTTTAGTTCTCTCCCAAAGCTCTACATGAGTGATTCTATCAAACCGTTTAATTCACTCTATTCTGCACAGGCACCAGTTAATTAATATTTGTAGCTTATTAGTAATTACCTTTGCTGTTCACCATGTTTCGGCTCCATTCATCATCATCATCATCATCATGTCCCCAGTCAACTGGCGTAGGGGCTCAAGCATCTCCACAAATCACGATCCCTGGTTGCCTGGAACAGCTCTCTTGATGATATCCCTCCATGCCATCGTTGCAGCCCATCCAGCACTATCTCTCTTGGTCGGCCTCTACCTCTTTTTCCACTGATCTTTCCAGTTGTCACAATGTTCTCCAATGTCTCTCTTCTCATTATGTGCCCAAAGAACAGTGTTTGTCTCTTTCTTATTGTTGTATATAGAGATCTACTTTCATTAGCTTCTTTCAAGCAATCGTTGTTAGTTACTCTGGCTGTCCAAAGTATTCATAACATTTGTCTCAGAAACCACATCTCTGTTGCTTCCAAATTTGTTCACTGACATTCCAAGATTCACTGGCATACAGCAGAACAGATTCTATGTAACATTTTAGCACCCTCATTCTGACATTAAATGAGAGCCATTTATTGCATAAAATATTTTTCATTTTCTGAAATGCAGCTCTCGCTTGACCTATTCTGCTTTTAATCTCTGTCACACATTTTCCATCTGATTGTTCCCTGATATTTGAATTGTACAGTACTAATTTGTCATGAGAATTAAAACAATACATTACCTTGGCATTTCCCGTTAACTGTCTGGTCAGTACAAACAGCAAGATAAAATTGCCAATGCAGTATGTCACATTACTGGCTCGGAGATTAAATGTTGTGCAAAGTTCAGCCAATCTAGCACCTCGGAAACTTGCCACAGGCAGCAGCTGAATCACGGAGAACACATAGAGCCCTGGCAATGTGGTGATCATTGGATCCCACTGCAGATTACAAACATGTGCATTTATGAATGTGAGCAGCTTTAAAAATATTCAGTAACAATAGTACCATTAGTGGCAGCAGCCGCGGTGTAGTGGTTAGATGCCCACCTGCAGATCCGTTGGTCGTGTGTTCAAATCTGCATGGCACAGGATTATTTTCAAACACGACCTTAGCTCCCATTTTGACCTGGTCTCAAATAGGTAAGAGGTAAAGTCCTGGGAAGTAAAGGCAATCAGTGTAATGCTGACCACATAACCCATTGAGGGTTGATCCGTTTATACAAATATAAGTCTAGCCTAATATGCCTAATGGCGTGTAAAGAGACCTTAACTTTTTTTCAAAAGTAGCATTAGTAGTAATTTCATCATCTTCTTCGAAATCACCAGCTGCAAACTCTGGAGGAAAGTTCTTGTTGCTCGTTCACTTGTTTCAGAACTTACTTACTTAGTGTGCACATCTATTTTACAGATATGCCTTTTTTGTATGCAGACTGTTGGTTCATTACCTCACAGCTGATACTCACTTGTTCTGACAGTACACTGTCTCAGACTGCTGTCGTTCGCCCATCTCTTCATTGTTATCTCCTCCCCCCTCCCCCTGTATCACTGTCTATATCTTGCCTTTAACCTTTCCTTCTAGTGTGGATTTTAAAACAGCGTTGTGTCTAATTTAATGTTGTCGAAATATGTAAATGTTTTTATTAAAAATTTTGGCGAATTTTTTTAAAACTCGCCGATCACTTCTTTTCCCTAGAAAGATAACCTCTTATTTGATTGTGAACTACAAGTAGTCTTTTGTGTGTCCACATCTCCAGAGACTCAGTTCGGTTTTCCAGTTATTTATTCGTTATCGAAGTGTCTGCACTGTACAAATGGATTGAGTTTTCATAATATTCATGTCATAATTTATTAGCTTTTTCCTTGCACTACTCAAACCCTGGAGATCTATTTCTACGTGATGAATGACTTACTGAAGAAAAATTGTACGAGCAGTACTGCTGTGCTTGCGGAATATGAAATATTTCATCCATATATGGAGCATCCTGAACACCGTGTACATATTTCAGTGTGAGATATGAAACTAAAGTTAACACAGAGGCAACCAGAAATAACACCAAGACCATTTTATTTTTATTTTGTATCTGCTGGAGCTAGCAGACGCACGCCGGACTTACCTCCCCTGGCAGGGTTGCCAGATCAAAATTTAGAAAATCTGCCAAACACTGGCTAGAAATTGCCACCAAAAAATGCCAAAAGAGATTTACGGACAAATTCATACTCATAATAAAAGTTCCAAGCAAGAGGCTGTCCTTGGAGGTTATGAATTGATGTAATTAAAGAACTTCTGAATCAACACTGAATGTCAATAGCCAAACTGCCCATCAAGCAACCTATTCCTCCCCACGACGTTTAACGGAAGAAGTGGTAACTAATGATGACAATGATGATGAATGAAAGCTCGAAATTAAGGTCACCACTATGGTCCCCATTGAAATCAGCATCATACACTTTGTCAGTAGACAAAGTTATCCTAAAGTTATTGCAAATATAGGATGACCATATGACCGGGACAGTGTCGTATTTTTTTTTTTTTTTTTTTAGGTTTCACAGACCGCCCAAGCAATACTAATGTCCTTGGTCCCAATGGACACCCCCCCCCCCTTCCTCTTCCCACCCACTCTTTCAGTATCGACGAGAAAGTTTGAGCCTACCTAAAAAACGACACTTTCTGTTCTTCTTCTCTTTCACCTTGTACCTTATCGAAGTGTCGGGGGGGGGGGGGTAACATTCGTTGATAAGATCTGTCAAGAGCACTATTAAGATTGATATTAATTTCTGTAAGGTTGTTCCTAATGCCACCCGCCTCCCCGCAGTAGTAGTAATTTAAACAACAATATCCTGTTCAACACATCTGGGCTATAATTGGAATATATCGTGTTTTTATTCTCAGTATTGGTTTTTTATGCTTATTAGTTACCTTTGATTGTGTAATATTGCATAGATTATGTCTGGTATGTACTGACTGTATATGATTGTAGGAGTATATGGATTATAACACTCAATATGTTTGAATTGTACTTTTAAAAAATTGTGATAATTGTATTGTCTTCTTCTTCTTCTTTCTTTTTCTTTTTCTTCTTCTTTTTCTTCTTCTTCTTCTTCTTCTTCTTCTTCTTCTTCTTCTTCTTCTTCTTCTTCTTCTTCTTCTTCTTCTTCTTCTTCTTCTTCTTCTTCTTCTTCTTCTTCTTACTCTTCTTCTTCTTCTATTCCACACGTACCTCATCGAAGTATCGGAAGGGGGGGGGGGGGGGAGAGATTGCAATGGTAATTTCTGTAAGGCTGTTCTTAATGCCATCACTCCATATTTTCCGAGGTCTTCCTCTCGCTCTATACTCATTGTAACAGATTGTATCAGGGCATCCTTGTTAGGTGTCCAAACCACTTAATTTGTTCTTTAATGACCTGTAAGACTGGCCTTATTTCCAGAAAATATGGAGTGATGGCATTAAGAACAGCCTTACAGAAATGAACATCAGTCTTAAAATGCTCTTGACAGAGCTCATCAACGAATGTTACATCCCCCCCCCCCCCGACACTTCACTGTTCTTGCAGTCTGAAAATGGTTAAGATTCACAGTTCTCAACTGGTTCACGCAAACGTCTCGAATCTAGTAGAGCATTCATTTGCTTGTCCGGCTTTCACAGCAGCCTTAACTGCAAGTCTGTCAGCTTGCTCATTTCCTTGTACCCCCACATATCCTGGCACGAAAATGAAATGAATCCTTCTCAGCCGTGAACAATATAGAGCCACCAAGCACTGCCTTCAGACCCAGGGAAAATATCACAAATCTGTCTTCTTCTTTCTGGCGTAAAAAGTCTGGTTGTTCGTCCACTTCTGGACTCTAGTCCTGTTCCAGAAACTGAGAGTTTAGTGTACATCTGTTTAACAGATCTGAGATATTTGCATGCAGACTGTTGGTTCCTTGCCTCAGGCAAATGTACTCCGACTTTGAAGGAAAAAAAACGCCGTTTTTTTTTTTGCCACCCGCTTTCAAAAATTGCCAAATTTATAAAATTTGGCATTAAAAGTATAGAATTGGCAACCCTGCTACCAGGCGACGGAAGGAAGCTGCACATGGTGGGACACATAGACTGATCCACGTAATTGTAGGCAGCACCATTGTGAGCCGTGCCGGTACGTGTCGACAGTCAGACTCTGTGAATGGGATATACACGACACTGAAGATACACTGGCTATGAAAGTACATAGGGTTGGAGAATTTACTAGAGAAAGAGAGACTTTCATGCGCCACTACGAGAGCGATGGGTTGTAAAGGACTATAAAGGCTCTATAATTATGAATGTTGAATTAGGAATCGACATCACAGCACTCGGGACCCCCCCCCCCCCCATAAGCGCTTCGTCCCCATCTTCAGCATCAAGCGAAGAGTTAACATTCTGGATGTTCCAGTAACTGTCTGATTGCCCATCATTTTGAAGATACATGATAATACTGGATACAGCGGGCAGGAGCCCTGAGAAAGTTTTAGACAGTTATAATTTAGCGTGTTATATAAATATTTTAGTGACCGAATAGATTATGATAATGTATATCGATAGGGTAGTATAGCTTCTTTGTGGTGTATAGTGACCGACAGTAACAGGTGTTTTTGTCGTAATGTATTTTGTGAGAAGCGCCCAGGTATTCATATTGTTAGGGTTGATTTTGGAATGGTTAGTGCGATGTTATCTATTCTGGCATACTGGCCATGCACTCTGCGGGCACTGCTTGATCCTGGTGGGGTCCAGGCTTATTTGAATAAGAGCTTTGCAGTGTGGGGAAACCTGAGAATTATCAACGGGGATGGGAGGCTTGCTTGGCGAATATTAAAGTCAGCACGACCACGCGTCTCGGATAAGGGTGCCTACATCTTTCGACGTTAACTGTCTTATATTGTTCTATGATTATTCATTAAAGATTGTTGTGTGTGCTCCAGGAAGCGTTCGGTTTAGTGTGAATAAAATAGATTGTCACAGGCCTGAATCACGATTCCGCACCAGCAAGGCCGATTAGAGTTCGGTGACCCAGACAGATAGAGCACTACTCTTCTGACCCGGCTACGTCTGCAGCCTGCTTTGTTCCAAACGTACTGGTGTTACCTTTCCTTTGGAGTAAACAAGGCAGGTTGAGCGAGGGATCATGATGCATGGGCAATATTTCGTCTCTACAAAACTGCCCATCCAGGCTTTGTGCAATGGAAAGAACGAACTTCATCAATTGTGGAAGACTTTTCTTGACTCGGGCTGGTCTTGCTAGTCACGCTCGCCATCGCCAGGGGCTGTGAGTCTCATGTCTCCTCATAGCGCAATAAAATACTATTGCCTGAAAAGACGGAAAGGTGCCAATCGAGGTACGTACTGGCACCCATTTTTGTCTATTAAAAAAAGCCCTGGTTAAGATGTTCTGTATGTTACAAAATACAACAAAAGCCTCAAGAGGCTTTAGATGGTCAGACCAGGACAAGAGACAGAGCGTGTTGGAGAATCATTGCAGTCAACCTTCACTGTGGAGACGACACCTGCTTGACTGACTGATTGATTGAGATTGTCAGAAGTAGCCCCTGTCGATGTACGTGTTGGTATTCTCAATTCTCGTCCTAAACAACATAAACACACTCAGCATAAGCAAGAAAAAGATCAACAATGTCAACTCCGTGGGAAAACAGTTGAGATGACCTTTATCTTCTTCTTCTTCGCGTTCACCAGCTGTAAACTCTGGCGGAAGGTTCTGGTTGCTCGTCTACTACTGAACTGCAGTCCTGCTCCAGAACCTGAGTGTTGCGTGTGCGTCAGTTTTACAGATCTCATTCTCTTGAATACAGACTGTTGGTTCCTTGCCTCTCCGGCAGACGCACTCCGTCTTCAAAGGAAGCTCCCCAATTAGTTGACTCTTACAACATGCTTTTGGGGAGGCAGTGGGTCTATTCTTGTTTTCCCCACAATGGGGCCCCGGAACCCACACAGGGGAGATGACTTTTATGATACAATATGTAATGAGAACTTCGTGTGGAATCTAGCGTAACGGTGTGCTTTAGATAATCAGAAATAGCCCCATCCCCAAATAGACATTTATTTCTTAAAAAAAAAAAAAAAAAAAAAATGTGATGAGAACTTTGCTAGTGCAACAGAAGACCGTCACATATTTAGACCCTCTAATTTACTGATATAAACAAATACAATCAACGCAAACAATAAAAAAGATCAACAATATTAACTTCTTGGAGAAACAGCTAAGATGGCCTTTTTTAAGCAATATGTCATAAGAACTTTGTGTTGAAGTACAACGAAGGGTTCAGATATAGCCCCGGCGAATGTTTAGGGGTGGGCAAACTATGGCCCGCGCTCCGAAAATGACACGCCGAACAATTTTTACTGGCCCGCGAGGCTGGAGTTAAATTACTATATAATCGGACACTTGCGCTCACAAAATAGCAGAACACAAAACATGCGTTAGTTATATAGGTTAGTTGAGTATCCTTTACAGGACGTTGTAGAGCCAACCCCAGCAGCCCCTGGCTGTGTGGTTTCTCTAGGCAAATTTAAGTCCAGTTGTTTGCCATTGCTTCCTGGATGGTCAGCTCCCTGATACCACTGTCGAAACCAACGCAAGGCGTATGGCACGCAGCTGGGATCGAACCCGGCACCCCGACATTACGAAGCGTTCGCATCGACTTAGCCACAGAGACGACGGTTGTTATATAGAAGCTGATAAAAAAGACCCAAATATCAATATTATACAAGACGATTTCACAAACATATTTAATATATAACGAGGTAATCTGGGTGTTATTTTTATAATATAATTTTTCTTATATGGCCCGCAACCAAGTTGATAATTCTAAATGAGTTTCCAGGAACCAAAAAAAAAATATTGCTCCCATTTAGGGCTTAGGCCCTCCAATTTCTTGACTTGAACAACATAAACAGACGCAATCAAGACAAACAATTAAAAGACAAACAACATCAACGTAAACAGCCGCAGTCTCGCCATTGTTGACTGAGCAAGCGAGAATCGGAGATAATTTAACAGGTCACGTGATGTAATCCATCATTGTAGATATTATGGCGGTTGTCGAGCAAGCAGGTATGAACGGAGACATACCTAATTTCTCAATAGCATCTAAAGGAGATGATTCTTACGTCTCCAGCAATCTCCAGGAGGAGGTAAACTCATTTATCTGTCCGTCTGTTGTGATAGATATTCGATTCGGGAGCTATGTTTGTCCAGAATTTTACTCAACTTTGTTGATAAAAGGATGACGAAGAAGTGTAGCAGCTGCTAGAAAATGTGTCTGCAATATTTTGGTTTTGTGTTTTGCTGATGATACTGTATTTGTTGTGTGTTTTGACGGCGCTGAATATTTCATACCGTACACACCTTACTTTAACATTTAGTATTCTATGAGCTATTTCACATATAGTATTTGTAAACAAGAGAAAATACCAGTGTTGACAGTGGGAATGAAAGTTCATTAGAATATAATATTCAATATTGGCTGACATTCAGTAATGTTTTTTCCAGTGTGGGTTCAGGGACCCCATTGTTGGGGAAAACAAAAATATACCCACTGCCTACCCAAAAAGCTAGTCGTAGGAGTCAACTAATTAGTGGCTTCTTTTGAAGTCGGAGTGCATCTGCCTCAGATGCAAGGAACCATCGGTCTGCATATACATAAGTAAGATCTATGCACCGCCCTAGTCTCAAGAGGAAAGACTGACTTTCTTGCTTAAGAAGAATGCTGTTAACAGGGACAAAATTTAGGACCCAGCTAGCATATGTTATCATTGTTAGTCCGTGGCTAGCACAGATGTAAGTATGCCGTTTGATTCGTGACTTTTTCCGCGACTTGTTTTGAGTTGTTTTGACTCCCACTAAGCCCCGCTAAGCTGGCTGAAGCAGTCCAGCTTACCGGCCAAATTTGCCAGTAGAGCCGATGTTTTTAAACACTCAATTTTCCCCATGTAAGTTCCGGGGCCCCATTGTGGAGAAAACAGGAATCAACCCCCTGCCTGCCAAAAAGTTCATTGTGCATTTAGATCATCATCTTCATGGCGTATCGGACAGGACCATAAGTGCTCCGATCTCCTCCTGAGAATATTTCCTTGTGTTTTTAGTCTACAACCCCTATTCTGTTCTGGTTGATGTAACGACGAATGGCTCTCGTATGGTTTTCCTGTCTCACTGCTTTAGTTGGTACACCCAGTCTGTTCAGTGAAAAATCCTTCGACAGTGAAAAATCCTTCGATGTCGGAGTGCTTCTTCCTGAGAGGCAAAGAACCAACAGTCTGCATACCAAAAAAAATTATATCTATAAAACGGATATGTTTGCAACAATCAGGTTCTGGAACAAGACTAAGGTCCAGAGTTGGATGAACAACCTGAACTTTCTACTGGAATTAAAAGCCGGTGAACGCAAAAAAAAAAAGAAGAATCACTCAGTTTGTATTCACTTAGAATTTATGTTAACAAGATTTTACTGTCTTATGATTGTTCCTATGTGTTATATCAACATTTTACTGTGTTATGATTGTTCCTATGTGTTATATTATGGAAGCTGTTCTTGTGTATATGTTTATTTTGTGCCTCTTTTGTATTGTTTTATTGATTTGTATTTTAAAACTTTCTTTGCTGTGACAGATTGAAAACATTCAGCGTGTCATCAAGGTGACACGCAAAAAGCTGGAAGCAATGAATGAAGAATTTGGTAAACACCAGCATCCACCATCAATCTATGTGCAAGTAAGTATTCATTGCCTGCACGTGGGTTCAGGAGTAAAATGTTTGCCTTACCTTAACAGGCATGTCGTAAAAGGCTACTGATTAGGGCAAAAGGTGCAGATATCGCAGCTGAGCTGTAAACCACAAAACAGCGCGCCAACTGCCCTTTTAACTCTTTGAGTCCCAAGGAACGCACCATACGTTCATAGGTTCCTACCTAGAGGCCCAATAAACGCAAGATGCGCCGATTTTAGGTCTCTCTTGACTACCCCTTGGGCCTCTGATGCTAAACCCCCTGGGACTCAAAGAGTTAAGGGCAAATACAGAAGAATAAGTGTTCATTTTGTTGTTAAGAACAAGTGTGGTGGGAAGTGTTTATTGATTTAACTGTCAGTTACTTATGGCATCAATGTATGACTTTGATTTGCTTTTTTTGCTTAGTAATTTTCTCATTAAGAACAGAGTTTGTACAGAGGGATAACTTGGTTTGTCAGTAACGTATGGCAAGCATTGCTTCAGTGGTCTTAGATAGTTAGTGTCCTTTGGATATTGTCTACGATGCATACCTGTGTGTTAGGAAATGATCAGACAGACAGAATGATTGGGTCTGCACCGCTTGGTGGTAAATTTATTTATTCAGGCTAGATGTTGTAAGGGCCCTTAAAGGAGTGAGTAAACAGTGCAGAGACACAAATAGATCATCACTTTCTGATGGCAGCAAGGAGTGTGTAAACAGTGCAGAGACACAAATAGATCATCACTTTCTGATGGCAGCAAGGAGTGAGTAAACAGTGCAGAGACACAAATAGATCATCACTTTCTGATGGCAGCAAGGAGTGAGTAAACAGTGCAGAGACACAAATAGATCATCACTTTCTGATGGCAGCAAGGAGTGAGTAAACAGTGCAGAGACACAAATAGATCATCACTTTCTGATGGCAGCAAGGAGTGAGTAAACAGTGCAGAGACACAAATAGATCATCACTTTCTGATGACAGCAAGGAGTGAGTAAACAGTGCAGAGACACAAATAGATCATCACTTTCTGATGGCAGCAAGGAGGGAGTAAACAGTGCAGAGACACAAATAGATCATCACTTTCTGATGGCAGCAAGGAGGGAGTAAACAGTGCAGAGACACAAATAGATCATCACTTTCTGATGGCAGCAAGGAGTGAGTAAACAGTGCAGAGACACAAATAGATCATCACTTTCTGATGGCAGCAAGGAGTGAGTAAACAGTGCAGAGACACAAATAGATCATCACTTTCTGATGGCAGCAAGGAGTGAGTAAACAGTGCAGAGACACAAATAGATCATCACTTTCTGATGGCAGCAAGGAGTGAGTAAACAGTGCAGAGACACAAATAGATCATCACTTTCTGATGGCAGCAAGGAGGGAGTAAACAGTGCAGAGACACAAATAGATCATCACTTTCTGATGGCAGCAAGGAGTGAGTAAACGGTGCAGAGACACAAATAGATCATCACTTTCTGATGGCAGCAAGGAGTGAGTAAACAGTGCAGAGACACAAATAGATCATCACTTTCTGATGGCAGCAAGGAGTGAGTAAACAGTGCAGAGACACAAATAGATCATCACTTTCTGATGGCAGCAAGGAGTGAGTAAACAGTGCAGAGACACAAATAGATCATCACTTTCTGATGGCAGCAAGGAGGGAGTAAACAGTGCAGAGACACAAATAGATCATCACTTTCTGATGGCAGCAAGGAGTGAGTAAACAGTGCAGAGACACAAATAGATCATCACTTTCTGATGGCAGCAAGGAGTGAGTAAACAGTGCAGAGACACAAATAGATCATCACTTTCTGATGGCAGCAAGGAGTGACCAGGGGAGTCTGGCGGACACTCAACACTCAAGCGAAGGGCAAGTCATACATACAGTTAGTTTGTTACTGGTACCACCAGAATTGGAACCGTGCTTGCTGCTGAAGGTGGGGATGGAGTGCTCATAGGAATGCTCCTAATGCTGTAATATCAGTTCTTAACATAACTCACATCTGGAATACAGTGTATGGCTTCACAATCATGTTTTTTCAATAGGTTTAACTGTAGGCCACAAATATTTTGTTTCCCTAAAAATACGACCTAACTCTAAAATAATCCTTGGCATGATTTTTCAGGGTGCTAGTAATATAAACCATACCTCAGATATAAGCTCTAGTTAAGGTCGTTAGCCATATGGACAGATTGTGTTAGTCCGTTGAAACATACAAAAAGCATTGAATTACAAAGTGATGAATGTATAAATAAATATAAATAATCTTATTCACTTATAATGTAGATTTGTTGGGGTACTTGAATGAATGTTTAATTTTTAATTTGAAAACGTGTAGACTTTTGTACCTATACAAACAAATAAGATTCCCCTAAAATGATAACCAGGAGGCTGCGTGGTCTCGAGGCATGGTGTCCGCCTAGAGTGCTAGAGGTTCTGGGTTCAATCCCCTGGTAAGGGCTGGGATTTTTTCGCGTGGACTTGAACTTCTAGTAATTCCTACTGGTCTCTGGGTAGTAAGATCAGATGCTCTTTTATATGAAGAATTAACCAACAAAATACATGAATCCATGAATATCAACTGATAGAACAAAGGCTGCAGGAACAGATAGCGTGGGAAGTGGGTCCCCACCACCTTCACTGCACCGTAACTGATTTCACAGATTTATGAGCAGTTTAGTTATATTATTACAGAAGAAAAGGCAAACAAAACATACTTTTTAAATTTTTGAATAGGAATATGAAGAATTAGCCAACAAAATCCATGAATATCAACTGAGAGAACAAAGGCTGCAGGAACAGATGAGTGTGGGCGGCGGCTCTCCACCACCTTCACCGCCCCTCAGCAGATATCAATCTGAAGAACCTCTCTTGTCGCCCGGTCTCCCTCTTATCCCAAATCACACAACCAACAGTCTGCGCACTTTGCATGTAGGCCAGCGAAGTCCTCAGTTGGGTGCACGTGGAACGAATCATATCAAAGCTCATCTACCAAATAACATGGTAACAACGGTAAGATATTTTCTTTCCCATTTGAGTGAAACTAGCTTACCTGTTGCTGTCTTCATGGTCTGGAAAAGAAATTGTCAAGCTGCTGCTCATATGTTACCTTTAGCTGTGCCAGGAATTAGGGCTGTACTGAATATTCGCTTCGGGGCAGAATAGTGGACCTAATAACTATTCGGTATTCGGCCGAATAGTTGCGGTTGGGCCGAATACGAATAGTGGTTACCTTAAACCCGTTTCTGGACTGGTAGAAAATAAACATATCAAGATTTCCCACCTTGGTTCAAACTGTCAAGCGTTATCTTTGTGCACCACCTACGAGCGTACCAAGTCAACGTCTGTTTAGTACAGCTGGAAATACCTTCAGTGAGACAAGAAGCTGCCTTAATGCTGACAACATGGAGCAAATTTTTTTTTTTCTTTTTTTTTGGAAAGCTAATGCCGCTTTCATGGATTAACTAAGCTGTCAGTGACAATTTACAAGTTTAGTTACTTGTTATAAAACTAAGAATACTTTCATTCCTATGCATTAGTTACCACAGACTGACTGACTGAAGGATGCAAAACATGAAATGTTTTTAAATGTTTACTATTCTGTACTACATTTTGTAAAGTAAAACTTCAGCGTACATTTGACATTATGTATATTTTCTTTTTAGATCTATTTTATACACGAAAGTGGAAGATGGGCCTCAGTTTAAATAGTGGGAAGACAGAAGTAATGGTGGTATCAAAGAAAATAATTATTCCTAAATGTGTAATAAAAGTCAATGGTTTTATTTTGGGACAAGTACAGAAATTTCAGTATCTGGGCACATGGATAACATCAGATGGAAGATGCATTACTGAGATAAGAAACAGAATAGGACAGGCTAAAACTGCATTTCATAAAATGAAGAACATCTTATCCAATATATCTTTGTCATTGAAGGTTAGAAAAATAATTTTTGCTTGCTGCATACATCAAGTTTTAACATATGGCTGTTAGTCCTGGACAATCGGTATGCAAGCCAAACAATTTCTTGAGACCTCAGAGATGTGGTTTTACAGAACAATTCTTAAAATACCTTGGACAGTGAAAAAAAAAAGCAACCAAGAAGTTTTGATAGAGGCAGGAGCCCGAAGAAAGCTACACACAGACATCAGAAGGAGACAGTCATCATTGTTCGGCCATATTATAAGATGAGGGAAAATGGAACATGTGGTGACCACTGGAAAGATATGTGGAAGAAGAGATAGAGGAAGACAACAAGAGAAGATTCTTGACAGTCTTGTTGCATGGCATGGAGGTGTGTCAGCACACGAACTAATACATGCTGCAGGAGATCGCAGATTGAGGCGAGGCATAATGGCCCATGACAATCGGCAAGGCACCTAATGATGATAATGCACTATTCGTATTCGGCCGAATAGTTGGTCCAGCTATTCGTATTCGGCCTAATAGTGAAAATCACTATTCGGTACAGCCCTACCAGGAATATATTCACCCAGAATACATTGAAAGAGGAATTGTATCCCCTTTAAATATACTGTACTTAGATGGGTGTCCTGCGGAATTCTTTAAAATGCCATTGTCGCCAAACCGAAGCATTTGTTTCCAAAATGTAGATTTGTATTAATTTAGAGAGATGACATGACGCTGCATTTATAGGACGAACTCATGACATCAGTTGGTCAAACATTTCTGTGTGAACAGGAATCTGTGTGAACAGGCACATAAATTGTTAAGGAATGTGAACTTTATGTAATATTTGACACACTCAGTCAACAGTTTTTGAAGTATGCAGAAGTGGTTGTGATACTCATGTGAACAAAAACAAAATTGTGTTTTCAACAATGAAGGGTGGCTGTCTTTCTTAATAAGGAGTCGCCTATACGTAACAATCATCAGGTTTTCTGAAGTGTTTTAAAAAAAACTGTTTTCATGTCATTGATTTAAATAATGAGGTCATAGAAATTACACTTTGGAAGCAGTGGCATTTAAGATATGTAATCCTGCTTGATGTAAACAATAGGATCACATAATTAATTTTAGAATTCTGTGATTGTCAGATGGATAGGTAATCTTAGACTTTGATTGTTGAGAGGTACAGTGTAACAAAAAACTATGTGATTTGTATTTTTCATTTAACTGGATTCAAATTTTGCATTTTTTAAAATCATCATGTAGCAGGTCTTTTGCAGAACGTCGCTGTCATCACGGTCTGCCTGAAAGAAACTCGATCTCTCGCCAGCTCTCCCGCCTCATGTACTTTCATACTCAAGGAGTCAATTATATCATGTGCCCATGTGCTTGCTACATACATCCAGTTTTAACATATGGATGTGACTCCTGGACAATCGGTAGGCAGGCCAAACAATTTTTAGAGGCCTCAGAGATGTGGTTTTACAGAAGAATGCTTAGAATACCTTGGACAGCCAAAAAAGAGCAACCAAGAGATTTTGAAAGAGGCAGGAGCCCGAAGACAACTTATCACAGACATCAGAAGGAGACAGTCATCATTTTTCGGCTATGTTATGAGAAGAGGGAAAATAGAACATGTTGTGACCACTGGAAAGATCTGTGGAAAAAGGGATAGAGGAAGACAACAAGAGAAGATGCTTGACAGTCTTGTTGCATGGCATGGAGGTGTGTCGGCACCCGAACTGATACATGCTGCAGGAGATCGCAGATTATGGAGAGGCATGATCGCCCACGCCAGTCGGCAAGGCACCTGATGATGATGATGATGCCCATCTTCGTGTTGGTCGACCCCTGCCCCTCCTTCCCGGTACCATACCTTCTGCTATAAATTTGTCCAGTCTATCGTGGCGCTTGATATGACTAAAATATTTCAGCTTTCAAGACAGGATGCTGTTTATTAGCCAATCTTTCTTCATGTTCAGATCTTTCAAGATGTCAGTATTTCTCCTCTTCTTTGTCCAAGATATTCTGAGAATCTTTCTATAGCATTTCAGCCCAAAAGCCCCTATTCTCTTTCTTAAGGACTAATTTCTTTATTTCTTACTTTCTTTATAAATTGATATAAACACTGTTGTAATGCAACTGATGGAATGCAGCTGGATATGCTAGCCAGTAAGTGGTATATTATTTGAGTCCTAATAATTTTTTGGTGGGGGGGGGGGGGGAGGGGGGGGGGGGGTGAGGGTGTCCAGTAACAGAAAAATATTTTTAGAAACCACATGTGTCATCTTCACAGGTCGTTGCACATCCAGGAACCACTCTTAAAGATGGGTTAATGAAGGCAATGAATAGAAGGCAGCTGGACCCAGCAAAGTGCCAAGTGTTCAGGCATAAAACAAGGTAGAGTACATTGCTAAGTACCTGTAGGGGAAATTTCTTTTTCACTTTTAAGACTGCAGGAGCTTTTGTTGCAAGTACGAAATACTTCTGTCTTACTTTGTCCCTAATCTTGTTTCTGTCTGATATGTTTAGATAATTATTTAGCCATAAACAGTACATTGCTTCTTGTTCTGCCTTCATCCTTAAAAGGGTGGTGACAGGCTAACTTGTGGTTTACAGCAAGGGTGAGGCATATGCACCTTTCGGCCCAAAACCTTATTTCAGCAAAACCTCTATTTCTCCTTTACAACATACTCAGGCGGACAGTGGGTCAGCCCCCACCCTTTCCCTCATGGGGCCCCAGAACCCACACAGGAATATCTCTTACATCTGCCGGTAATAAATGTCTTCTGCTTCTCCCTGCCTCCTTCACTCATTTCTCTGTTACATCATCCTCTGTTACATCATCTTCTGTTACATCATCTTCTGATAACAAAATCCTCTGTTAAATCACCTCTGTTACATCACTCTCTGTTACATCAGTTACACCACCCTTTGTTACATCACATCACCCTCTGTTACATCATCGTCTGTTTACCCCCCCCCCCCCCCCTTTACATCACATCAGCCTCTGTTACATCAGCCTCTGTTACACCCCCCTCTGTTACATCACATCACATCACCCTCTGTTACATCACATCACATCATATCACCCTCTGTTACATCACATCACCCTCTGTTACATCACATCACATCACCCTCTGTTACATCACATCACCCTCTGTTAAATCACATCACATCACCCTCTGTTACATCACATCACATCACCCTCTGTTACACCTCCCTCTGTTACATCACATCCTCTCTGTTACACTCCCCTCTGTTACATCACCCACCCAGAGCAGCTGAATACATAATTGTAATAAATACTTGCTGTAGCTGTAGATTCCCCAGTTATAGTCATTTGATAAGCTGGATTGGTGTATCTAGAACTTGTTCCTGTCAGTTCGAGAGCCCGAAGACAACTAATCACAGACATCAGAAGGAGACAGTCGTCATTTTTCAGCCATGTTATGAGAAGAGGGAACATGGAACATTTGGTGACCACTGGAAAGATCTGTGGAAGGAGGGATAGAGGAAGACAACGATAGAAGATTCTTGACAGTCTTGTTGCATGGCATGGAGGTGTGTCAGCACACGAACTGATAGATGCTGCAGGAGATAGCAGATTGTGGAGAGGCATGATCGCCCACGCCAGTCGGCAAGGCACCTGATGATGATGATACACTATCCGTATTCGTATTCGGCCGAAGAGCTGGTCCCACTATTCGTATTCGGCCGAATAGTGAAAATCACTATTCGGTACAGCCCTACCTAGTAAAAAGCCTGTTTGATGTCAGATTTACCTGTAAATGTCAGTGATAGGTGTCATGGCATAAATTATCTGATACATTTTAATTGTTTAGACCCCAGGATTTAATGCTTCCCTGGTAACACGTGAGAGAAGGTTAAACAGAGTCACTTCTTTGTTTCCTTATTTCAAAAAATTGTGTTGTTTAAAATGCTCAACAATACTCAAGACGTCACCTAGAACTTATTTGGGGCACTTCTCGTCCAGAACACATTTACGAAGACTTAATTAATCTCTTCATACAGAAACAACAGGCCACTGCATTGAGAATTTAGACTGCATAAGACTCTGCAGCTATGTGTACAAGAATGTCAAGATTGGCACTTGGCCATGTGGGTAGGCACTACATAATACTGTATATGTGCTGCAGACATGCTCTCTACATTCCTTAGTGAGATCCCAGGTCAGGCCGATTGGCATTTCGGTGGAAACCAAGCTGTATGGATCAGTGGAGCACATGCATCACACCACAGACTTCATAGTCTGTCGCCTTCTCATCAGAAAATCACTGGCAGGAGAATGAAGTCTTGTGTAGTAGTCGTAGTCATGGTTTTACCTTCACTGCAATCAGGTCACGCATACTTGATTCTCTCCTGTGCCAGTGAAAATCAAATAAAATGTCCTGCACTGTCCCATTTGAAACACTTATGAACACACAGTTAGTCCCTGTACAGTCCAGAAATCTGTGCACGCAATAAATGCATAAGGCTGGAGGTGCCAAAGCCAACAGTAACCACCAGAAATGTAGTTTGTTGGTGATGGATGTAATCAGACAAAATTATAACATATTTCGCCAGCCCACACATAAACCGGCTACCCACCATACAGAATGCCACGATACAACCACTGCACAAATGAAACGCATTCCACATAAAAAACACAACTCCCATTGCTGCACTAAGCACTTAACTTAGGCAGCAAAACCATAGACTTCCATCCATATGTAGAAACTGCATTAGCAAAGTGCTGTCAGGAGCAAAGATAACTTCAAAGCTAAACATTCTGCCATGCTGTGTTCTGTATTGGGCCAGAAGCCATGATAAGATTGAAGAAGAAGAAGAAGAGGGCACTCAACACTGTTTAAATTGTAAAAATATATTTTCAGAATTCAGCTGACGTGGAACACAGACATGGGAGAACTGGCAGGTCAGGAGGTCTCGGTTGAGCTCATGGAGATCGATGATGACAGCAACATCACCAGGTCCATGCCCCGTGCTGTGGTCCTGTCACATAATTTTGTAAGCATCTTTTTGCAAATTCTTACGTACAGGGCTATTCAAAATGCTGGGTACGCTTTCATTCATATATATTTCTTTGAATATACATTGCATATTAATAATATGCATGCAAGAGAGCGGGGAAGGTCTACAATTTATAATGCTGCCGCTAGAGCTAATGCTCTTTTTTTTTTTTTTTCAAAGGATTTAGAGTTGGGACAGACCCATCTAACATTTTGCTGTTTCGGCATTACATACATTATTTCATTCCTACATCATTTAACAGGAAGTAATAAATATCATCAGTATCTAAGTCTTAATTACAAACACTAGAATGTGATCTGATTATTTCTACATTTCTAAACAATGATAAGTATAGTAACTGTAATAAATCTAGCCTGCCTGTTAAGTGTCTCAGAATTTCTGAAGATTGAAACCTGATCACTTAATTGGTAGTCCAGTACACTGACCACGGCATCTCTATGGTTATTTGAGACCAGCCTAAGTAGGAGGAGTGAGTAGTTGTTGTTGTTATTGATCCAGCGGCGCATGAGCTTTCGCCCCTATGGCCCAATGCCATGTAGTAGATTTTTACGTCGGAGGAGTGCAAAAAGTACCTGTTTCTACTAGCTCCCCTTTTCCACTGAAAGACGGATAAAAAATTAGGTTTACAGTACCAAAAAGAAACATGTTATGTGCATTGTCTCTACATGTAAGTTCTGGGGCTCTAGTTTTGCTGAGGAAAAGAAAAGAATGGACCTACTGCTCCTTTAACAAACATGTTGTAAAAGGCAACTAATTACAGGTTTGCTAGAATAGGATGGGTTGTGTTGTGTATGGTGCAGATGTTGAAGCCTAGCTGTAAACCACAACACAACATGCCAGCTGACTTTTTAAAGCTGAAGGCAGATGAGGAAGAAAAAAGATATATTAAATTTTTCTTTCAATTTAAAAAAAATTGTTTGTTAAAATTGAAGTGACTGATGCAATAATCCAGAGCTTTCAAAACAGTTTCATGACACGTCATCATTTTTGTTCGTCCATCACAACTGATGAAGAGCACTTTGCATCCAAACTTAATAATGATCAGTGATTGCGAGTACGAAGATGGCTGATGAGTCCTGTTGGAGCGCAGTTAATTCTTGAACAATGTTGACAGCTGATAGAAGCAACAGTTGAGATGTGATTTGCCACACGGTTCTTTCTGGTCTGCCTCCGTTTCTCTTACAGTGCAACCTTCACTGGCTGACAGGCTGATGCACCATGTTCGAAGACTGTGTTCCATCCAGCCATGTTCTGTCTGGATGCCAAATGATTTGAGAGCCATTCTAAGAGAGTCCTAATCGTGAAACAGTGAATGTATTTATGCCTGGTGCACTAGCTAAATTGGTTAAACCAGCTGCATGGTGACTGGTCAACTGACTCTCTGTGGTCCAAGTATACGCTTGTAGGGTAGGCACAGAAGCCACACATTTCCCAGATTTACGATATCTATCATAGAATCAAGGCCGAATGGTTGCGATATCCATAGTACCGAGCCAAAGGGTTTACAACTCATGGTTTTTAGATTTAAAGAAAATGTATGTATCTGTATGTCTTAAAAGGCATTATTTTAAGCTTTAGTTTGCTAGGAGAGTACTGTGTGTTGCAAAATTATGTGGCTAAGTCGATGCGAACGCTTTGTAATGCCGGGATGCCGGATTTGATCTCACCTGCGGGCCATGTGCCTTGCTTTGGTTTTGACAGTGGTATCAAGAGAGACGACCGTCCAGAAAGCAATGGCAAACTACTGCACATAAATTTGCCTAGAAAAACTACTCAACAGCCAGGGGCTGTTTTGGTTGGTTCTGCAACGTCCTGTAAAGGAGACACAACTAACATTAATAGTATGTCCCCAACATGAGCAGTTTGGAAAACCCTGCCGTGGTCTGTAAACCAGTAATTTTGTTTATACTGAATATTTCAGGGAAGGAAAACATATTTTTCACTGACTTTCTGTGACATCTGCCACAACCTGCTGTTCCAAAGTATACGCTGTCAGACATGCGGGATCAAGTTCCATCAGCGATGTGAAGACAAGGTGCCCAGAAATTGCCAGGGGGATTTAGATGTCTACTTGCGCAGTGCCCGGGATACAAATCGAGAACAAGTTCGCCAGTGGGTACTCATTTTATTCTCTGTGGCTACTTCTTTTAATTCCCTGTGTGAGTTCAAGACCTCGTTTTAGGTGGATAAAAGAATAAATCCACTGCCCTTTAGCAAGCATGTGTTATTGAAGGGTTGACTGAGATATCACAGCCTGGCTGTAAACCGCAATGTACAAATAGTCCTGTTAATGTCAAAATAAGAAGGATTTTTTTTTTCAAACTGTGGCTCCTGCACTGGTTGGTATGTCTGTGAGAAGTGGACAGTCATTGCGCTTTTAGATTTGCAGCAGGTCTGACGCAAGGAAAGAGATGTATATTTGTATATGTGGACATGGCCGTAATGACGGGAATATAAAGAAGAATATGTTGTACTTCATGGAAACAGACACAAATACAGAGGTCTCAGAGAGACTGGGAGTGAAAAGTAAGTTGATGAAAGAATAAAAAAGGGAGAAGAAATATTTCAGTCACAGTAAGTGTAAAGAAAGCTTAGGAAATAAATAAAAAAGAGAGAAGACATATTTCAGCCACAGAAAAAGATGTTACACTTTTTAAAAAACCATGTTTGAGAGCAAAGTTGAAGACAGGCAAGCAAGTGGTAGACCACATTATAAGGTGGACGAGCAACAGTTTGTCAGATTGTACAATCAGGATGAAAGACGTAAAAACAGTTAAAAGCTAGCTTAAAAGATGTGGATTGCTGCTGGAGAGAGAGCATCTGTGAGTATGCCCAGCGTGCTGTTATGTATTATTCTCAAATCAGTAAATCTGGTAGTGCTACAAAATAAAGGATAGCATCAAGAGATAAACTGGCAATAGTCTCAGTGAGTGTACAACCCAGGTCCAGAGACGGAGAGTGTCAGAGTTGCAGCCAGACTTCATTGTGGAAATGAAATGAGACCGATTCCTTGATATGCAGGGACCTTATGGATATTGCTGAGGAAGCAAAAAGGCAGTATGATGTGAATTTTGAGAACTAATGGATGCTAAAGTGAGAAATGCTAGTTAGCTTGCACCTTTCTGTCTTTCCAGATGAGTTGTTAGACTGCTAAAGAGAAGCATGGCAATCATAGCCCTTTATGGTCCACTTTAGGCCATGGGGGATGAAGTTTCTCATCTACTGTACACAAAACCTGGCCAGTATTGTAGAGACCATATGTTGCTAGTGCAGTCAAATCCCTCACCTGGTTTCCACCAGAAGCAAGAAATGTAAAGGACTCTTATTAAACACCTAACAACATGTTCAGCAAATGAGGTCTGAGGAGGATGGAGCTGTGAGGAGTTGCCAGGGGATCTGGCTGATGCTCAACACTCAAGGGAAAGGCAAGACAGATGTACAGTCAGTCAGTTACTGGTGCCATCAGAATTGGAACTCTTCGTTTGCTGCTGAAGATGGGGGACGGCGCTAATGGGAGTGTCCCGAGTGCTATGATGTTGATTCTTAATTCAATGACTTATAACATTCCCTGTTAAACTTTTGTGGCTGGGTTCAGTGACTTATAACATTCATTGTTAAACATTTGCGGCTGGATTCACTTTATAGCACAGGTCAGTTATTTAAAAAAAAAAAAACAAAGTGTGATCATTTACCCTGTAAACTTAGGTCATGGCTGAAATGCTGTAGAAAGATTCTCACAATACCATGGAACAAAAATAAAAGAATTAGGAATGTCTTAAAAGATCTGAACATCAAGAAAGATTTGCTCATAAAGAGCATCTTATCTTAGAAACTAAAATATTGGGGATGTATGAAGTGTCACGGTGGATTGCAAAAATTACTACGAAAGAATGAACAAACTTTTTTTCAGAGGGTTACAAATTGGGCAGGCAGTTGTCTTTTTCCTGTGGTAGTTTGTTATCAGGTATTTTATATTATGTACAGTACTCAAAGATATTTTTCTTCAAAATAGGACCTTGGCTTCCAGGTCAACCTGAAATGGGTACCAGGGTAATGTCCTGGGTAGCAAAGGCAGCTGATTTAATGTTGACCACATTACCTACAGAGAACCGATAGGTCTAAACAGTCGTGATTCTAGCATAACCTGCCTGATGTGCCAACATGTGTGTAACATCTGATGTTTTGTATTGTTAATGTCCTGTAGATACTTAACCGATGGTCAGGGTTCTGCATGCAGTAAACAAGGTCAGTCTTCATCCAAAGGTGGTCACCAGAGTCGTAGTCCGGCGCCTCAGTTAGGTCAGAGAGAAAGGTCAACGTCGGCTCCAAATGTGTGTGCTAACATGGTTGAGATTGGTGATTTGAATCAGCAGGTAAGAGAATGTTGGTTGTGGAGTCTGTTTGGAAATGTGCTGAGAGAAGGGGAATTAAATTTAGACTGGGTACTAGACACAAACAGACTCTACTGCCATATGTAGGGATTTCAACATTAGGGATTTAGAACTGTGCCCATGGGGACAGGCACCACAGAATCCTGAGTATGTGCTGCAGACATGCTCTCTACATGCATCAGAGGGATCCCAGGTGGGGCTGGTTGGCATTCCAATGGATACCAAGCTGTTTGGAACAATGAAAGACACATGTTGCACCAGACTTCATAGAGACCTGTGGTCTTCCTATCTGAAAACTAATGACAGGGAGAATAAAAAAGATTATTATATCATGGACCGGGCTGTCGAGTATGCAGTTGTAATTTCTATGGAGATCGCTTGGGATCGTTGCTGGAGTTTTAGAGTTTGTGCTTTGTGTGATCCACTTGGCAGAAAGCAGAGAGGGGGAGCCATTTAGGATACAACTCGATACAATGGTCGACTTTCTCGACATAAAACTTGAAACATGTTATCCCTGTGTGGATTCCGGGGCCCCATTGTGGGGAAAATGAGAAAAGACCCACTGCCTTCCCAACAAGCATGTCATAGAAATTGACTAATTAGGGCATCCTTCAAAGTCAGAGTAAATTTGTCTGAGATGCAAGGAACCAAGAGCCTGCATACAATCAAGCCAGATCTGTGAAATGGATGTGCATGTAACACTCAGGTTCTGGAACAGGACTAAAGTCCACAGGTGGTGGACAACCAGAATTTTCTGCCAGAGTTTGCCGCTGGTGAATGCAAAGAAGAAGAAGAAGAACCCATCTGCTGAAAGCACACGCCGATTCTTTATCTTTTTCCGTATTCTCCCTTGAAAGGATGGCTGGCGTGTTGTGTAGGTTCTGGAACAAGCCTAGTCCAGAGGTGGATGAACACCCAGAAATTGTCACCGGAGTTTATAGCCGATGAACACGAAGAAGGAGAAACCATTATGTTGGTTGTTTAACTATTTCAGTATCAGGAAGCTCATCATAGTTCATAGGTTACACTCTGTGTCAGAGCCATTCATCTGAGCTTACCCAGAGGCTAAAGTGTTGGAAAATGGGGATTGTCTATAGTGAGCTGCAAAATGGGAAACGTTCCCAAGGCGGGCAAAAGAAACGCTTTAAGGACATCATGAAGTCTTCACTCAAAGCATTTGGGATGAATGACACCAATTGGGAGGCTGCCTCTCAAGACCGAAATGCATGGTGTGCAGCTCTACACAAGGGCCTGGCTACATGTGAAGCAAACAGAACAGCAAGACTTATTAAGAAAAGGATGGACAGAAAGATGACTGCAGGAGATCCCCTCACTGGCACAACGCTCATTCCCTATCCTCACTGTCTTGTTTTTGGGCCTGCATCGGCCTCATCATACATCTTCGTACTCATACTTGATGAAAAAGAGTGATCATCTCATCTTGATGGACAACACACACACACACACACATTTTTCAACTCTGTGAGACTGAACAAGTGTTGCTGTAAGATACAAAAAACTTTAGCATAGGAACAGTTGAATTCAACACTACCTGGGACTAAGAGAGTTAAAACTTTAAGCTATTTTGTTGAATGTTTACGATGCATTTGTTTGAAACGGTTGACTGTAAGTAAAGAAAAAAGTAAAAGTATAGGACCCTATTCTATGTCTTCATGTGTGTTGCGCATATAGGGCTAGATCTAAATTTTACAAACCGATTGCACTCAGTAGGTGATGGGTCGACAACCCGCCCACCGTCTTTACTTCCCAGGACATTACCTGGATAACTGTGAACAAGACTAAATTTGTCTTCACTTATTTTAACATTGAGAGCCGTGGTAGCGCAGTGGCTTATGGTTTATGGTTCAAATCTGCATGAGGCGGAATTTGTTTTTCAAGATTGACGTTGGCTCTCAGGTCGGCCCGGCCAAAAATGGCTAGTATCTAATGTCCTGGAAAGTATAGGTGACCTGAATGATGTTGACCTCATCACCGGTCAAATGCTGATTTGGTCAGTCAGTAGCATGTCTTTTGCAGAACCTTGCTCCCATAACAACCTTCAGGAAAACTTCTCGATCACCAGCAAGATGTCCCGCGTCCGATACACCTATCTGGGGATCATCTGCCACATCCTGCACCCATCTTGTCTTTGGCCTTCCTCTTCCTCTCTTTTCAGGCATATGCCTCTCCATTATTGTTCTTTGTAAACTTTCGTGATGTTTAAAGCGACCGAAATATTTCAGTTTTCTGTGTTTTATCGTCTTTGACAGCCAACCTTCTTCAATATTCAGTTTGAAGTATGGGTGCCTTTGTTCTTCTCTTTACCCATGATATTCTTAGAATCCGTCTATAACATTTGTATTCAAAGGCATTCATGCTCTGTTCAGCTTGTTCAGTAAGTGTCTAGGTCTCACTGGCGTATGTTGCAATCGGAAAGATGCTTGCTCTTAGAAATCTAATTTTTTGTAGTTCTGTCTGTCCCACTCCATAATTTATTTAGTTGATTTCGTCTGTGAAGAACAATTGATAATCATCGTTTAATTTCTTTCATTGTGTCCCCATTGTTGACAATCAGTGACCCAAGATATTTCCCACAACCTCAAATCTTTCCTCATTAACATATATTTCTTTCTCTATAGTAGTTTTATCTGTATGCATTATCTTTGTTTTTGCTATGCTAAGATATAAGTTGTAATTTTTACTATTTCTTTGGGGTTGAGGTTATTTACTTCTCTATACCAGTCGGTGATGTGGATAGCAATACTGTATCATTAGCATATCAGATCTCTGGTAATTCATGACCACTGATGTTTAGGTATCATGTTGCTTTCTTGTTATATCATCTCTGACATTTCTCATTATATTTTCTTTTCGGTGTACAGGTTAAACAAATACGGTGGCAGCACACTGCCCTGAGTGACTCCTTGCTTGATGTCAAACCCTCTCTGATGTCTCACCATCTTTTCTAACCGCTGCTTGTTGGTCTAGATAGAGCATTGTTATGAGGTGTACTACATGTGATGGAAAGCCCATATTCCTCATGATTTCCCAAAGTTTCCAATGTTGTGCGCAGTCATATGCCTTTGAATAATCCACAAAACATGAAAATAGGTTTACATTAAATTCTCTGCTGATGGTCTCTTATTGGTCTAACACCATTTGCCTAATGCACCAAAGGCATTTTTAAACGCCTCAACTACTTAATTACTATTTTGAAATATGCTCTCATGTTTTAATACTAAAATAAACCTGTAGGACAGTGGTTCTCAATCTTCCTAATGCAGCAACACTTTAATACGGTTCCTCATGTTGTGGTGACCCCTGACCATAAAATCATTTTTGTTCCTACTTCATAACTTAGTGAATATGTGTTTTTGGATGGTCTTAGGTGACCTCTGGGAAAGGGTCGTTCGACTCCCAAAGGGGTCACAACCCACAGGTTGAGAACCGCTGCTGTAGGATATCAAGATTTCGTTTAAAATGTTAAGAGAGTTGTAAATTATATGCTTTCTTCTCAGGATTACTTACGAAGAATACGAGATTTGCAAAATGCTCATACAAGATCAAAATCAAGTAAGTCCTTTTGCAGTAATTTAAAAAAAATTGGTATCTGACTGAAAACAGTTAAGATTAAAAGAAAACTCTAGCAACACATTATTTGCTTTTCCAGTGAACAAGTGAGAATCGTCTTATCTTTCAATCGAGTTCTCTGTCTTCTTATAGCCGTAATGTTTAGGACAGTTTCCACACAAACTACCCATGACCATAAATGGGCACTTAAAAAGGAAACAAATGGATTGAGTAGTTGAGGACAGCCTAAAGAAACCCTATGATGAACATTGTTGAGAGAGACCAGAGGCACTGGGCTGGGTTGGAAACAGTGGCACCGGATATACTGGAATGAAAGAATAGATTGTGAGCACTATGTGACATAATGATACAAAAGTGACACGATGATCTGTCACTGACTGTGTTGTTACCACACCTATCGAACAGATCAGAAAAAAAAAGACTTTAAGAAACCTGCCATTATTAACAACAGTCAGGCTAATGGAGAATAAAGATAAAAACATATGGTTCAGTTACAGAACATGAAAACATGATAAAAACAGTGCACCTGGAATCAGGCACTGGCTAGAGAAGATAAAAAGAAATTGTTCAATTAGAGATGATAATAATATAATAATAACTTGCTCTGATCGGTCCAAAAAATGGTAATCGTCTTGTGCCGGTTTTGGTGGCTTTCTGATTAATTTGATTATTTTCTTCTTTTGTTAAGAGACTGGTACATTAGGTTGTTCTTCATTTGCACCTTCCTTTGCTAGTTTATCAGCTCTTTCATTTTCAGGGACTCCACAATGGGATGGTATCCAATGCATAGTTACCTTACACCAGCTGCCTGGTTTGGAGAGTAGTGTTCGTATACCAGGTAGTTTTCCAGTTTGGAGTGCCTGAAGCACCGCTCTTGCATCTGTCAGAAATACCACGAGTTGGGAAATATGACGTATATTTCACAGTTTCTCTGCTGCTATTTTGATGGCTTAGAACTTCTGCCTCATTGCTGTGACATTGCTTTCCTGTAGGTATTTTGGCTGTATATCTGGTGTTATTGGGATGCTCAGTATACACTACTGCTCCTCCATTTCTGCTTGTGTTCTGTGCTGACTCATCCGTAGAGACATGAACCCAAAGATTATGTGGTGGGTATTCGTCATCAAGTAGAGCTAGGGTGGCTGTTTTACGCTGCATACTGTTTTGTTCTTCTTTGTCGAATACTCCTTTCACTTCTGTCTGGATGTGTATTGGCAACTTATAATTCTCTTTCCGTGTGCAATGATGCTGGTTCACATCTCCCGACTTTACCTTCTTTTTTTTCTTTTTTTAAACCTTTTAGAAAAGTTGAAACACATTGTATTTGGAATCAAAAGCTAGTTAGAGAAAATAACCTTGTATTTGGTGTAAAGCTAAATAAGATGGAAATACATTGTGGTTGTTATTATAAGAATATATGGAAATGTACGGAAAATTAACCCTTTCCATGTGATCAGGTGCTTGATGGACTCATATTTGTATAGACCATTTGGCAGTCAATGAGGTCTGGTCAGCATCATGCAGACCACCTTGTTCCCTAGAATATTTCCTGGGACTTATCTGAGGCTTGGTCAACCTGGGACCCCATATCAGTGATAAAAATCTACCTCAGTGTGAATTGGAACCTAAGACCTTTTGACCAACAGACAGACATCTAGCCATTATGCTACCATGACTCAGACAGATTGTATTTGATTATAAAGTCATCTAGACTAAAAAATGTAAAGCCAAAGTTAGAATTCTTTGAATGTGAGGAGTCTGTACCAAGGTACAGGTGACGGATGATGCAATTTCTGGAAAATGAGGCAGAGGCCGACCTCTGCAAAGGTGGTTACAAGACATTGAAGATACATTGGTTGTGCAAGCACAGGAAGCTGGAGAATTGGCTAGAGAAAGAGAGACTTTCAGGCATGCCATAAAGAGAGCTGTGTTCTGTAAGGGACTTGCTGATTGATGAGAAAAGAATGAACTGTGCGATTGAAGAAAGAAAGCTCCCTGTAGGAGGGGGGTTAGACTGACTGCCCCTCTAACAGGCATATCATACAAGACAGCTAATTGGGGGTGTTGCCTTCTTCCAAGTCAGAGTACATCTGCAAGAAACCAACAAAGAAATAGCATACAGGTAAGCCAGATCTATAAAATGCATGTGCAAGCAAAGCTCAAGTTCTGAAACAAGACCATGTCCTGCAGGAATGTCCCTTGTACAGCCCATTAAGAAGGAAATACTGGCCTAGTGAGACAACATTGCACTCAGAGTTGAATGGAATTAAAAGGGAGCTCCTAAAAACAGTCAAGTTTGTCACCAGAACTTGCCTGTTGGTGTCAATCGGAAAGCGAACACACGTAGAAGAAGAAAGAACATGACCAAAGTCCAGAGATGAGTCTGTGAGGCTACATTTTAAAAATTGATGTCTGATAAAGAGGTTCTGAAACACATATGTTGCTGCATCAGGACCAGATCTGATACGGTTGTGAACTGTCTACAACTCTCCAGGGTCATCCTAGAAACAGCTTCCACACCAGAAAGGTGTAGGAGACACGGAGATGTGTCCCTGCAGCGTGGCATCCGAAAATGCTGAGCATGTGCTGCAACACTGTCATGGCTGACAACAGAGACACATTCTGGCCTGTTCCAGCCATAATGAAGACAAAACTGTTTGGTACCCGAGGAGATATGGACTGCATGATAGCTTTCAAATAGGCTACTGGCCTTCTGATATAAGTTTTCTGACAGTAGGATTGAAGAAGAAGAAGAAGACACCAGAACCTGGCCAACATAGATAGGATCAACATTTTCCCCAAAGTCTGAGTCCTTCTGCCTGAGAGGCAAGGAACTAACAATCTGCATACACGTAAGCAAAATCTGTAAAATGGATATGCACGCAACACTAAAGTCTTGGAACATGATTAAAGTCCCGAAATGGATAAACAGCCAGGACTTTCTACTGGAGTTAACAGGTGGTGAACGGGAAGAAGAAGAAGAAGAATTTTTATAAAATTCTTTGCAGAGTAATTCTCATCCCTTTCCTTGTCTGGAACATCTTATCTCGTATTGCAGATTTGTTCAGCAGCTATCGATATAGTTTTTATAAGGACAAACGCCACACTAGTGATACCAGTGCATCCTTTTCTAAACATGCCGCTCGTTCTCAGAGTAAAGGTATTGTGGAGTTTCATTGGAATGAGTCAATTAACCGCATGGATCTGCAGTTTAATAATACTCCACAAACGTGGTTTTTGTTCTAGAGACCAAATATATTCATCCAGAACAGAATGCAGGGCCTGCTTGAAATAGTTAATTGAATTTGTTTTTAAAGACTTGGTGATTCTTGTTAACACTGTTTTCCTGTGTGTGTTCTTAGTCCCCCTTTTGGATTGGGGGGGGGGGGGGGGGGGTAGGGGAGAGGGTTGGAGTTAAAAATCTACCCACAAAACTTCAGGATCCTCGCCGGTGCTACAGAGCCTATGCACTGTGCTGAGCTTCTTCGGACTCAAACTTGAGTTAGAAGAAGAACGGGGCACTTATGGGTTACTCCCTGTGTGCCATGATGTTGATCCGTTTTTTCAAACTTCAAACTTTTATCTGGAAACTTGTAAAGATGCCGGCAGTGTGATGATAAATAAGTGTGAATATTTGCTTAGCATGCATGTTGCGGTAAAAGTGAATATTCTTACATGTGTTCACTAATCCCTTATTATTTCTAGAAGGTTTGTGTAATCATTAATCACTAATCATTTCCAGTAATTCATTGATCTGTTTATCTTTCCTTTCTTGCATCCGACTGTCGGTTTTCTGTTAATGGTTTTTGTGTGTGTATGCGAAGCATGACACTTTCTGATCTAATTAGAATGTGGTGAAAATTAAATTACAGTTTTGTTAAAAGTATAGAATTCTTATGATAAGACCTACCCGGTAAACAAATGCCCGATGAAGTGGTATGTGCCGGCAAATATCACAGATGTGCTGTACACAGACACAACACAGTTACATCACTAGGATGAATGATGAAAAATAAGAAGAAGAATTCTAATGTGAAGGAACAAGTTAAGAACTTGGTGCATGTGGAGATGTGGTTTCTGAGACACTTGCAGCAGATACCGTGGACAGACAGGGACAGACAATCACTGCCTGGTATTGGCAAATGAAATAAGAACACTATATATAGCGGTAAGAAAGAGGCAGTCAGTGTTCTTCAGTCTTGTGATGAGAAGAGAGGCATTGGAGAACATTGCAATGACTGGGAAGAACAACGGTGGTAGTGGAAGACCAAGAGACACGATTCTTGACGGCCTGAAGTGATAGCGTGGTGGAATATCGTCAGTGGAATTGATTCACAATACTAAGGACCACGCGCCTACACCATCTGGAAGGGCACATGATAAAGAAAGATTGTGACTGAATTCTGCATAAAAAAAAAAAAAAAAAAAAGAATTTGTATTTTAATTTTTTTGTTTTTAACTTAAGGAAAAGGTGAAGGAGAAGAGAATTAGAGGTAAAGTTTTGCACATATGGTGGGTCTTTGGCCCCACTGTGGGGAAATAATAATGCTGTCCCTATGTCTTAAAACGTGTCTTGAAAAGCTACTAATTAAGGATGTGCTGAAACCAGATGTGTTAGGCCCAAAAGCGCAGATATCACACCATAGCTGTAAACCACAACCCAGCTACCCTGTTAAGGGTTAACACAGAAGAAGAAGAGTTAACATGGATAAAGAAGCAGAAGATGGGAGAGCTCAATGTGAGTTGCTTGAAAGGCTATGCTCTAATAGGAGAATGAAAAGTTTCAGTTATTAACATTGCAAGGTTAACATGCATTATCATCGTCGTGGTCATGTTTCGCTGTCTCACCAGAAACACGGATCATGGCAGTTCTCTTGCCTCACCAAGCCATCCAAGTATTGATCTCTTTACCTTCCCTGTGCTGTTTTGTTTTCATCATTCTTGCCAGTTGCAACTGTGAGTTCTCGAGTGCATTCCTTCCTATAACATGTCCACACACACAAAAACACTTTGTACTCTGCTATATATCATGTATACTGAAACTTTCACAGACCAGCAGGCTCAAACACTGGCTCTCCCATCTCAGTCTCCATGTGAAAGCCCCACAAAAAGTGCTCATTCGTCCCCCACCAGTGTTGCCAAATCTGGGCGTCCACGGGCCAAGTCTGTGGAAACAGATCCTGGGAAAAGAACAGTAAGTATCTGTGAATTATGTAGAATTTGTGTGTACAGTCATCATCCTGTTGTGCTGTTCATATGTCTAACTGGGCTTACAGTCAATTCCTCTATTTTATTTTGTATATATCATTACTACTTTTATGATTATCATCTGCTAAATGATGTATGAAAGGACAAAGGGATGAAAAGATCGAGGCCAGAAGAGCAGAATATAAGACGGGCCTTCTTGCCCAATTCTTAACTATTTGAAAATTAACTTTGTTTTTTGGTTCGTCAGTTTGCTCTTATCTGGTTGTTTTGATATTGTACACCTGTTGCTTCTCTCATCAACATTTCTTGTTGGTTTTTTTTACACAGTCTTACTGCCTCAGTATATTTCTCATCTCAGTGCCTTTTGTGTGTGTGTATGTGTGTGTGCACGCATACATGCATGTGTCCCCCTCCCCTAGCTTTTACTCAGAATGTGCCTAAGATATTTCCAGCTTCTTTCTGTTATATCTATTTTGATGCTAGTGGTTGTCCAGCAATTTTTGTTCACATGTGTACTATGTTTACATATAGGGATAAGACATCCAGTTTAGTTAGTTCGCAAGTAAGTAAACTTAAAGAGTAAGAGACCGTATTCCAAGTGTTGAAGGGTAAAGGACACTGTTTCAAGTGGTCAACTCACTTGACTTTTACTTCAAAAGAGTCATGGATTTGTCTTCTTCTTCTTCTTCTTAGCATTCACTGGCTGTAAACTGTGGTGGAAAGTTCTGGTTGTTCTCCACTTCTGGACTTTTGTCTTGCCGGCACCCCACTGGGTGAGGATTAGTCACTAGGCCCATAATCAGGAGGGTATTTAAATGTTGGATTTTCCTGAAGAGGAAAAGATCCAACACGTCAGTGGTTTTGACTGCTGGAGCATTTCAGCTGAATGAAATGTAGGTGTCAGGTGTTTACCTCTGACAGCAAGATGGTAGTATCTGCCCTCTGACAGCAAGATAGTATCTGCCTTCTGACAGCTAGATGATAATATCTGCCCTCTGACAACAAGATGTAGCAGCTGTCCTCCGACAGCAAGATAGTAGCAGCTGGCCTCAAATCAAGATGGTAGCAGCTGCCCTCTGACAGCAGGATGGTAGCAGCTGGCCTCTGACAGAAAGATGGTAGTATCTGCCCTCTGACAGCAAGATGGTAGCAGCTGCCCTCTGACAGCAAGATGGTAGCAGCTGGCCTCTGACAACAAGATGGTAGTATCTGCCCTCTGACACAAGATGGTAGTATCTGCCCTCTGACAGCTAGATGGTAGCAGCTGCATGAGAGCAAAAGATAGAGAGCCCATCTGCTGGGAAGTTGGAACCTTGAATAATGACTAATACAAATCTTGAATGGGAACTATTTTATTTACACAAATGTTCTGCTTGAATTCTCAGCGAGGGAGGAGGGATTCTAACGAAGACTGGGAAATTCCTAACACAGAAATCATTTACGACCGTCAAATTGGTTCTGGCTCATTTGGGACGGTGTTTAAAGCTCACTGGCATGGCCCTGTGGCTGTCAAGAAGTTGAATGTGACAGATCCCACCCCAGCTCAGATGCAAGCCTTCAAAAATGAAGTGGGTGTTCTCAGGTGGGTGCAGTAATACTAGTTGTAACTGTGGAATGTTAAAGATGTTACTGTTAGGTTAGTTAGTTAATGTTAGATGTGACTTTTTTTTTTTAAATATATTGATTGGCGCTCGCAGAAAGAAGTAAATAAAGGACATAGCTAGACAACATAAAGATGTAAAGCTTTAGTACCATGCCAGAAATCAAACCTGTCACCTCCATATGGTGAGAGCGCCTCACTGCAGAAACAGGTCTACTAAGACGCATTACCAACCAGACATCTATTTAAAAAAAAGATGTCTTTATTAGCCATGTCTGTGGTAGTTTGAATCCACAACTATGGAATACACACAGAATTCATTATAAACTACTGAAATTTATATTAATCAAACATAGGTGGAATAACAAACACAACAGTCATAAGCACAACATCCCCGTGTGGGTTCCGGGGCCCCATCAGGGGAAAACAAGAATAGACCCTCTGCCTACCCAAAAGCATGTCGTATGAGTCGACTAATTGAGGAGCTTCCTTCGAAGTCGGAGTGCATCTGCCTGAGAGGCAAGGAACCAACAGTCTGCATTCAAGTGAATCAGATCTGTAAAACTGGTGCACATGCAACACTCAGGTTCTGGGGCAGGCCTGCAGTTCAGAAGTGGACGAACAACCAGAACTTTCCACCAGAGTGTACAGCTGGTGAACGCGAAGAAGAGAAGAAGAAGATAAGCACACAACAGATACAATGTCTAGAAATCAACAAACATTAAAAGGAAGGGATTTGATTGGTCGGTTCCATTGTGTTGCACTTAATACACAGAATTAATCAGATAGGGAACCCTTACCCCCGTAGCAAAATTATATATATCAGACAGACAGACGTGTTGATCGACACTTATAGATAGGCACTGTTTCTGTGAGTATTCATTTTAATGGCTATTTGTTAATTTCTAATGTTACTTAGAGATGTGTTTGTAGAAACAGTTAATTGAGGTAAGTTCATTATTACTAGAAGTTAAGTGTGGAAAACGAGAAACGTAACTTTATGATTGTGAGGTAATGTTAGTTCTCGAAAATGTAATGTTGAATATGTAACTGAATTATAACTTGTTTATTGAAGCAAACTTGTTATTTTACCATGATCCCTGTGTGGGTTCTGTGGCTTTATTTTGGAGAACAAAGACTAGACAAAGAATAGGCTCACTGCCGCTCTTTAAAAAAAAGCATGTCGTAGGAGGTGATTAATGGAAGCCGTTTCCTTCAAAGTCAAGAGTGTATCTGCCTGGGAGGCAAGGAACCAACAGTCTGCATACAGATAAGCCAGATCTGTAAAAAAAAAAAAAAAAAAGGATGTGCACACAAAACATGCTCTGTATTAAGACCAAAGTCCAGGAGTGGACGAACGACCATAACTGTTTGCCGGAGCAGACAGCTGGTGAACGCTAAGAAGAAGATTTTACTGTAAGGTTATTAGTTGTTTTCTCCTCCTCTTCCTCTGTTTTTTTTCTCCTCCTTCCCCAGCCCAGTTCTCTTCCTCCTCTGTTTCTTCCTTCCCCACCCAAGTTCTCTTTGTCCTTCTTTCTCTCCTCTTCTTTTAAAGCCAGTATGTTGTCAAAGCATTTCATTCAGTATTCGTTTTCTCTCACTATATTTCTGTTCCTTTTTTTTTCATCCTCTTTTTCATCTTTTTTTCCTAATTCTTCATCTTCTTCTTCTCCTCATCTTCCTCTTTCTTATTGTCTATTTCAGATTGGAGAATTTGCCTTCTACTAACTTGTTTCTTTTTCTTCCTCCTCTCCTCTTTGTCTTATATCTATTCCTCCTTCTTTTCCTCATCTTCTTGTGAAGCCAGCACACTCTTAGTCATGTCATGCTGTATTACTTCTTTTTCTCTTTTTCCTCCTCGTTTTCTTCTTCTTTGTCTTTTTCTTTCTTTAAAAAAAATATACTTTTCTTCTGTTTTTCCTCAAAATCTTGTGTTCTTTTCTCAATGTCATTCTGCTTCTCCTCGCAAATTGGAGAGAATTGACCCTTACCACCAGCTTGCACCACTCCATTCTGCCTATTGCTCTTCTGCATCTGCCACCAAGTTGCATGTCACTGAGCTGAAATGCTTCATCATTAGAAAGCCATTGATGTGTTCAATCTTCTCTTTTCTTCAGGAAAACCCGGCATTTAAACATCCTCCTGTTTATGGGCCTGGTGTCCAAGCCTCACCTGGCGATAGTCACCCAGTGGTGTGATGGCCATAGTTTGTACAAGCATTTACATGTGCAGGAAACCAAGTTCCGCATGGATCAGCTAGCCATGATTGCCAAGCAGACAGCACAGGGAATGGAGTAAGTATTATCAATCAATCAATCACTTGCTGTCTCCACAATGAAAGTTGGCTGCAATGAATCTCCAACACGCTGTCTTGGTTGTACTCTTCTCAGCCTGCTGTTTGTTCATCTCTTTATATTATCCTTCTACTTGTATTGTTGTCTACCTCTTGCTGTCTTGCCATCAACATTTCCCTCTAATATGGTTTTAAAAGGGTGTTGTGTCTTTTAAAGTAGCCAAATATTTTAGTTGTCTCTTTTTAAAAGAATTTATTTTTAGTAATTCTCTTTTCTTTTGCAGTCTTTTCAGAACTTCTGTATTTGATTTGTTTTTGTTTCCATGAAGTACGACCTGTTGTTTTGTAAATCCACGTCTCCAGAGACTCAGTTGGATTTTCTAGTTGCCTGTTCATGTTTAAGTTTCTGCACCATACAGCAGAGTTAATTTTCACATCTTGTTGAAGGTAGTTTTAGGGTTACTGGAATGTTCGTAGTGCCAAGTAACGAGGACCTGTTCTGGAGAGACTGATTAATGACTTTGATATCATTATGCTGCAGGAATTAAACATAGATAGATCTATGTGTCCAGGATACATTAGTTATATACATCCTACCAAACAGGGGTGGCATGGGCAATGTCTGCTTGTGAAGAATGGGATGAAATGTGTGGTTCCTGACCTGGGCCATTGGAATCATCGTACCCTAGAGGTTCATGGTATACAGATAAATAATAGGGGCACAACCTGGACTATAGTAAATGTTTACCCTGCAGTTGACTCTTGTCACAAAGAAAAATTGGGACTGGCTCAAAGAGTTGGAGGAAATTCCTGGTAATAGGCTCCTCATTTGTGGCAATTTCAACACGCTGAACAGATCATGGGACAGTACTGGGGAAAACAGATAAGGAAATGCTTCAGCAGAGGCTATGGTGGATGCAGACATAGTCTGTATAAACGATGGTAGGCCAACTAGAATGGCAGTGAAACCTGGTGATGCAAACACGGCTATTGATTTGGCATTTGTTACCCAGTCAGCAGTGCTGGACACAAAATGGAGTGTCCTAGCGATCATGGGAGTGACCATATGCCATGCTCAGTCTTGACTTCTAAAGCTAGCAAGGTCAGGGCTGTAAGAACGCGCAAGACTTTTAAGAATGAGAGGGAAAGTACCAATCTTGGACACCTTCGATAGAAGGTATCAGCAGAACTACCACCTCTGCTTTTGTGCAGTCTCCATTGTGGATCCACGAAGTAGAACAGGCATGGAGAGCAAAGCGAGCAGCAGTTTAACAATTACAGTAAGTGCGAATGGCACCTCACAGGTTACAAGAGGATGTAGAGAAACTATAAAAAGTTAGAAAATAAAGTTAGAAAATAAAAAGTAGAAGAGTTCAACCATGCAGCAGATGCAAAATAGGCTAAATGGGAACAATGTATGCATGAAATTGGAGGGGATAAATCATTAGGTTGGTTTTGGAAACTGCACAGACAGATGCAAAGGAAGGATCGGCCCTATCACAACAGGGCTTATATACACTGACAATGGTATGCCAGTGACAACAGACAAAGAGAAAGGTAAAGCATTTTTGAAGAGAGTGATGAAGACTTAAGGGAGATGGCATTTAACTTTAACCAGAGTGTCAGAACAGCATCAGTGCCCCAGGATTGGGTACACATCTGCCTGATCTCCCTTCCTTTACCAGGCAACGATCATTCCAGACTTGGCGGTTTCAGGATTATCACCATACAGATACTTTTGGCAAAGTGCTAGAGAAGATGATTGCTGTTAAACTACAGATGCTTTTGGAAGGAGAAGAGCTGCTGCCAAAATGTTTGGGTAGTTACCAGCCATGGAAAGATGCATGGTTTAATGCAGCTACTTTTGCTTTTGATGTTTATAAAGGGTTCCAGAACAGACAGGAGACAGTTATGGCAGCACTTGATCTTGAGGATGCCTACAATAGAGTCAGAAATGATATTTTGATATCTGCACTCATGGAGAAGGGGGTTTGTCCCTGGCTTGTGAACTGGATAGCAGCTGTCCTGCATTTACGTATGGTTGCCCTTCGCCTGGATACATGGACCTCAGAACCATGTAATATCGCCGCAGGACTACCCCAGGGTTCTGCAATTTCACCGGTGCTCTTTAATGTGTATACAAGCAAGATTGCAGAACTTGAAGCACCAGGTGTTGGAAGGATATTGACATTTGCTGATGATGTTCTTACAATGGAATGATAGACAATGGATAGCCCAAGAGCTGCAGGCAACTGTAGACAAAGTGACTGACTGGTATGCAGAAATGAGTGCTGTCATCAGCTCAGAAAAAGGGGCTGTTTTGTGGTGCTGTCTAGACAATAGAATTGTTAGAGCTGATGTTTCAAGCCTCACAGTTAATAACAGTAACATCAAAAGAGAAAACAAACTGAGGTACCTGAGTATCACTTTCAATAGAAGCCTGTCCTTGAAGGATCACGTGGAGGCAGTTGTGGTGAAATGCCAAAAAGGGACTCAATGCTCTCAAGATTATAGCAGCAATTGACATGGAACAAAGAATGCTGTTCACAATGTTCCAGCATGTGATCCTGTCGGTGATAGATTACAGACTTGGAATGCTTATCATATCAAAGAGTCAGCAGATAAAACTAAACGCATACAGAATGAAGCCATGCGGGGCAATTCTGGGATGTACAAGAGATACCCCGGTAGTATGTATGTGATATAAACTTGCACTGCCTACTGTTGCAGGTAGGCTCAAAGTTCTGCAGGCAAAGTCATATCTTAGAGTAGCTGCAGACAAGAAGTGCATCCTGCATGAAGCCTTGGGTAGAGCTAAGGGTCTTACTTACTTAGTCGCTCCTCTTCTACCTTGGGGTGTAGAGGTTTGCCAGAGAGATCGCCAGACGTCTCTATCAGCAGTTTTTTTTCTGGCTTTGTTCCATTCCAGTCCTCTGTCAGTTAGGGACTGTCGGATGTTGTCTTCCCAGCGCACCCTGGGTCGTCCCGGAGGTCTGGTTCCCTGGTTCTTAGCCTCCCATGCTTGCCATGGTGGCAGATTTTCTCCCATTCTGCATACATGTCCAAACCATCGTAACTGTGACTGATCTACTCGGGTTAGTAAGGGCTGGGTATCAAGATCTTGACGTATTGTCTGATTGCGGACTTTGTCCCTTCTTGTCACTTGGACCACCTTTCTCAGGTATCTCATTTCCGAGGCCTGCAGCTGGCTTCTGTGAGCTGTTGTCATTGCCCATGACTCACACCCATAGGTCAGGACAGGTACATAGGTAGAGCGGTAAACAGCCATTTTCGTCCTCTTGCCAATTTCTCTTTTGAGAGCTAAGGGTCACAGACTGAAAAGAGGAAGGTCTTGGATGGCGCAAGCTGAAGACACATTTGGACATGTGTGCAGGCTTGATAATTTTGAGCGAGGAGAGGAGTGGGTCAGGGTGTCCAAACAAATTTCATATCACGTTAAGTTGTGAGTGCAGAGACTGGCCAGCTGGTGCTGTAGAATCAGAAATTCCACAAATGATTCATAACAATTCCCGCCCAAATAATTTGATTATCTTTACAGATGGCTCTGTATTGAGGGGCAGGCGAAGTGCATGGGGTTTCATAGCAAAGGGAATGGATGTTTCTGAATATTACATAGTTAATAGAAATATGATTAATTTTACAATTGTTTTTTTGCCCACATTTTTTTTAAATTTGGTAAATCCTTTATCATAAACACCTGCCTGTTTTTCTCATTCCTTACAGCTACCTGCATGCAAAGTCAATAATTCACAGAGATTTAAAGTCAAATAGTATCCTTGACTCGGCCAGTGGTGGTTTCATGTTGTTATTGTTATGTAGTATGTATGTGGCCATAGAATTGAGATGGAGAGTTTGGTTAAAATATGTGTACTGTTACAGACTTTGAATATCTAGGCTAAACATTGAACAGCATTAGAGAACAGAAGTCAGAAGGAACATAGCAGAACAAGGATGAAAGAGCTTTAAAAGTCTGTGGTTGAGGCACCAGCAAGGAAATCAAAGTCATATTTTGAAGGTGTGCATCTTCCCTGGATGTGAGTTGTGGACAATGTTATGTTATGTTATCGCAATCGACGTCACTGCACATTGGGCATTCCCATGTGTGTTCAGTCCTCCAATGCAGCAGCCACTTTAAAGTACTTCTGCTAATTGTTCCCATGAGAAACTGGTTATATTGTCTCCTGTCTTAGCCCCAAAGACGGCATAGACGTGCTTCACCATGCTTTACTCCCATGTCATGCAATCTTGTTAGTGTCAAGGATTCCTCATTATCCACTAGCCTAGTCCGTACAGCCTTCTTGACGATATCTGCTGTGTCCATGCTACTTCCCACAGGCATTAGTGCATTAGGGAGGTTAAGTGCGATTTTCTTATTCTTTCTAGCCATTCAGAGCACATGCGGTCATTAAAAAAGAAAATATAGGACTGTGAGCTGAAATGCTATGGAAAGATTCTCAGAGTACCATGGACCGAGAAGAAACGAGATACAGACATCCTAAAGGCTCTGATCATTCTTGTGGGAGAGCATGCACACTTCAGAGAAGCAGATGGATCACCACAGTCTGGGGAGATTGATGTAGCTGGGAGTGACACAGAGTTCTGGCCGATGCTCCAGGCTCCGATGAAAGACAGGATGGACGTTTAATCAGAATGCCGTTAGTATTGGAACTCTGCACTGGCTGCTGAAAATGTGGACGGAGCGCCCCGAGTGTTGTGATGTCGGTTCTTGAATCAGCTCAATTCAACTCTGATCATCAAGGAACATTTGATAGAAAACAGAAACTTTTCTCGAAAGTGGAAATATGTTGGTCATATGAAGTGCCATTGTGGCTGATGAAAAAAATAGTAGCAGAGGACATGGGGGCCAGCACAGAGGGACAGGGGCCAACCAGCACGAAGATGGGTACAAGATATAAGTGACTCCTTGGGTAGGAAAGTGCTTGAGGTGGGAGAGCTGGCAAGAGACGGACTTGCTTTGAGGCGAGCTGTCATGAAGGCAACGTTCTGCACAGGACCTCCAACATGATCGGGTATATGTTTCCAGAAGGCAAAATGAAACGGCTTTCCTTTTGGGGGATCCTTGATTCGTCTTCATGTTCACCGGCTGTAAACTCTAGTTATAGTTTTTTTAAATCCACCTCTGGACTTGAGACTTGCTCCTGAAAATGAGAATTGCATGCACATCTGTTTTACGGATCTGACTTATCGATATGCAGACTGTTGGTTCCTTGCCTCACAGTTCAAAAACACACTTGTGCACAAGATATGTACGCAACACCCAGGTTCTGGAGCAAGACTAAAATCCAGAAGTGGACGAACAAGCAGACCTTTCTTCTGGATTTATCCGCCAGTAAACACACAGAAGAAGATTTAAGGGCCCTTTTCACACCTTTGGCATGAGAGGCATACAGTGCTAGACCTTTTGTTTTATAGGCAAGTTGCCACTCAATAGGTGATGTGGTCAGCACTTTGCCTACTCAAAATGATTTGCTCGAACACTCATTTGTGCAGACTCTCTACTCTTCCCCTTTCTCTCCCTCCAAAAATTCTATCTTTTTTTAATATGTGTATCTGATTCTCACTCTTACTCTATCTAGTTATATCTCTTTCCATTTTTTACTCCTAATTTCTCTTTATCTCTCCATCACCAGCTGTGTTAATCGTTCTCCTCTCTCACTCTTCCCCCCTTTCTCTCTCTCTCTCACACACACTCCCTCTCTCTCTCTCTCTCCCCCTCCCTCCCTCCCTCTATCCATCGATCCATCCATTCACACACACACACAGATCCATCAATGCTAGTATTTGCTAGTGGAGTGTTGTTAAGGCCTGCAGCAACACAAAGCTCACATGTGATCAGTGGTTATGTTCCTGACTTGGTCTCAGATATCTTTCTTACGGAGGTTTGTACCGAGAACATGACAGTCAAAATCGGGGATTTTGGTCTGGCTACAGTGAAGACAAGGTGGAGCGGCTCACATATGTTCCAGCCACTGTCTGGATCGATACTGTGGATGGTAATGACACTTCTTCCACCAGAAAATACCCCTTGTAGGTTCCGGGACCCTGTTGGTGGAGGGTGGGGGATAGATCTGCTGTCTTCCTAAGAAGCATGTTGTAAAAGTAAATCAATTACGGGTGTTACCATCGCATATGGAGTACATCTGCCTGAGAGGTGAGGAACCAACAGTCTGCATACAGATAACCCAGATCTGTAAAATGAATGTACACGCAAAATTCACGCTCTTGAACAAGATCAAAGTCCAGAAGTGGACAAACAACCAGAACATTTACTGAGTTTTCAGTCGCTGAATGTGAAGAAAAGAAGACACCAGAGAATCCATATTTTTCCATGTATATGAGATGACCCCTATTTTTCAGCCCAGAATTAAGAAATAAATATTTGAAAAACATTCTGTGTATAAGACAAACCTCAGTTGTAGATTTTATAATTTGGGAAAGTTTTCATCTTATACACAGTATAATATAAATATATCATAAAAGCTAGTAGTCATGTTGTATTGCACTGTGACTAGATGCTTGCTTGTCGTCTCAGATGTCTTGGGTTCAGATCCACATCAAGGCAACCGACCTGGGCTTGGTGGTAGTCATGTTGTATTGCACTGTGACTAGATGCTTGCTTGCCGTCCCAGATGTCTTGGGTTCAGATCCACATCAAGGCAACTGACCTGGGCTTCAAAGTGGCCCTGCCTAAAATTGACCAGGAAATGTCCTAGGAAGCAAATGTGGTTGGTGGGATGGGTCTAACACCATATGCCTAATGTGCCATTGGTGTGAAAAGGGTCCTTTCTATTTTAACCTAACCAGATGGATTAAGAGAAATGTTGGGGCAACCAGTAGTATCAAAAGTTACAATACGGAGAACAAGTTGGACTCATTCTAAGAAGAGATCGACACAGAATCACCAAACAGCCACCGAAATGGGAAATAGAGGGATTGAGGAAACAAGGACGTCCAAGAGAAACTCTTAAGGTGAATTTTGATGAGAGAAGCCAAGGATGCTTGGACTGGATCCATGATATTGAGACAGCAATGGAAAAGTAAACTGCGAACCCTATGTGATTTATACAGGCACAATGTTTTTTACTTTTCTCAAAATATTTTGTCCACAGTTACTGAATATATTTCACAAATGCCAGATTTATATATCACAGCAGCCAAATAGCTTTCACTTACTACAACTAATTTATCTGTTATACGGACTGCATATTTATTGCCTTAAAATGCTCCTTCTCACTCTTGATTCGTTTCTTTGCATTGTCTTAATTTAGGGAAAATTATTTCTTTATTATTAATTGATTTTTTTTTTCTGAGAGGGGTTTAATTTATTTCCTGTAAGATAAAACGGAAAACTGGGTTTTGAGATACACCTTCTTCAAGATTTGAACCACAATGAGTAACGATTTAGGTTTGTTGGTATAAGTACGTCTGAAAAGGCATTATAAAAGCATAGTTAGAATAAATCAGGGAGCATCTAAAACATTCACAGTAACATCAGGAGTAAGCTATTGATGTCTCTTATCACCATGCTGTCTATTACATATGGAGACAGCATATGCAAGGATGCCAAGCCCAGAAATAAAAATATGAGTAACATCAATGAATTACTCTTTGCTGATGATCAGGCCTTAATAGCAGATACAGTCATGAAATTACAACAGCATCTGACAGCCGTGAAGGAAGAATGTAAAACAAATAATATGAGAATCAACACTGAAAATTCAGAACTAATGTCAGTAGGAAGGAATCCCCATGTGGGTTTGGGACTCCAGCGTGGGGAACAAACGAAAAATAATAGACCCACTGTCTCCCCACCAAGCATATTGTAGGAGTTGACTACCTGGGGACTTCCTTCCATGTCAGAGTACTTGCTGAGTGGCAAGGAACAAGCAGCTGCACACAAATCAGTCAGTAAAGCGGATGTACACGCAAAACTCAGGCTCTGGCATGAAGCCAAAGTCCAAATGGATGAACAACCAGGACTTTCCGGTGGAGATTACAACCGTGAACAAAGAAGAAGAAGAAAAGGAAGGAAGAAGCAGAACCTAAATATAACAGTATAGTGCAGAGGCATTAAAATAGTATCTGAGTTTAAATATCTGGAACAACATTCACCGAAGATGGAAAATTATATGAAGAAATTACCATCAGATGTAGCAAAGCAAATCCAGTATTATGACAGCTAGTCCCCCCCCCCCCCCCTTTTTTTTTTTTTACAATGCAAGACTCTCCCAATCAGCACAGAGAAACATCTCATACAAAGCATATTCATTCCACCCCGATGCTTCCATTGTCAAACATGGTCACTCACATCAAACCATCATCATCATGTAGCAGGTCTTTTGCAGAATGTCACTGTCATCACAGTCTGCCTGAAAGAAACTTGTCTCTCGCCAGCTCTTCCGCCTCATGTACTTTCATACTCAAGGAGTCGCTTATATCCTGTGCACATCTTCGTGTCGGTCGGCCCCTGCCCCTCCTTCCTGGTACCATACCTTCTGCTATAATTTTTTCCAATCCGTCGTGAAGCTTGATATGGCCAAAATATTTCAGCTTCCGAGACAGGATGCTGTTTATTAGCCAATCTTCCTTGATGTTCAGATCTTTCAAGAAGTCAGTATTTCTCCTCTTCTTTGTCCAAGATATTCTGAGAATCTTTCTATAGCATTTCAGCTAAAAAGCCCCTATTCTCTTTAAGGACTGGGAGATAGTACTTATCTCACATCCATATGTTACTACAGGGAAGATAAATGCTCTCAAAATTTCAGTTTTAATCTCCTTGCTGGTGCTTAACTGTAGACTTTTTAGGCTGTTTAATCTTTGCATTGCTATGGCCATGCTCCTTTTAATTTCTGTCAAGCAGTCTCCATTGCTATTATTATAGTCTAGATATTCAAAGTTTGGACTATTCGATCACTATTTCACATCAAACCAGAAAAGAAAATTAGTAACCATAGAAATGAGATCTTGAGAAGAGTGCAGGAGTGACTATAAGAGGTAAAATCAGGATGTCATAACAAATCAATACAGAACCAAATCTGAATTACATAAAAAGATCAAATCAAATGGTCTGCCCACTTAGAGAGAATGCCTTGTCCTAAATTATCAATGTGCATCAATTCTCTTAGCGTAGTGTAGTGTTTGTATCAATTCTTAATAACCACTCTCTGTTTAAATTATTTTTCGCTGTGGCTTTATTCATGGCAACACTGTTTTGGTTGATTCTGTTGCTATGTGCTGCTTGTAAATTCTTTTTGTTTCTCTTCATCATTTAGGCACCGGAAGTGATACAAATGAAAGAGCAGAACCCATACACATTCCAGTCAGATGTTTACGCTTTTGGCATTGTTTTATATGAGCTGTTGACTGGAACATTACCGTATTCGAATATCAATAATAAAGATCAGGTAAATAGCAGTTTAACTGAGTATGTAGGTTAGTAAATTACCTGGCTGTGGTCGATGCTGCATCGCATGTGCAAATGCTGGCCTGTTCAAGATTGACTTCTTCCATCAACATTGAGCTGCAGTTAGTGGAGGAATGTTGGTACATCTAGCAACTGCCTTATACATTTACTTTGCATGTGCCAGCTTCCAGATTTTGATGGGGCTGATCTGTTTAACATTGATTTTCAAATGGGACAGTGAAGGGCATTTTGTGTGATTTCTGCTTGTACAGGAACAGATCAGTTATGGGGTGACTTATTTGCTGTAAAGTTGGAACTTCGACTAACAACCGACTGGATAGTTAAGGTTTTTAACTGTTGAGTCAGTACCTCTGTCCATCTCATCTGTTATGACAAGGGTTTACATATTTCTGAGCGATGTGTTGAAGGTTTTCTTCATGACTTAGTTTCAGTTCCAACTTCTTTACAAATAGATCACCTCATAATTGCTCCTTTCCTATGCCAGCAAAGAATGTCCATCACTTCCTTTTGAAAAGTTGAAGCAGACTGTTGTCTCAGTAAAGCATACATGTGTATTAAATGCATTAGGCAGCTGTCAGGAGTGCCAACATGAACAGTATGCCACTAGAATTGCAGTTCATCATTGATGAAAGCAGTAGTTACAACAAGTCAGCAGTTACTCACGCAGTATTGTCTAACTTGCCACTAGTTATGTGGCAGCCGGCCGCCTGTATTTTCTGAATTTGCAGTCACAACACAGACCACCTTGGGCAATGGATGAAAAATATTCCACATTAAATCTGCAGCTCACAGTGTTGCACACTCCTCTCCTCGCCTAATGTTCTCAAGGATGCAAACCTGTCTGATTGTTTCTACTGCCTGAGCCATCCATGCTTCCCTCTTATCAGCCACTGACCCTTAACTGCACCCAGAGCTTCGTTCAAAGGGTAGTCTGTGTCTTCAGCTACCCTGAGATATGACTTCGCCTGCAGCACCTTGTGTCTCTTGTGCAACCCAGAATGACCCGCATAGCTGCGTTCTGTATGTGCTCTAGTTTGTCCATCTGACTCTTTCAGACGGTAAGCATTCCCAGGCCATAATCAACCACTGACAGGATCAGGTGCTGATATAGTGTGAAAAGCATTCTCTGCTCTATGTCAATTGCAGCCATAGTCTTAAGTGCACAAAGTCCTTTTTGGCATCTCGTCACAACACTCTCCACATGGTCCTTAAAGGACAGGCTCCTGTCAAATGTAATTCCCAGATACTTCAGTTTGCTCACTCTGGTGACGTTTCTACCATTTATCGTGAGACTTGGGGCATTAGCTTTAACGATTCGATTGTCTATAGAACACCACAAAACATACTTTTTCCGGGTGGACTTCAGCCCTCATTTCTGTACACCACTCAGTCCCTTTGTTTACTGTCACTTGTAGCTCCCGGGCTGTTTGTTCCCTCTCTTCTCCCTGCCTATATGCAAGTATATCATCCTCTAAAGTCAGTATCCTTCCAACTCCTGGTGCTTCTAGGCTTGCAATCTTGCTCGTATACACGTTAAAGAGCACAGGCGAGATAGCGGATCACTGTGGCAGTCCTGGGGCCAAACTGCATGGTTCTGAGGTCCATAAGCCCAGGCGGAGAGCAACCCAGCGTGAATACAGGACAGCTGCAACCCATTTCACCAGCCATGGACTGACCTCCTCCTCCTTCAGTGCAGTCATCAAGATGTATCTGTTATAAGCATCCTCGAGATCCAGTGTTACCACCATTGGTATGTCCATCTCATCCTTCCCTTTAGTGTTGAGCATCGACTAGATTCCCTGGTAACTCTTCGCAGCGCCATTCTCTTTAGACCGTAATGATCTATCTGCGCCTGTGCACTTTTCACTCACTCCCAAAGGGCTCTCACAATATCTAACTTGTCCTACATCAATTCACCACCAAGTATTACAGAGCCAGCCAGTCTATCTGCCTGCTCATTTCCCAACAGGGGGTGAAGTCTCCTCCATGTGAATTCTTTTTTTATATATGCAAAAATCATGAGTTGTTAACCCTTTGGCCCGGAACTATGGATATCGCAATCCTTCGACCTTGATTCCATGATTAATACCGAAAATCTGGGAGAAATGTGGGCTTTTCTGCCTACCCACGGGTGTGAACCCAGGACCACAAGTCCGCTATTATCCTCATGTTTTAAAGTTTGTAGCCTCATTCGAGTAAATAACTGACATCATAGCACTCAGGACATTATCATAAGTGCTCCATCTTCAGTAGTCAGTGCAGAATTCCAGTGCCAATGGTACCAGTATCAATTTAATGTTTATGTCCATCTTGCCTTTCCTCTGAGTAGCTTTTGATTTGGAATCCCAACCTTCGGCATGTGAATACAGGTCTTTCCGAGACCCTTAAAAATGTTTGCTGCAGTGTCTAGGATCTTGTGCTTTGTGAAACCTTTTTGGCTCTGCAGACATAAAGACTGAATCAAGTGGAACTGAATACTGTGCTCCTCTTGCGGGTTCTTTGTTCCCATTTTTTTTTCTGGGAAGAAGGAGAGAATAGATCCACTGCCTCGATTACAAGCTTGTCATAAAAGATGGCTAATTTGAGGTTTACTGACATTGGATGTGTTAGTAAAAAAAGGCTGATATCACAGCCTGGCTGTAAACCACAATACTGCTTGCTAACCATCCTTTTAAGGGCAACACAGAAGAAGAAACTGATGCAGCGAACGCAGTCCTTTCACTTCTAAACACTCTTTTATAAACCATTCAACCATTTATATATCAGAACCATTATTGAAATATATTTTTTCCCCTCCAGATTTTGTTTATGGTGGGCAAGGGTTATCTGCGGCCAGATCTCAGTCAGTGTCGAAGTGATACACCCAAGCAGCTCAAGCGATACTTGTTAGATTGTATTCAGTTTGACCGTGATGAACGACCTCTTTTTCCCCAGGTATTTTTAGTTATATGTTTATTTTCACAATATTGCTGTCACACATTTATTTTGTCATTATTATTTTCTGTGCATTAGGCATACGCAATCATGGAATGTTGTCTTACACAGAGGACTCCTTTTTGTTTCTGGTATGCCATTTGGCATGGCATAGAGGTGTGTCAGCACATGAACTAATACATGCTGCAGGAGATCGTAGATTGTGGAGTGGCATGATCGCCCACGCCAGCCGCCAAGGCACCTGATGATGCTGATGATGCCATTTGGCCAAATCATTGGTTTCTGTCCCCTTGTGGTTTTCAGGAGCTGTGTTTTGGAAAACAAATAATAGACCCATTGTCTTTCTAACAACAACCATGTCATAGGAGTTGGTGACTAATTAGGGGTGCCTCCTTCAGAATCAGAGTGCATCCGCCTGAGAGGCAAAGACCCAACAGTCTTGCATACAAATTACCTATTGTAGCACACAGTGGGAGTGTTATAAAGTAATGAATGTATAAATACTCTCATAAAAGTAGATTCTTATACTTGAGTAAATGTAGATTTTTCTACTTGAATAAAAGCATCCCCTGAAAATAGACCCATCTTTTGTTTGGGGGGAGGAGGGGACATGGTACCAAGCATGTTGTATGAGGTGAGAAAGTATGTTTGGTCTTTAAAGCAGTCTTTTTTTCACATTAACTGTCTGTGTTGATGGTTGTTGTGGCTGCATTCTAACTACATGACCAAACTATTTGATCGTCTGCTTTTCAGTAAATTTAGTGGAAGTTGTTGTTCCCACAGGCTGTCTGGTTAACTCTTTAAGTACTAGGAAATTTCACTGAAAATCAGAAGGTAATGATAATCCTAGCGCACAGGGTGAGAGGGTAACTGTCACAGATACAGCAACCTATGTGTCATGTTAAGTATTAGATAATTAACCAGTTTTCTATAGCATTTTCATTTGTGTTTGGGTGGCGTTATGCGGTGGTGGTGTTCTAAAGTCCACAAATTTAGCCTTTAGTCACCTGATGAAGTCAGTAAGTCAAAGGTTGTAAGGTTGAGATTTGGTCAAATAATATTTCAGACAGCTTTTGACTGAATGTGATTTACATACTTGGGTCTGACGCAGAACTTCAGTCCCTAGGTTCCCTGTGTTTTAACCCTACCAGACCTAAGGCCCTGAACCTAACTGTCCCTATAACCTGAGCTCCTGGGCATTACTGCGAAAAAACCAACTTGATATACAAAAATATTAGTTACATGCAAACGCGTGACTAGAATATGATGAAACTTTTAGACATTGTAGAAAATAGTCTTGATTACCACGCTTGCCTTTTATCTAGCGCCAATATTCCACCTGTGTGTGCGAATTCACTCATCAGGATCAACTTTGTTTCACAAAGTGAACACCAGATGTTGCCGTTTGATGGACACATCCCCTTTTCCTACTATCGATCTATTTCAAGATTGATAATTTTCAAAATTTTTCTCATCATTTGCGCTCTCACTGACAGTGTCATTTCAAGAACGTATTCTTTATAAAATTATCACAGATAATGAAAATATATATATATATATATATATATATATATATCACAGAGTCTGAAAAAACCTGTTGGACTGAACAGCCTAGAACTTGGTTCATCAGCCGCTCACATCATTCTGAATTTTCCTAATTTTTCCACGTTAAAACACACAAAATTGATTCACACACACGGGGAAGCCATTTGCAATCTCTAACAAAGCGGACTGACGACGATTGGTTGGTTATTTTTAGTCAGTGACGCATCTTTTTCATGCACTATGCAAATAGCCAAAATTTAGGGCCAGCGGTATACAGAATAGTTATGAAATTCCCGGAAAAACGGGAGAGCGGTCTGGTAGGGTTAATGAGTGTATATGATGATAAATTTATAACATACTTCTCTATGTTATCTAATGTATAAGGCTTAGTTTTCTCAGGGCTTAGAGGTTTCTGGAGAGGCATTTTCTTAAAATTTGGTTCTGTTCACTGTTTTGGTGATGATTGTCAGGTAGCCGTACAAACTCCATTTGTCAGTATCTTGTATGCAGAGCTATCTATCCACTGGAGATTAGACAGTTTTCCTTGAGCTTCCTCAATCTGATTCTTTGTCAGTTCTCAAGTTTCTTGATATTGAGGATATTTTGTCGGCTCACAGAGATTTAAAGTACAGATGAGGGAATAGTCCAGCTTTAAGGCATCCCTTCAGAAACCGTAACCGGCAATCCTGTATTGCAATTCTAAGTATGTTTAGGCTAAACAGCATTTGTTGTTTAGTTAGTTGCCTATCTTATACAGGATATTGCAGAACCATCCCCAGGCTTTTTTTGTGTGGCTGTTGTGGTTTTTCTAAGCAAATTTTACATTCAGTAGTTTGCCATTGCTTCTGAACAGTCAGCTCTCAGTACCACTGTCAAAAGCAACATAAGACAAACCGTTCGCAACACCTAAGCCACTGACATATTTGGTACACATGGAAGGTGCCTGATCACACATGGCGCGTTGTTTGGGACTGAAAGAGTCAAGTGGGCAGCCTATCTCGGGCGTTTCAGTTCCCAGATTTAACATAGGTTGACATTTGATAGTGTCCATGTAAGTTATTTTGTTTTGAATATAAAAGGGTTATATTTTTTTCAATTGCACGACTTGAATAAATATCAGTATTCTTGCTCAATCCACAGATCCTGTCCTCATTAGAAGCACTGTACATATCAATCCCAAAGATCAAGCGAAGCAAATCAGAGCCCACAATTCATCGGACGGACTCATTTGACCTAGATTTCTCAAACATGTGTGCCTCACCAAGAACCCCCATCAATAGTCAGTTTGCATCCAGGTTTTTCTTTGCCTGGGGGTACTAGCCTGTGCATTCTCCGCTGAGTGGATGTTGATATGTGATAAAACTTCTTGTGCGCCGCAAAGCACTCATGATAGTTGTGCCGAGTGTTTTCATTATTTACTGCACCCCGTAATGTTGACAGTAATGTTTGTTGTTTTGCATTTCGAGGACACCACAAAATGCAGACGAGACTAGTGTTGTTTTAAGATTCTAGTGCACTGATAACAACATGTACTGTTCAGAAGTTTCAGTAATGATACACCACAGAACACTGATAACATTTCAATGTTTCCATTTTCCAGTAGGCTATCCTCCCCGAATAACGGCCACATATTATGGCAGCCAAAAACGGGACCTCAGTCACATGTAAATTATGGACTTGCGGCGACTATACCGCCACCGCCGAGAGTATCTTCCGCGCCGAACGTAGCGGGGCGGGGCTAAACTAGATTTCTGGGACTCACGAGCAAAGCTGCAGGAGATGTGGAAGCTGCTGCTCTTAAGTCCCAGCCAGTTTAGCCTAGTTTAGCGCACGCAGCGGCGCGGGAGATACTCTCGGCGGTAGCGGTATAGTCACCGGTCTGCAATTTAAGTCGCCGGAAGTCCACAATTTACATGTAACTGAGGCCCTGTCAGGGTGTTTTTTGGCCGCCATAATATGTGGCCGTAATTCGGAGGATAGCGTTCCAGTATATATATATATGTTTATGTATATATAAAAAAAAAAAAACTATTATATAAATCACTAGTGTGAAATATAGGATACCACAGGATGCGGACTCATATCAAATAGTGTTGAGTGTTTTTTTTTTTTATTACACCACAGAATTTTGATAAGAGAATTGGTAATTGTTTTAATTTTCTAGTAGAGAAGAAAATACTAATTACAGTAGTGTTATTTTGAACTGCTGGTATCCAGTGAGAGGACACTACAGAAATTGGACTTGTGTTATGTTAAGTCACTAGTGCACCATGAAAACATGTAGTGTTAAGTGTTTTCGGTGTTTAGTACACCCCTGGTTAGAGTATCATTAACTGTTTGAATTCTCTAGTACAGAAGGAAATGCTGATTACACTAGTGTTATTGTTGTTTGCGTTCACTGGCTGTAAACCCTTCTGGAAAGTCCTGGTTGTTTGTCCATTTCTGGACTTTGGCTTTGTTCCAGGACCTGAGTTTTGCTTGTACATCTGTTTTACAGATCTTTCTTACTTGTATGCAGATTGTTGGTTCCTTGCTTCTCAAGCAGATGTACTCTGACTTTCAAGGAACCCTCAATTAGTTGACTCATACAACATGCTTGTTGGGGAGCCAGTGGGTCTATTTTTGTTTTCCCCACAATGAGACCACAGAACCCACATGGGGAACTAGTGTTATTTTGAGTCACTTAGTTTGTGGTACCTGTCCATTTTTCCAGAGATAGTGTTATATATTGTGTTTTAGAAAGGCATCAGAATCACAGCCAGTTAAGGCCAGGGATGAGTTCCTCCTCTCCATAACACAAAGCCTGTGCATTATCTAGAGACAGTCTGTTGCCACTGCAGAGTGATCCCTGACTCCATAGGAAAGGTACCACCGATATGTTTAGAACAAAACATTAATTCATCTGCCGCAGTTACTCCACACAGCATTCATCGAATTGATATAATTCATGTTGACTCTCGGGTAAGACGGATGAACTGTCCTCCATGTTGTCCATTAGTGAAGGCAGTGTCCAGACCATCAGTTCATCCTGTAATACCTGATGGTCAGCACGAATGATGTCATCAACTCAATGAATGTTGTCTAGGGTTATTGGGAAAGATGGACGGTCAGTACACTTTGCGTCAGCCATTGAGGATTGCCCTACTTCAACTTTGTCACAACGATATACCCAGCATCGGACAGTGCTAACATCCACTGTTGAATCTTTATAAGCATTCTTCAAAAGTTCATGGATGCAAATTGGGGTCATGCCTTTAGCTTTGAGGAATTCTATGACATTGCTTTGTTTTAACCAAACCTGTTTTGGTAGCCATTTTTAAACCGTTACAATGGTGTCACCAGTTACTGAAACTTCTTCTTCTTTGCGTTCGGTTTCATATGCTCAGATTAGACCATCAGGTGTGTTGCCTCTATGAACTCGCATGTCAGTAGCAGGTCCTTCATGGTTGCACTTAGCTTGCTCTGCACACTTTGCTCTTGACATTACTGAAATAGGGTTTTAATGCTTAACAGTGAGGAAGAGTGTCTGTAGAATTCTGCTAAATTTACAATTTGAACAAGGATACAGAATTTACTTAGAAAAAAATGTGAGGCATTAATGTTTTGACTGACCCTCGTAAATATTTTAATTCAAACACTGATGAAAGTGTTCAGTGTTGTAAAGCCCTCTGGTTTACTATAAAACACTTATGAAAATAGTGTTAGATATTTTAATTCTCTAGTAAACCCGTAGAAGGGGCAGAGGCATACCAACTCACATTATGCTTGATGGGCTGAAGAGATGGCAAGGAGGAATATCATCAGTGGGATTGATTTAGAATACCAAGGACCGACATCCCTGGAGAGACCTGAACGCCTATGTTGCCTGGTAAGGTACCTGATGATGAGCAAACCAGAACACACTTATGAAAATAGTGTGAAAGTTTTAATTCTCTAGTAAACCACAAAACTATTTAACTACTCGCCCTGGGACAATAGAACAAAATGGGTTTGACCCCACAGGAACTCTATGAAAAATCCTTACAAAACACACTTATACGCATTTTTTACACAGGTAACTAATAAATTCATAAAAAATGTATTTATCTACATTTTTTTTTTAAATTCCAAAAACATTTAAAGATATATGAAGGGAGTAATCTATACACATGAACAGAATGTAGCATTAAATGTAATACATCCTCCGAGGCCTTAAAAACACATATAGGGTGACCCGTGTCGTGGTCCCGTGTTCTCTATCACTGAGGGTTACAGGAAAATCTTGGCTTTAAAAAAGCCATTTAGCACTAAGGAAAACCTCCTCTAAATGCTATTATTGGTTAATTTATTCATATCCTGGCCTTTTGAATATTGCGCAGCCAATAAACAGCCAGTAGCTTGAAGTTTGTGCCTCGTAAACAAATCACTATAGACAAGTCGGAGAGAGCTGGGCCCAACTAGAAGTGTCCATTTTGCGGCTCTTTGGTTCGAAGGGTTAAGAAAATGCTCAATATTTTTATTCTCTGGTTAACTCCAAAACACTTTTAAAAAATAGTGTCAGGTGTTTTAATTTTCTAGTAAACAAAACAAAATATTAAAAAAAAACCATTAATGATAATAGTGTTAAATATTTTAATTCTCTGGCAAACTACAATGATAGAAAACTGATACAAATAGTGTTACATGTTTTTATTTATAAGTAAACCACAAAAGCTCTGGTGAAAATAGTCTTTACTGTTTTAATTCTTTAGTAAACCACAAGAACACTTATGAAAACAGTATTGCATGTTTTCATTGTCTAGTATCTGAAATATTGAACAAGTATTGAAACAGAAACATTGATGATCATTCGGTCAAGTGTTTTAATTCGCCACAAATACTGATGAAAATATTTTGGAAACACTTGTGAAAACTTTTATGAATCATTAGAATACCATAAAAACCACTAGTAACTATCAAAGGACAAGAAGAATTTATTTTCTTTATGTGTTGTGGAATATCATGTCTCTCTCATTCCGTTAACTGGTCAGTTTTTCCCTTAATGTCATCATCATCATCATGTAGAAAGTCCTTTGCAGATTGTCACTCTCATCGCTGTCTGTCTGCCTGAAAGAAACTCGGTCTCTTGCCAGCTTTCCCGCCTCGTGCACTTTTTGTATCCAAAGAGCCACTTATTTCCTGTGCCCATCTTCATGTTGGCCACCCCCAAGCCCACCCTTCCTGGCAGTATGCCTTCTGCTATTATTTTGTCCAGTCTACACTGGGGCTTGTTGTGTCTAAAATATTTTAGCTTCCAAGACAAGAAGCTGTTTATTAGCTAATTGTCCTTGATGTTCAGATCTTTTAGAATGTCAGTATTTCTTGTATTCTTTGTCCATAGAGTTCAGAAAATCTGTTTTTTCATGCACTTTTATAAAAATCTGTGTGGGTTCGGATCCTGGCAGTACTGGACTTTTTTTTTTTTTAAAGTGACCTTGGCTGTCAGGTCTACCCAGCCTTGAGTGGGTACCAGGTACAGCCCTGGGAGGTAAAGGCGGGCGGTCTGATACCGACGACCACATCACATATAGTGTGCTGATTGGTCAATAAAATATAGTTTTAGCCCTAAATGCCCAGTACGTGCCAAGTATATAAATGTATGATCACATCAAGACCGTTCCCCCACCCACCACCACCACCCCAAATTATCTTGGCTGCCAGGTCTATCTAGTCTAAAATGGGTGCCAGGTAATGTCCTGGGAAGTAAAGATGGGCGGTATAATGTTGACTACATCACCCACCACATGCGAGTTGGTCCGTATAGATATATGAGTCTAAATAGCTGGCATAAAAACGGTCCGTTACTTCACTAATGCATCTGTGGCTTGGGCGTTGCAAATTCTGAGGTATCCAGCTTGATTCCAACTGTGGGCGGTATGGCAACAGACTGCTCTGTGTGGATTTCAGCAGGGTATCGAGAGTGAAGTTCAGAAAGCAGTGGCAAATAACTGATTGCAAAATTGCTCAGTAAAAACCATACTGACCAGCAAATGCTGGGGTTAAATCTGCAACTTCCTAAAAAAAAAAAAAAGATATGCGACTAACTTGTATATGTGATGTTATCCTTGGTTATAAATTATCTGTAAAGTGCTTTGCCAGATAGCATGGACAGTCTACTCCTCCTCATCTCCTGATCTCCTCAAAAAGTGTCAGCCGATTCATTCACTGCTGACATTTGTTCATGCTGCGATGAAAGACTGAAGAATCTTCAATTACCACTCCCCTCTGTACTTTTTTTCCTGTTGATCTTTCACTTTACAATATGTTTTGGCTGTTCTGTTCTCACAATGTAATTTTAATTCAAAATTGTTGTTCAGACTTTGGCCACAAGATGACAGAAAAACCCGCATTGCTGGTTTGGCCATTCCCTAAAAAGCCTAGTTAGTGGCATTTGTTCTTTTTGCACCTGTGCAGTGTCTGAAAGAAACTCGGTCTCTCGCCACCCAGCTCTCCCGCCTCATGTACTTTCATACTCAAGGAGTCACTTATATCCTGTGCCCATCTTCGTGTCGGTCGGCCCCTGCCCCTCCTTCCTGGTACCATGCCTTCTGCTATAAATGTTTCCACTCCGTCATGGTGCTTGATATGACCAAAATATTTCAGCTTCAAAGACAGGATGCTGTTTATTAGCCAATCTTCCTTGATGTTAAAATCTTTCAAGATGTCAGTATTTTTCCTCTTTTTTGTCCAAGATATTCTGAGAATCTTTCTATAGCATTTCAGCTCATTCCCCTATTCTCTTAAGGACTGGGATATAGTCCACAACTCACATCAGTATGTTGCTATAGGGAAAATGCATGTTCTCACATTATTTTACAAATAGAGACAGTATTGCATATTTAAAAGCTGCATTCCACTGGTGGAAAAATAGTGCAAAAAATCAGAAACTGGCAGTATGTTTAGGCTTCATATTTTACAGGCCACCACATAAAATTTTGGCCATTTCCCATTCTTGTCACTTTTTCTTCTCATATGAATCCCAGAAAATGTCACTACTTTTCTTCTTTCTTCTGTTGTCGCCACACTTAATTACTGGGTTATACTAGCGTGGTTATCCGCTCTATGGCTAAGCCGATGCAAAGGCTTTGTAATGCCGGGATGCAGGGTTCGATTCCAGCTGCTGACCATGCGCCTTGCGTTGGTAAACTACTGGCCGTAAATTTGCCTAGGGTTGGTTCTGCAAGTTCCTGTAAAGGATACGCAACTAACATAACTAGCTTGGTTATCTTCTACATTTGTCTTGTCCTTCTGGAGTGATGGATTTTTTCGTCTTTGTTGCAAGATTCAGTTGCACCATCTCTCCCTCTCTTTCTTGGTCTTCCTCTCACTTTCTGCCCAGATATTCTGTAGGAGGTTTCATATACAGGTTGGTCTGGCTGCATTCTTACTAGATGGGCAAACTACTTTATATTATTTTACTGGTAACTACAGTAATCTCATAATCTGAGATAGATTAGATGACTAAAATGGAACATTTGTTAGCTGTACAAAAAGATTACAAACTGGATGTTTTGGCTAAATTGCATTCATCAGTAAACACATTTTAGGATAAGTTAAGATCCCTTGGCTCTCATCTGGGAGACCCAAGTTTGCGTCCTCGTTAAGGTGATGGTTTTTTTGTGTGTTTTATTTTGCCAAGGGATAAATAAATACCTAACCTGCACTAGCCATGGGCCCCTGAAATCCTCACTCTAAAAACTTTTTTTGTCCTGCGCGGCCCTGAAAAGTGGTAATACAAACTGTTTTGACATTTTCTTTAACAATGTTACTTTGAGACTTCAGTTGACTTGGTTGCCATAAGTATGTGAATTGTAGAGACATCAAAATCGGACTTAGAGCCCTGTTTTTTTTTTACACAAGAATGGTTATCTTGCAGAAATTGTTTGTAAAAAAAAATATATTTTTTATTAATTAACTTAATATTTTACTTACTTAGTCGCTGCTCTTCTACCTTGGGGTGTAGAGGTTTGCCAGAGAGATCACCAGACTTTTCTCTATCAGCAGTTTTCTTGCTGGCCTTGTTCCATTCCAGTCCTCTGTCAGTGAGGAACTGTCGGGTGATTCACACAATATGCCTCGTGTAATGTTCCCTATGTGCAATCAGAAACAATGATTGAATATTGTTTTAACCTGGTTAAATGGCCGAATCTTGCTGTCATCATCAGTATCTTATTGATTCAATTTGGATAATCATTATTTTGTTGTTTTTGTGTTTAACCATTGTGATGTTTAATTGTGATTGCCACATTTCATAAATATTCTGTTAATTTTGATAGAAATGTTATCCTGTACAAGCTCCTTTACTTTCCTTAGGGAAGTACTTCTTTAAGTTTGTGGATGAGATGTGACTGTGCAGATTATAGGTTGTAATCTATATCGTCATGGACGAGGTGCAGAGTTCATAGACCATGACTTGGAAGAAAATGAAACAGACCCATCTGTCTGTATACTGCCGCACTGGATGCCCCTAGGTATCTATGTGAGAACTGTCATATGAAACTAGAGGATGTGGAAGTCCACTGCAGTAAATGTTTAACATGTACACGAAGCAGAGTACTCATTTTGGGTTGGTAATCGAAATTCCATGGCTGCCTACTGCTGGCTCCAAAAGACATAGCCCTTGATGAATGAGATGTTCAGTATATGGAAGTGAGGTTAAACAGTCATAAGCAGGACGTGATGATTCCTTGGATGAGCCCAGTACCAGAGCACCTTGTATTGTATGGCTGGGAATGCTCATGTTCTGCCCCTGCCTTCTCTTGAGGGCTAATGAGCACCATGTGGCTTCTCTGGACCAGCCTTATGTGGGGCACCACCTGTGACCTGGGAAACAGAGATAACCACACTACAGTGAGATTGCAGTATCTCACGAAACTAATCAGGATAGCTAACCCGGTCAACAATTGCCTGCAAAAGTCAGATGTGTCAGCCGAAAGGCACAAGTATCGCAGCCACGCTGTAAACGGAAACGACACAATTACATCTTCAGGTGACGCAGAAGAAGATCCTTTACAGTATGTCGCTGCCAAGACAGCCCATCTGAAAAAAACTCAGTCCCTCACCATGTTGGTTGCTAGTGACTCTTTCAATCCGTATTCTTCTAGGCCTTCCTCTGTCGCTTGATGTTTCCATTTTCAGGTTGTACACTGTCGACATTGTTCAACCAGTTTTGTCTTTGTCTCTCAGTGAATTCAACAAAGAGTTTTGTTCCGATAGTTTAATCTCTTCACCTCTCACTAACTCTCACCCTTCACTTGATTTAAGAATGTTAAGTCTTTAGTAGTTACTGAGACCCTCTCTTCTCTGTCTGTCAGTTGAACTCCTTCTGTCTCCTATGTTGTCAATTCATTCTGACGCTTGCATTTATTGGTTACAGTTCAAGCTTTGTGGGATAGAAGGAGTTAAATAATATTTTTATGATTTGAGAGAGTTGAGAAATGAGTACATTGCTCTAAATATGTTCATATAAATGAGTACTTTGCATGTACAAGGGGCAGTTATAAAAAAAAAAGAAAGAAATGGCTCTTTTTTAATCAAATAAAATCTATGTAAATACTGTAACAGTGTGCAGTTTGTAAATTCAGCAGGATACTACAAACACTTCTCTGTACTGTGTAGCATTACTAGTCTGTTTTACTAACAGGTGGCACTACTGTAACTGTGTAAAAATGGCTGTCAGAGGCGTTCGGATAAAACAGTGTGATGTCATAGAGTTCCTCAGTGCTGAGGGTAAGACTCCCCGTATGCATTCGCGAACATTTGAAGAATGTGTATGGAGATTCAGTGGTGGATTTAAGCTGTGTATAACGCTGAGTACATTGTTTTGACGAAGCTTGGTATGCTCTGATGTTGTGAGGTCATAGGCTGTGAGTGACTCCTTCGATCCATTTCTTCTGGGTCTCCCTCTGCCTCTTGGTGTTTCCATATTCAGGTAAACATGAAAACAAATTGTAAACTTTTTTCTTATAAACAGGTTAATGTTGAAATGTACGTAGCTGAGGTATGTGTTGTTTCTCCTCTTGTCTGGTTTGAGGATTGTATGAGTGCACTGGGGTATCTTAACTGTGATTCCGTTTCAGTTTGTTTCTGTATTATCTGCATGGCTTGTGATAAGATCAACTTGTGATTTTCTTGCCCAGTATCAGATAGCACCTGATGATATCAGGCTGAAGTTTAAGCAGAGGGAGAAGGAGTGTTGAAATTTTCCAATTGTGGATTGGAATTTTGTATTTTTTTTTTAAATTGAAAAAGAAAAAGGAAGAAGAAAGAAACAGTTACAAAGCATGTAAATATCACCCCTTCAACTTGTAAATGAATAAGTGAATGAAAGAAATTGCAGTGATGCAGTAGTTAGCTGGCTTACCTGTCTGCTCAGTGGTCATAGGTTTCAACCCCCTAGATCAGTGGTTCTCCACCTTCTGAATCCTGAGACCCTTGAATACAGTTCCCCATGTTGTGGTGACCTCCAAACATACAATTATGTTCATTGCTACTTCATAGCTTCAGTGAATATGTTCTGATGGTCTTAAGCGACCCCTGTAAAAGAGTCGTTTGACCCTCAAAAGGGTCATGACCCATAGGTTGAGAATCCTGCCCTAGATGTTTTTTTAGAAACTTACCAGGACCCACACATTTCTTCTTCTTCTCCTCCTTAGTTTCTTAAGGTAGGGTTTCAAGAACCGTAACAGTGCATTTCTTTTTAACAGTGTTTTAAAAAAGGTTCATCTTGTGGGGGCAAAAGGGTTAAGTCATAAACTGAATTCACAGACTGATCTACAACAGTTTTCTTTCTACTTGATATGGGTTCAGCTCTGCCCTTCTTGTGAGAAAAGTGTTTTAAAAGAGAAGAAAAGAAGCAAGTGACAGCCAGAATGAGTTAAAATCTGACGGCAGACGCCAACACTGTTAGAGCTGCTGTAATGATAATTTTACTTTCTGGCCATTACTGATTCACTGTTATTAGCTCAGTAAACAGTTAAGTGCCGTCTCTGTAGTGAAGGTTGACTACAGTGTACCCTGTACAGTCTTTAGGAATATTACCAGGTGCATCTCTCATGCTCTGTCCGAAAACTATAAGAACAGTTTTTGTTTGTTTTTTGTTTTGTTGTTTAATTTAAAACAAAATAATCAGTAGACCCTCATACTTGAGGATTATGAAATTGTTTAATGCATTCACTAACCTCTGAGTCCCAAAGCCGCATTGGTATTGTAGCAGAGTGTACTAAACCATTCATTGTGGGGCTGTGAGATTAGGTGAACTTCCTATTCTTTTATTTTTTTTAGCAACCACTGGTTGTAAACTCCAACATCCACTTCTGGACTTAGTCTTTTCCTGAATTAGAACCTGATCGTTTCTAGAACCTAGATGTTTCATGCACATCTGTTTTTAAACATATTTTGCTATTTTATGCGAGTGTGTGCAGACTGTTGGTTTCTCATTTCTCTTGCAGATGCATTTTGACTTCGAAAGGAGAAATCTCTAATGTGTTGCCTAACATGCTTGTCTGTGTGTGTGTGTGTGTGGGGAGAGGCAGTGGGTCTAATCTTTATCCCTTCAAAATAAAGCCTAGAAACCCTAACAGGGAATTAAATAAACAATTACGTTTGTTTTAAGCATCACTTCAGAGGTCCCGGTAGTTTAGCGTCCTTTGGATATTTTTTTCAGGTCATGCTGGTGTGTTGGGAAATGATCAGGCAGATAGACTGGCTGGCTCTGCACCACTTGGTGGGGAATTGATGTATAACAAGCTAGATATCGTGAGGGCCCTTTGTGAACAAGTGATAGGTCATTACGGTCTGAGGAGAATGGTGCTGCGAGGAGTTACCAGGGAATCTGGCCGACACTCAACACTCAGAGGAAGGATGAGACGGGTATACTGGGGCCATCAGAATTTTAACTCTTTGCTTGCTGCTGAAGATGGGGATGGGATGGAGCACTTATGGAAGTGTCCCAAGTGCTGTGATGTCGATTCTTAATTCAACATGCATTTGTTGTTTCAGTCCTCTATTGTAATGGTTAATTGCCTTATCCATATCTGCAGTGCAGATTCTTTTGTTTATTGTGTCTTTGAGTGCCTGAAGCTGTGCGATTACACATGATATAGTTAGTTGTGTATCCTTTACAGGACATTACAGAACCAACCGCAGCAAATTTTTTTTTTTTTTGGCTGTCAGGTTTTACGAGGCAGTTTTGTTCTGTAGTTTGTTGTTGTTTTCTAAATGGTTGCCTCTCAATACCACTGTCGCATTCATTGCAAAGCGGTTCAATGCCTACAGCTGGAATTGAAATAGGTACCTCTGAATTATTAAGTATGTTTGCAGCGCCTAACCAGAGAAACTGATCACATGCTATAAGTAAAGTAAAGATTCATTTTCACGCCTTTAGGCGTATCGGGTGTATGGGAAAAGCACCCATATTTTTACAGACCATTGGCACTAGGTGGGTAGTGTGGTCAGCATTACGCTGGCCATCTTTACTTCCCGAGGACAGGCTCATCTGAATTGATGTTCGTTTCATTATTGTTATAACACTTGGAGGAACAAGAACTAAAACACAGCCTTAGAGAAATGAGGTATGATTATACCAACTTAGATTTTAATTTCATTCATCATCTTCATCAGTTCTCGTTATGCCTAGTGGCACATGAGGCTTCTGAGAGGACTTTCATTGTTGTAGATTAAATATGATTATACAGATTGCAGATTTTAATTTTGTTTTCGTGGATGAGATATGATTATGCAGATTGTAATCCATATTGTTTCGGATGACATTTGATTATATAGATTGTAGATTGTAATGTTCATTTTTGAAAATGAGGTAGCATTATACAGATTGTAATCCTTATTGTTGTAGATAAGATATGATAATGCAAATTGTAGTTTGTAAAGATATGATTGTGTAGATTGTAGACTTGTCATGGATGATATATGATTATGCAGATTGTAGATTGTAATCCATAAAGTCATAGATGAGAAATTATTATAAAAATTGTAGACCATATTTCCTATTGTCATGGGAATTGAACATATTATTTCTATCCCGGCTGTGTAACTTTTTCCTGAAGTGATAATTTGTGTACACCCCCCCCCCCCCCCCCCATCAGTGTCTGACTAGACAGATCCAGGTGGGTGGTGGCTTTCAGCCTGCACATTTGTGGGTATCTGTGGCTTTGGCATTATGATCATGCTTCATAGTTCTGAAGTACTTGATTTGATTCAGCTGCAGGCTGTTTGGCATCAGAACGCTTTGTCCCAGTTTTGACAATAATGAATGGTGGTTGTTTAGAAACTGGGAAACAACTGAACAACTGAATGTAAAATTGGATGATAAAACCACAAAACAAAAACAAAAAAAATGTGCTGGCGTTGATGTTGTAATATTCTCTCTCTCTCTCTCTCTCTCTCTCTCTCTCTCTCTCTCTCTCTCTCTCTCTCTCTCTCTCTCTCTCTCCCTCTCTTACACACACACTCTGTGTTTGTGTGTGCATGCGAGTGTGTGTGTGTATATGTGCATGCCTGCATGTGTGTGGGTGGGTGGGGAGAGAGAGAGAGAGAGAGAGAGAGAGAGAGAAAGACCTTACAATCTGCTACATACCACTCTTTTTTTTATCATGAGCACGAGCAGACTCAGTTTTGTTTCATGGGTTAATGGCCTCACACTGTTAATTTTTTTTAATTGACATTTCTGCAACTAGTTATGGGGTCTTTTAGTCTCAGAATCATTATATATGTGGTTTTTTTTTTTTTTAAATCAGTATTTTGGGGAAGGGACTGTCATGATGCCAGATGTGTCCGCATGTTGCTGTAGTTGTAGAACTGTTACATATAACTTCACTCGGCTGGGGTTTGCTGTGTTGTTTTCCTGCACTTTTGGTAACTTGTGTAAATAGGGATATGTACATTTGGTGTGTCTTTGATTTCTACTGATATATGAGTTAGTTGTAGTGTTTTCCTTTACGCACATACACAAAAACGTGCACATTGATGCAAGTTTGTGCACACACACCTCTTTCACCTGTTACACCTTGTTTCATTGAAACACTGCAGTGTTGGTAAGTCATGTAAATAATAACAGGGGTAAGATTTGGTGTGTCTGTGCTCTGGACTAATGCGTAAGTTGCTTTAGCATTATCTTTACTTTCACACATCTCTCTCGACATCACCCTTCCCAGTTTATTGAAGCACTGAACTGATCAATACGTATATCCATCACCATATATATAAATATATTTATAAATGAACTGTAAATACCGCCAAAATTTTATGTGTGGAGTGGTTTTTATGTCCATGCGGGTCAAGAGACCCGAACCAGTTGTAACATGTTTTCATTTGTCTGTTCTGTGGGCCTTAATTTATTAAAACAATCATAGCTGTTGATGTGATAATTCAAATGTACCTGCCAGTCCTTGTGGCCACCTGGCACACTGTGTCTGTGTGTGTGTGTGTGTGTGTGTGTGAGAGAGAGAGAGAGAGAGAGAGAGAGAGAGAGAGAGAGAGAGAGAGAGAGAGAGAGAGAGAGGGAGGGAGAGAATTCATGTAAGACAAATGTTATACATTTGTGCCAATTTGCACAATTTGTATAATTGTGGCCACCTGGCGTGCGCGTGAGTGAGACTGAACTTTTATGTAAGGCAGATGTTATTCATTTGTGCCAGTTTGTACAATTTATTGGGTATTTAAATGTTGGTATACTATGCAAGTAATTAGTCCTTGTGATGTGCTGAATATGTGGGCTAGGTTTATGAGCTGTTAGTTTCCAGAGATACTAATAGCTATTTAAACAAAACTGAATAAGAAAATGGAATATCTAGATAAAAAGATTAACTAAACAAAAAAAGATTAACTAGTAAAGGATAATAACTAAGTAATGAGATTAACTATGAATAGGCCATTATGAGGAACAGAAAGGAAAGAGATTAACAAAATAGTTTAACTGTCTAAATAGAATAAGCAAAAAGATTAACTAACGAATGAGATTAAGTAAATAGAAAGTTGTGTATCCCTTACAGGACGTTGCAGAACCAACACCAGCATTTTTCGGCTGTATATACATTAAGAAGAAGGTGTGAAGAACATTAGTCAGTAATTCATTAATTTGTTGATAACTGTAAGGCGGCATCTGGCGGATTAATTATTGCACACCGGATGCATGAAAAGATTTGGGTGAATTTGTTTCACATACCTACTATTTTTATTTGTTGTTTTCTGGCACTTGGATGTATATATTTTAGTTATTCTTTGGCATGATTTTGTTGTGTCATACAACTTTCCTCGTGGGTTCCAGAAAAAAAAGAAAAATTGGTGGGCGGAATAAACCCATTACCAAGCATGTTGTAAAAGATGATGGTTCTTTTCTGTTTAGCAACCGCATCACGCAAAATAGAAATCTATTGGGGGGGGGGGGGGGGGGGGGGGTTAGTAGTAGTCGCCATTCCTTCAACACTAACTCAAACCCTAACCCCCCTATAATATGGGATGTCCCTAAATCACCCGTACTATTGTAACTAAACAGAAAAGAACCAAGATGAGGATTTGCTGAAATGGCATGTGTTGGGCCGAAAGGTGCAGATATCACAGTTTAACTACAACACAAGGTGCCAACCACCCCTTTAAAGGTGCAGATATCACAGTTTAGCTACAACACAAGGTGCCAACCACCCCTTTAAAGGTGCAGATATCACAGTTTAGCTACAACACAAGGTGCCAACCACCCCTTTAAAGGTGCAGATATCACAGTTTAACCACAACACAAGGTGCCAACCACCCCTTTAAAGGTGCAGATATCACAGTTTAGCTACAACACAAGGTGCCAACCACCCCTTTAAAGGTGCACACAGAAAAAGCAAAACAAGAATCACACCCATATTTGTTTTTTACAGTTAATGTTATGTTTCCTTTTAAAGGAAGCGTTTACTGTATTGACCTTTAACTCTTTGAGTCCCAGGGGGTTTAGCATCACAGGCCCAAGGGGTAGTCAAGAGAGATGTAAAATCGGCACATCATGCATTCATTGGGCCTCTAGGTAGGAATCTATGAACGTATGATGCGTTCCTTGGGACTCAAAAGAGTTAAGTTAGATAAGTCAACTTATATGTTTTTGCTATAAATATGCTGCAGCTACAGCCTACAGTTTCGATGGTGAAAACTGCCATATTTACTGCTTACGTATTTACATAAGTAGGTTTAAAAAAAAAAAATGTTCAACAAGCAGTCACTACAGCCTGTTTCACTACTACCTTTTGGGGGGGGGGGGGTGGGGGGGGGGGGGTTGTAAGTCTGAGGATTTAGGACCACATGGCTCGTACTGTCGCTACCGACTGTACAGGTTAGGTTGTTGAATTTTTCCCCAGACAGAAAAAACTATCACCTTAGTGAGGATGAAACCTGGGTCTCCTGCATGAGAGCCGAACGCTATTACCACCCGGCCAGCTGCTGCTAATCCTTACAGATGTAAGTAAAGTAGAGCAAGAACACCTTTTACACCAGGGACACATGATGCTACACCGGCCACCTTCACTTCCCTGGATGTTGTTACCTGATACCCATTTTAGGCTGTGGTGACCTGAGACCTGGGTGTACATTTTTTTAAATGTAAAAAAATACATCTCAATGCATAACATAACACCTTCTTGTTGGTAGGCGAGTATCTAGCTACAGCTCCTGTTTACAGACCTAGGTCCTGACAATGAAAAATATAGGTATTTATTTTGTCTTTCTCTGTAGACATATAAGTCAGCTGTACAAGAAGAATCAGAGAGTTTGCATAGTGTGCAGACTTTTAATGTAAATTTTGAAGAATTGAGGAAGTGGCTGGCCGAGTGGTGAGAGCACTGGGTTCTCATGCCGGAGACTTGGGGTTTCAACCTAAGTATGGAGCGGAGAACATTTTGTGTTATGTGTCAGGGGTGGGGAAAAAAAATTATAACCTGTACAGTTGGTGACGACTGCATTAGCTACGGCCTTGCATCCTTGTGCTCACGACCTTCCAGGTCTACATCACCATAAAAGTGGTAAACATTGACGGTGAAGACAGTTTTTTTTTCTCCTGGTTTTACATAGGAAGAATTGGAAATTGTAGTGTTTACATATTCCCCTGACTTTAGTGTAAAAATATAAGAATTGTAAAATATTGTATAATTTAAATATTCTGCAGTCTTTAGTGTAGATGCAGAAAAAACTGAAAAATTGTAAAATTTATATATTCCACAGATTTATTTGATAAAGAATAAATTGTAGTATTTATATATTCTGCAGACTTTTACTCTAGACATTAGGTAGTATTTATGCAGACTTTAGTGTAGACATGGATAATTGTGGACTTGTATTTATATATTCTACATTCTTTTGTGAAGTTACAGAAGAATTAAAAATCTGACTGTTTTAAAGTCCTTTTTTGAAATAATCTCAGTGTTCCAAATGAAAGTTATGATTCGGTCTAAATCTGTGCTCAGTTATAATTTTCTTTAGTTGTATTCAGTTTTCATTCTGTGTTCATTTGTATATGCAGACAGTAGTGACAGTTTTAGAGGAGCGGCTTGCTGAGCAGTTACAAGGTTGGACTCTTATGCGGAGGACCCAAGTTCAACCCCCGGCACGGTGATGGAGTTTTTCTGTCAGTGGGGGCAGAATGAAACTTCCTAGCCTGTGCAGTCCGTGGCGACAGCACTAGCCATGCGGCCCTGAATCCTCAGGCTCATGACCCTTTGTCTACATGGCCCTAAAAAGTGGTATACACACAGACAAAAGTGATGGTGACAGTTCATTTGTAATGCAGTGATCAGTAATAATTTTAGGCTGTGTTATATATCAGTGCTCACTGACAGTTTTGTGATAATTTTAATTCAATAATTAGTTTTAATTCTGTGATTATAATTCTGGGGTTGGTTATAAGTCCACATTCAGTTATAATTCAGTAATTAGTTGTAATTCTATTAATGGTTACAATTCTTGGTTTAGATATACTTTGGGTTTTTCTTAGGGAAAAAAGTGCCAGTACTCACCTCATAGTGTCTAGTAAAAAAAATACCATACTCACTACAAAGTGTCTATTAGGTGTCTATTTCAGTAGCACTGTAAATAATTACGCTTTTTTTTTTTAAAAAGGTGCCAGTTCTGCATCCCAATGCATGTTGTTAGAATAAAAACCCTGAATATAAGTCTGTGTGATGTGAAGGATCCATAAAGGCGTTTCACACAGGCTTTTTTTTTTTTTAATTTCACAGAAACAATGTTAGGGTAAAAGTAGCTGTTTATATATTCCATGAAATGTTTTGTTAAGGGAAACACAAGCGGTCTTTGAGGTTTTGAACAATGGTTCAACATCATGGCACTTGGGTGTAACCCATAAGTGCTCCATTCTTCTTCTAACTCAAGTCTGGGTCCAAAGAAGCTCAGCACAGTGCACAGGCTCTGTAGCACCGGCAAGGATCCTGAAATACTTTGGAGAGATTTTCAACTGTTAGCGGTGTTAGGCTACTCTTTTTGATTTCCAACTGCCAAGGGATTTTTATGTGTGCAACAATGCACACGGCATCTGATCTCACTACCCAAGACCAGGAGGAATTACTAGATGTCCAAGTCCACATGGAAAAATCCCAGCCCTTACCGGGGAATGAACCTGGAACCTCTAGCACTCGAGGCAGACACCGTGCCTCGAAACCAAGTAACCCCCCCCCCCCCCTCCAACAAGCTGTCTGTGTATTACAAACACAATGTAAGGATTCTGTATTCTACAGAAATATTGCAAAGGTGAAACATTATATGAAGGTTAGTTGTGTATCCTTGTACAGGACGTTGCAGAACCAACCCCAACAGCACCTGGCGGTTGTGTAGTTTTTCTAGGCAAATTTACATCCAGTAGTTTGCCATTGCTTTCTGGACGGTCGGATTTCTTGATACCACTGTCAAAACCAACGCAAGGCGCATGGCCCGCAGCTGGGATTGATCCCGGCATTACAAAGCGTTCACATCGACTTAGCCACAGAGCCGACGAAACATTATATACATTGCAAAATATTCCACAAAAGCGATTTTAGGTGAAAAATCTCTGTAAGGGAGGAAGTTATAGAGTCCAACTCTCATATCTGTATAGAAAAATAGACAATACCAGTGATTTGTAAATATTGACCTTTGCTGCGATGCTGATTTTGCTCTTTCACATCGTATTCAGCTGGGACATCACAGCTGTTACCATATCAAGTCTTTTCTTGATCTCTTTGGTACATCTGCCATCTTTACATATGTTGGAGCCAAGGTATTTAAAGGTTTTTAACTTCTTCTAGTTTTTCCCTTTTATCTATATGTTGGTAGGTGCCCGATTATTGTGGCTTTTTACCAGAATCTTGCTTTTCCCCACATTAATTTCCACGCCATATTTACCACAGACTGTCTCTAATTTGCATAGTTTCTTGGAGTTCTGCTTCGGAACCAGCCATGAGATCTGTGTCGTTTGCAAAACGTAAATTAAACAGTGGTCTTCTGCCAATGACATAGATGTTGCATGATTTTCTAGAGTTTCTCATGATGTGTTCCAAATACGAATTGAAAAGGACAGGGGATAGTATGCAACCCTGTCTCACTCGAACACTGGTTTGGAAAAATTTGTCTATGTCATTTGAATGAGTACTGCAATGCTTGCATCTTTATAAAGTGCTTCAAAGGTGTCTATGATGTTCTTATCGAAGTGGAAATTTCTCATTATTTCCCAGAGACCAGATTTAAAATGTCTTCTTCTTTTTCTTCAGCATTCCGAACCTTTGAGGTTCATTGCTGCAGATATCACCGGCCTCCATTCATCTCTCTGGTTGGCCCTCTCTTTCCAGTTGGTGACACCAAGTGTTTGCAGGTCTATCTGGACATTATCTCTCTATTGTCTTTTTGGTCTGCCTCGTGGTCTACGTCCATTCATGTCCTTTGTGTATACAGTTTTCACTTCTCTGTCATCTGACATTCTCTCAGCATGCCCCAACCATTTCAGTCTATTAGCTCTCATGATGCCAGTGAACAATGGTGATTATTAAACAGATTATGAATTCTGTTGTTGCTTCTCACTCTCCATTCCCTGCTGTTTTCATCTTTGATGGGTCCTAAGATTAGTCATAAGATTCTGTTTTTGAAAACCTCTAATAAGGGTTCATCTCTTTTAGTTGTGCTCCAAGTTTCAGAGCCATATGAAATGAATGGTCTTATCAAAGTTTTATATAATTTGACCTTGGTGTTTCGAGACAGACACTTTGACTTAAGCAGACATTGAAGGGCATCATTAAAAATTTGGCCAAAATAAAATTAATAAATCTCTCTTTTTTAAACCATATTGGAAAGAAATGTTGATGGCAAGGGAATAAGAGTTAGGGAGCAGTACAAGTAGGAGGTGAACAAACAGCATTCTCAAGAGTATCCAGTCAGGCCAAGAAGCAAACAGTGTTGGAAATCCATTGCAGCCAACTTTTCATTGTGTAGACGACATCTTATTGATTGATTGTAGCAGATTGTATTAATTAACACACCATAATAACTCCTAATTATGCGCCAGTTACATACATTTTAATGTTTGTAAATCATGTTTTGTTTGAATGTAAGCATCCTTCTGTGTGTGAAATGTTTTTATTTGTCATTCACAATCGATCTTTCTCACTATGTAAGAATTTATCCATTGGAAACACTTGATAATAATAATAATAATAAGCATTTTTGATTGTCATGCATCCATTCCTTCATTCAGATGTATGTATTTGATGATGATTAAACACTATACATTGCTTTGAAATATTTGTATGTATTGATTTATTTTTATGGCTATCTGGTGGGAATGAATTCCGAGGTGGGTTGCCTCTATTAAACTTGCATGTCAGTAGCAGGTCCTTCATGGTTCCCCATAGCTTGCTCTGCACACTTTGCTCTTTGAGGCCAGGTGTCTTTTCAAAGTTGCAGGTAGAGTGGGCAGGAGATGAGAGCAAAGAGCATGACAATGGAAACAACAAGAGACAGAGGGAGGCCTGGAAGAAGATGGATTGAAGGAATCACTGACAAGCTAAGTCTTAACAACAACCAAAAACCGAGCACATCCTGGCTTGGCTACCTGTCACTTGTTGAAACTATCACTGGTCGGCACAAATATAAACAGATGGGAAACCCTTGAGACCATACAAATATATATAACAAACAAACAAATATTGATTGCCATTCACAGAAAGATTCATAGTATGGGGCGTCGCAGGTCAACCCAGCCTAAAATGGGTACCAGGATGGACATCCTGGGAAAGTAAAGACGGCCGGCGAAATGCTTACCACATTACCCATCCAGTGCTGATTGGTCTGTAAAAATATGGGACGTTCTGCCCATTTACCCGATGCGCCTAAGGCGTAATAAGGGATCTTTACTTACTTTTTTCCCCACAAAAAGATGGAGAAATATAGAAGGATACAGTCCCCTTGTGGGTTCCAGGGCCCTGTTATAGGGAAAACAAGAATAGACCCATTGCCTACCCAAAAGCCTGTCGTTAGACTCGACTAATCGGAAGCTTCCTTCAAAGTCTAAGTGCATCTGCCTAGGAGGCAAAGAACCAACAGTCTGCATACAAATGAGTCAAATCTGTCTAACGGATGCACACGCATCACTCAAGTTCTGGAACAGGACTGCCGTCCAAAAGTGGACAAATAACCAGAACTTTCCGCTAGAGTTTACAGCTGGTGAACGCAAAGAAGAAGAGAAGGATATTCTAGACAGCATGAAAGTCTGAAGCTGTAGTGTCCACGTTAGTAGTGTAACCTGTGAACCTGTCACCTCTGAATAATGACAGTACCTTGCTGCAGAAACATGGCTAATGAAGACAGCTTTTTATGGAAGGGGGCCTAGTTGGTCATGCACCTTAGTACTTATTTCTGCAGTAGAGTAGTGTCGTCTTTAAAAATGACAGGCTCGATTCATGGCATGGCTACTATACCTTTTGATTTGTGTGTGTGTGGGTGGGAGGTCTGTCTTACCTTTCTTCTTCTTCACATTCACTATCTATAAACTCTGGTGGAAAGTTCTTCCACTTCTGGCCTGCAGTCGTGTTCCAGAACCCGGGTGTTGCGCGCGCATCCATTTTACAGATCTGACTTATTTGTAAGCAGACTGCTGCTTCATTGCCTCTCAGGCAGATGCACTCCGACTTTGAAGGAAGCTCCCAGTAAGTTGATTCTGACGACACGCTTTTGGGTAGGCAGCGGGCCTATTTTAGTTTTCCCTATAATAGGGCCTGGAACCCACGCGGGGATCTTACCTTTCTATTTCTTGCTAGGAATTCCGATCGACACAAAGCAGATTTTGACAAAAGAAGAAAAAGGTTTTTGTTGGGTTTGTTTGTTAGACTGGCCGGCTGGTTATGGGTCCTTCAGAATGGATAAGAAATGTGCTGGGGTTTATTAGCAAGAATAAAGGGGACAGGTAAAAATGTTATAGATTCCTTGAAAGAAATTGTGTATAGAAGAGAACTGACTGCCCACATCAGAACGAGACAATCTTCCCGTCAGTGTTTGAGAGGCTTTTATAGGGAGATTGGGGATGGGGAGGGGGCGGGACAAGAATGTCGTAAGAGTCGACTAATTAGGGCTTTACTACTAAGTCGGAGTGTATCTACCTGAGAGGCAAGGAAGCTAGATAAGCAAGGATATCATCATTGTTCTGCCTCGACCACCTAACTGTGCCCTGGTGACTACTGATGAATACACACTGCTAAACTCAACTTCTGGAACAAAACTGAAGACCACAAGTGGACGAACAACTAGAACTTTCCGCCTGAATTTACAGCCGGTGAACGCGAAGAAGAAGAAGGAGACAATCTAAAGTCTTTGTTAACGACGTGACAGTTTGAAAGTTCAGGGGTGGAAAGATGGAGACCGAGATTGCAGTTCTGGACCGTCTGACATCATGGTATGTAAGGTCATCTGTGTCAGAACTGATTGAAAGTACACGAGACAAGTTGTGGTTAGACAGTACTGCCAACGTCACAAGGTATGGAAGGTCATTTGTATCAGAACTGATTGAAAGTACACGAGACAAGTTGTGGATAGACATGACTGCCAACGTCACAAGGTATAGAAGATCATCTGTGTTAGAAATGATTGAAAGTACACGAGACAATTTATGGATAGAAATGACTACCAACGTCACAAATGGATGGGAGATCATCTGTGTCCAAATTTATTGAAAGTACACGTGACAAGTTATGGATAAACATGACTACCAATGTCCCAATGGATGGAACATCATCTGTCTGTTTCAGAATTTATTGAAATTACACGTGACAAGTTATGGATAAACATGACTACCAATGTCCCAATGGATGGAACATCATCTGTCTGTTTCAGAATTTATTGAAAGTACATGAGGCAGTTGTTGCTGATATACATGACTACCAGCGTAATAATTAATAAAAGATCATCTGTGTTAGTGTACCGCCAAGGCAAGAACAGGGATGAATTGTAGAACCCCAGAGGGAACTGGGACGCATAGCAAATTGGTGTCAAACCTCCGGAGCACAGATTAATCCCTCAAAGGCGACTGCAACTTGGTTTTCTTTAAACAGTCACATAGTACATACAACAACGCCATCTGTGATATGAATGTTAACGAGATAGCAAGGACTGAACTTTAAAAATACCTGGGAGTGAGTTTTACTCGAAGCCTTAGCTAGAGATTCCAATGGCTACTATGGTCAACAAGATCAGAAAGGGTTTGGCTGCAATGCGAGCTAGGGTAGATCGGGGCAAAGACCCGCAGTCCCCCCCCCCCCCCCCACACACATTTCTGGAAAACCGTTCGTATGTATTTTATAAAACTATTGGCTGTCATGTGTGGTCAACAAAGGCTTGTAGTCATCCTCTATCAGGGTTTGGACCTGTCTGTCATAGAATATGTACTAGCATTCGTCACCCTCAGCAAGACACAAATCGACAGACTAGAAAAAGTACAAAATGAAGATCTTCCAAATATAAACATCTACCTCAAAATCACTGAAGTCTTTACACATCAACTGCACGATGAACTGATTACACCTAAAGGCAACAGAATTAGTCTTGGTTGGGCCGTGCATAGACGTGATTTCCCTTCAAGACATAAATCGTGGAGAAGAATGGATTCTTTATGGTGGTTATCACCCTGACAAGACAATGCTGTGATTTGGCGACACCAATAGTAGATGTAGAAGTGAAAGCGTAGGTGGAAGAACGCACATCACCGAAAGATGCTGTTATAAATACATATGGTTCTGTTGTTCCTCAGAAGCGAAGTGTGTGGGCTCTCACGACAAGAACTAAGGGAAAAGCAATAAAGAAGACAGTGAAGCCTTTGCTTCTACCGCAGCATGACAACGGATGTCATGGCGGCTACAAAGGCCCTAGAATAGCCCAAAACTCAGAAATTCAACACTGCGTGCGTCTATGGCTTAGGCGTTGCGAACGTAAAAGTTGCACCCGTGAACTTAACAGCACAGCTTTAAAACGAACCCAGGATCTTAGAACGCGAGGCAAAGGGCTTGACCCCGAAGACCTCTACGGGTCTACGGAGTCTGCAGAAATATAACCTCAAGAATCCTACATGTTGACGTCACGGCAACCCCCTTCTACAGTTATAGTGAGGATCAGACGGCTGTATGGTAACCTGAGGTCCGGAGATGTGGAGCTTGGTCCTCAGACCACAGGCTGAAGAACTCTGCCCTGTTAGACCTCTTGCGTCATAAACTGTCTATACCAGTTTATATCTGTATGCCCTCACCGGATCCTCGAACACGGAAGCTCGATGCGGGGATTGTAACTATGGCCTTTTCCTGAAACAACTGATCACATTAAACATAAACTTTTTTCACTAGGAACAGTTACAGTTACAAAGTTTTACATTCTCCAGTGTGATATGATGCTTTATTATTTGTGATAGAAGTTGGACTTTTTACACATTTCTTTGCATCATAATAAATTGAGAAGTTTCTTTAAGTAACTTAGTTAAGTTCGACTTTGGCCGGAGAACTTCGACTAACTGACTGACAGCCAAGCCAAACAAACGTCAACGAATTGAAACTTCTTCTTTAAAAGTTACCGATTAATATTTAAAGTTGTTGATTAAATCAAAATGAAGAAATCATTAACGATGTATTTTAACAGTACTTAGCGTTTGTTATAAGAAAATATTATTTTATTTAATTCAAGACGACTTTAAGTTTACTGTATAGTGTATAGTATAGTATTAAAACTCAAAACTGAAACTTTACTGCTTTAGTTTCAATTAAATTAATAATAATATAATATTGATAATTAAAAAGTTTTTAGTGATGCAGCAAAATACGGACTGTGAAGGGTTAACAAGTTGTTAAACATTTCTTGCCAAAAGAAAACAGTATAAACACATTTCTAGTATCTAGATAACCTGTTACTGAGAGAATGTCTACAAGAAACAGATCCAAGGAGTTCAAGAAAGGCATTAAGGCATTCATAAAACACGTTGAATCCCTGGAGAGTTCAGATGATGGCTTCATTGATGAATATGTGGTACGTTTATTCTATTCTCTGCCATAATCACAATAAATATATATATATATGTGTTTGTATGTATATATTACACACACACATACACATTTATATATATAGCTATTGTCATTATTATGATTATTTATACCTTATATTTTCTGTCTTTAGTTGTCTTCTTGTCTTTATTTTTATTGTGTTTTGAAATGTTTAGATAGATTCCATAGCTCATGCTCATGTTCTCGTATGTTTTAACCGATTGAACTGTTCATATAAAGCCACATTGTTCCCGGTTGAATTAAAAAAAAAAAATTAATTTAAAAAAAGTAAAAAGTTCATGTGTTGACACCCCTCCATGCCATGATGAAAGACTGTCAAGAATCTTCTCACATTGTCTTCTTCTGTCTCTCTTTCCACAAGATGTTCCAGTTTCCTTCTTCTCATATAGTGATACAAAAATGACAACTCTCTCTTTCTGATGTTTGTAATGCAGTTATTGTAACTGACTCACAGAGCATGTTGAGAAAGGTGAAAAAAAGGCATATCCTTTGGAAATTTTCTTCAGGTCATGCCAGTGTGTTGCGAAATAAGTGGGCAGATAGACTGGCTGGCTCTGCACCACTTGGTGGGGAACTGTTGTGTAAGTTAGATATTGTGAGGGCCCTTTGGGAGCAAGTCAACAGTGCAGAGGCGCAAGTAGCTCATTACGGGTCTAAGGAAAATGGCGCTGCGAGGAGTTACCAGGGGATCTGGCCGATGCTTAACACTTAGGGGAAAGAATGAGACGGATATACAATCAGATGGTTACTGGTACTTTTGAAATTGGAACTCTTTGCTTGCTGCTGAAGATGGGGACTGAGCACTTATGGAAGTGTCCCAAGTGCTGTGATGTAAATTCTCAATTCAACATTCATATAATGCAGTTTTGGCCTGTCCTTTTTTTTTTCTTTAATCAGATGTTACTCTTGGACATAGTTATGCTATTCTGTTTTTTGTCAGATGATACAGGAGGCCCAGATGGAAAATCATAGAGACAGTTTTAGTTCAATGGATGTTGGAAAACTGGAACCAAATTTGAAGAAAAATCGTTACAAAGACATTGTACCATGTAAGTGTTGTGTGTAATTGTTATCTGTTGTCTATTCACTAGATACAGATGGGTGCTGTTTCTTTTTGTTTAAAATATGATATATTGTTGTTGGTACTTCTTCTTTTTAGCATTCACCTACTCAGGCGGAAAGTTGTGGTTATTCACTCACTTCCGAACCTTGTTCTTTTTCTAGAACTTGAGTTTTATGCGCTTTACAGATCTGACTTAATTGTATGCAGACTGTTGGTTCTTCGCCTCTCAGGCAGATGCACTCCGACTTTAGAGTAAACACTCCTAATTAGTCACCTTCTGCGCCATGCTTGTTAGGGGGCTGTGGGCCTTTTCTTTTTTTCTTCCAAAATGGTGCCCAGGAACCCACACGGTGAGTTCTTGGTACCATTCCATCTTTCTAGATGATAGTGTTCCAGTGTGCTATAGGAAGCCATGAGAGTCGCAGCTCATGGCAGTGACGAATGTGACTATGATCTGTTTGCTGAGGAAAGTCAGGACAGGCATGCTTTGTTCAGAGTGGCTTGCTTCACTGCGGAGGACACGGGTGAGGAGTATTGTCTGGACTTTTTTCCCTGGGAAATGCCGGTGTGTTCGAAAATGAACAAGTAGACAGACTGGCTGGCTCTGACAGGTTGGTGGAATACTGATGCATGATAAGGCAGACGTGGTTAGTGCCTTGTGGGAGAGCGTGTACAGTTCAGAGGAGCAGATAGATCACAGTCTGGTGAGAATAATGCAGGGGGAAGGGACGAGAGGTTCTGGCAATTGCTCGAGGCTCAGAGGAAAGGCAAGACAGACGTTTAATCAGAATGCTACTGGCACCATTAGTATCAGAACTCTAAACTGGCTGCTGAAGATGGGGATGGAGGGCTTATGGGAATGCCTCGAGTGCTGTGATGTCGGTTCTTGAATCAACTCAACTCAATTATGATCCATTTTGAAATTTATAAACACAAATGGATGTTTAATATTTTAGAAACTAATGGACCGATTGCAATGAGATTTCATATCCTCATTCTAGGCGTCCACGATGTTAAGGAAATATTTTTATTTTCACTAATGAAGAATATTATGTGTAGTTTTTTTCTTCTTTATGATTCTTTATTTTTTATGAAACCATCTTGGTGGAGTTTTGGAACGTTTACTTTCATTAGTTTCAATAAGAAAGTGTTAGTAATCACACTGTAAGGGGTTCAACAGGGGGTCAAAGGAAAACTATGTCATTTCACGATTTTATTGTGCAGAGTCATACAGTTAGTAGTGACCGGAACCCAAAATAAGACATTGTTCAAGACTGCTTATTCTTCTTCTTCTTTGCGTTCACCAGCTGTACACTCTGGCGGAAAGTTCTGGTTGCTGGTCCACTACTGAACTGCAGTCCTGCTCCAGAACTTGAGTGTTGCGTCTGCATCAGTTTTACAGATCTCATTCTCTTGAATACAGACTGTTGGTTCCTTGCCTCTCCGGCAGATGCACTCGACTTCAAAGGAAGCTCCCCAATTAGTCGACTCTTACGACATGCTTTTGGGGAGGCAGTGGGTCTATTTTTGTTTTCCCCACAATGGGGCCCCGGAACCCACACCGGGGAACTGCTTATTTCAAGGTGGTATCCACAAATTAGTGTCGAGTTATTGTGTCATATAGTTAACTGATTAAAACTGATATAGACATAACATTTCAAAATGAGTTTGAGGTGTAAATGTAAAACTATGCAAGGTGTTACCATTTTCGGCAATATAAGTGGGTCATTTATATTGTGAGATTCATGACCCAGATAAATTAACGAAATTGGTGCTTGGTCTGGATAAGGCATCATTTATGATGAAGATACGCATCTGAAACACAAATGAACTAGAACTTGAAACATGTTAACTGTAAAATCTAAAATTTCATTCTACTTATTTACAGTGGTTCAAAAACATCAGAGGAACTGGCTGATTAAAAAAATACTCAGCATTTGTGTAATAGCAATATTTTTACATTGTGGATATTGAAAGGCGGCATGCAAAAAATCATTGCCGTCTAACAGACAGTATTCTTGAAAATAGATTGGATACGTGTTCGTGAATTTCTGAAAAAACTTTAGCAAGACCAGCTTGTGTTGACAAGAAACTTCTATAATAAATGTATGATTTCTCCCTTGTCCCTGTTCTCTTCCTAGTTATGTATTCCAAATATTTTTGTCTTCTTTTGTTTAAATTTTATTTTCTTTGGTAGCTTTCATTTTACTCTTTGTCTCTTCTGAACCTCTGTATTTGTTCTTTGTTTCCATGAAATATTATCTGTTCTTCTGTTACCCACATTTCATATACTCAGTATCATTTTCTGGTCGTTTGTTCATTGTTCAGGAGGGCAACCGTGGTGTAGTAGCTAGATGCTCGCCTGGGGATCGGCAGGTCATGGGTTCGGGTCCTGATGGAGCTGGACTTTCTTTCAACAATGACCTTGGCTCCCAGGTCAGTCCGGCCTTAAATGGGTACCAGGTACAATCCATGGAAGTAAAGGCGGTCGGCATCATGTTGACCACATCCCCCACCCAGCGCCAATTGGTCTATAAAATATAGGTGCAGCCCTATCTGCCCGGTATGTTTATAGGCGTGGAATAGGGTCCTGTACTTTACTTGTTCATCTAGCATGAGAATGGGGGTGTTGAACTGTAAGGGGTTCAGTAGGGGGTCAAAGGAAAACCATGCAATTTCACAATTTTCTTGTGCAAAGTCATACTTTCATACACATGTCGTAATTGTAACAGACTCTGAAGGCATGCTGAGAAAGGTGAAGACAGGGATGCTTTGAGCAGAGTGGCAAGCTTCACTGGGAAGATCATGGGTAGTGAGCATACTTTGGATCTTATCTCCAGGCCATGCCGGCGTAGTGGGTAATAAACAGAAGACAGATTGGCTGGATCTGCACCAATGGGTGGTGAATTGATACATGACAAGGCATATGTGATCAAGGCCCTTTGGGAACAAGCAACGGAATCAGTAGAGAAACAAGATTATTATGGCCTGGAGAGAATGAGGCACCTGGGTGTAACCAGATTGTCTGGCCGGCTCACTACACTCAGTGTAAAGACAAGACGGACATATAACCAGATTGTGACCGATACTATCAGTATTGGAACTCTGCGCTGGCTGCTGAAGATGAGGACGAAGCACACATGGGAATGTCTCGAGCGCTGTGATGTCAATTCTGGACTCAACTCAATTTTAATGTGTGGTTAATCTGAATTTGTGATAGAAAAGAAAACCAGCTACACCGATGCTCCTTCAAACAATCAATTAAAAGAGCCAGCTCTGCAATGCTACTGGAACTTTGACGAATGTTACTGAAGCAGTCGATCATTGTAATAAGTGTTTGGACTGTAACAGAAAGCATGGTGAGAAAGCTAGAAGACAGGCAAACTCCCTGCATTTTTAGCATCTTTTGGATCTTTTTTCCCATGGTATGCAGATGTGTTGGGAAATGAACAGGCAGACAGATTGTCTAGTGCTGCACCCATGGGTGGTGATTTGATACATAACAAGCTAGACATGATCATGACCATTTGAGTACAAGTAAACAATGTGGATGTTCAAATAGATCATCATAGTGCAACGTTGAGTGATGAAGCGATCTGGCCGACACTAAATTTAGAGGATTGGTACAACGGGCACACAGTCAAACTGCTGTTGGTACCATCAGCATTGGAACTCTTCACTTAATGCTGAAGTCTGGTAGTTTAGTTACAGCTTCATAGCAAACGGGTCACCCCATCTTTGCTCCGCTCCTGTGCCAACGAAAAACACACAGAATGTTTATCACAGTATTAGAATTGTAGTTCATCATTGATGGTAGCAGAAGTCGCCAACAGATCAGCAGTTGCCCACGCGATCAATTTTAATCACATACGGGCACCACAACACTGCACGACAGGCATCGCGCCATTTTCTGAATCTACAATTCACACCAACACGTTGGTCACAGTCGAAAAAACATTCCAAATGCAATCTGCAGCTCACAGTGTCACGCCATGCATTCAACTCAAAAGCTGGGCGACGAAAATATATCCAGTCTACAAATGGAGCAAAAATGCATCGGCCACCGTCTGGCAGAAGCAAAAAATTTGCCTGTTTCGAATAGTGCCGCTGCCTACTTAATGCTGAAGATAAGGACAGAGTGCTTATGGGAATGTCCCGACTGCTTGATGTCACTTCTTAACTCAACTGAACTGAATGCTAACGGTAACCACTTTGATCACCTTTATAATTGTAGAAGTCAAAGGTAATCTGATTCACATCTTGTTCTCTGTGCAAATTGAGACTAATAATTTTTATGCATGTTTTTCTTTTGCTGAAATAGTGTGTGTGTGTGTCTTAGCTGACTATTTATTTACACATGTGTGTGTATGCGCGTAGGTGCATGCATGCATGCCAGTGTGTGTATGTATGCTGTATTTATATTGTATAAATGTGTACGTTTATACATGCTGGCAGGGGTACACTTCATCAACACAATACTAAAGAATCAAGTTGTCATTTCTCTTTTCAGATGATGAATATAGAATTGTTCTTGGGCATAGTGAAGGGGATGAATGCTCAGATTACATCAATGCAAGCAAAATTAAGGTATGTCTTAGTTTACACGTTTTAGAGCAGCGGTTCTCAACCTTCCTAATGCTGCAGCCCTTTAATACAGTTCCTTATGTTGTGACGACCCCCAACCATAAAATTATTTTCATTGCTACTTCATAACATCAGTGAATATGTGTTTTCCGGTGGTCTTAGGTGACCCCTGTGAAATGGTCGTTTGACCCCCTAAGGGGTTGGGACCCACAGGTTGAGAACCGCTGATTTAGAGGTTTGTTTCTTTGAATAATGAAGTCAGAAATAATAGACTGCACAGTTTATTGCCTGTAGCTCAACAGGTGACACTTCAGAATTAGGTCAACATACAAGGGTATCGACCCTCATGATCTTGAGTTTGAAATCATATCAAGACAGATTTTTCATAATTGTTCTGGTTCTCCCAGATTCATCATCCTTTGTGTGCCATTAGACGTCCCATCGAGCTTGTATTTGATTCCTTTACCCCACTCTGTTGCATATAACTCTCGATTTCTAAAATAGAATTCAGCTCAGCATTTTTAGCCTTTCGTAGTAACTTTTTTCCTAATGTTTCCCTTGAACGTCCTCCCTTTCTCAGATTGTTTTCCATTTCAGTGCCTGTTTTGTAATTCTTTGCTCATTTCATCTCAGATTGTGCCCACTCTTCCTGTCTGCAGTCAATACACGTATCTCTCTAGACATTTCTCTGATCTCCTCACTCTTTTTAAATTCATCCCATTCATGACTTTTCTCCTTTATTTTATTTTTTAATGCACTTAACTTTCCATTCTATATGTTTGGTGGTTTTCCCACTTTTGCTAGCATTTGTTAGAATTAAAATAATATTAGAACTGAAGATTCATAGTTTTATCTGAAAGCTGTGTATCTTGGAGCTCCATACTTTGTTAAGGTTTTTAATAACTGGATATTATAATTTCCTTGAGTTGTAATTCCATGAGAGTCAAAACTGGCAACAAGACATATATTTGTCATATTTGTTCTGGGGCTCCTAGATGACCTAACCTAAAGAAGGAAATGTCATGGGAAGTAAAGGTAATGTTTAAGTCATCTATCGTGTGATGATTGGTTATAAAAACATGTGACTAGCACAAATGAATGAGTGTTTTAATTTTTTTCACATTTAAAAGTGAATCCATTTTCTAAGGTACCTGATTTGATTCCACCTGCAGGCGATTTGGCAGCAGATCACTGGGCATTAATTTTGATAATGATATTAAGAGCCCCGATCCTTCAGATAACAGTAGCAGATTACTGAATATAGAAAGGACATAATCATCATAGATCGTGATATGACAGTAATAAATTGTTGCATTTGTTTATATTCTGCCATTATTTCCCCAGGGAGTCAACGGTACTGTAGATTACATCGCTTCTCAGGGGCCATTGTCAGGGACAGTGAACGACTTCTGGAGAATGATATGGGAGTATGATGTTGAGATTGTCTTCATGGCTTGTAAACTGGTGGAGATGAAAAAGGTGAGTTTGATATGTTAATATAAAATATTATCTGAGACACAGCTGAAGATCTAGGGTTCAAATCTGCACCAAGGTGGGTGATTAAAAAGAGAGACCTTTGCTCCCAGGATAATCCAGTCTAAAATGGGTACCTGGTAATGTCTTGGGAAATAAAGGCAGTTGAGAGGCAGTTGATCTATACAATTTAGGTCTAACAATATTTGCTTGAGGCGCCAAAGACCTGAAAGGGGTAATCACCCTCCCCCACTTGATATCTGAGAGCCACTGTGGTGTAACGTCTAGATGTTCACCTTCAGATCCAAAAGTTGAGGGTTCAAACAAGAATAAACTCACTGCCTCCCCAACAAGCATGTTGTAAGAGTTGACTAATTTGGAGCTTCCTTTCGAAGTCGGAGTGCACCTGCCTCAGAGACAAGAAACTGACAGTCTGCATACAGATAAGCATACAGATCTTTAAAACAGATGTGCATGCAAAACTCAGTTTCTTGTGTTAGACTAAAGTTCAGAGGTGGACAAACAACCAAAACCTTCCACTAGAGTTTACAGCTGGTGAATGCGAAGAAGAAGAAGAAGAAATCCTAACGAAGCCAGACTTTTATTTCAAAACTGACCTTGGCTCCCAGCTCACTCCACCCAAAAATGGGTACCAGGTAAAGACCTAGGAAGTAAAGGCAGCTGGCGTGATGATGACCACATCACGCACTGAGTGCTAATTGGTCTATAAAAGTATAGGTCTCGCACTTTACGCCTGATATCCCAAAGACATGAAAAGGGTATTTTTTCCCCTCTTCTGAATATCTGGGTCACAGTCATAATGTCCCATTCAAAAGAAAAAATGTAAGTCCAGGCTGTAAACTCTGGTTGGAAAGTTCTGGCTGTTTGTTCTCTTCTGGACTTAAGTCTTGTTTCAGAACTTTAGGTTTGCATGCATATCAACCCAACAGTTTGCATACAATTAAGCCAGATCTGTAAAATGGATGTGCATGCAAAACTCAAGTTCTGGATCAAGTCGAAGAGTGGTTAAACAACTAAAAGTTTTCTCTGAAGTTTACAGCCGGTGAATGCTAAGGAGAAGAATTCATCATCATCTGAAGAGAATGGTTCAGCATGGAGTGACGAGGAGATCTGGCTGCCACTCAACGCTCAGAGGAAAGGCAAGGTGGACATACAGTCAACCTTTGGAAACGAATGAACAGCACGGAGGTGCCGATAGATCATTACGGTCTAGGAGAAGAGGAGAATGGCGCTGCGGGGGAGTTACTAGGGGATCTGACCGACGCTCAACACTCAGGGGAAGGATGAGAACGGATATACAATCAGACTGTTACTTCAGCCTTCGGAATTGGAACTTTTCGCTTGCTGGTGAAGATGGGGGACGGAGCCCTTATGGGAGTGTCCCGAGTTCTCTAAAAGTTGATTCTTAATTCAACATTCAGTTTTCAACAGTCAGGCTGCTGCTGGTACTACTGGATTTGGAATCTGTACTAACTAGTGAAGATGGGAACAGATCACCTGTGGGAATGTCCCAATTGTGATGATGTCCATTGGTTAGCTCAGCTGAGCTCAGCAGATTGTGGTGGTCATATACATAAGCAGTTATATGTTGTCTCTTCTTTCATACACAGATCAAGTGCAGCCAGTACTGGGCGGATGTGGGCAGCTCCATAGAATTTGGAAACATCACAGTGCTAACTGTAAGTCTGACTAGATTGTGTGGGAGAGAAGGGTGTGTTGATGAAATGTGGGAGAGAAGGGTGTGTTGGTGATGTATGGTAAAGAATAGTATGTTGATTTGTTGGAGAGAATGGTTTGTTGGTGAAATGTTAGAGAGAAATGTGTTGGTATTGTATGGAATAGAATCAAAGGTTAGCAGTGTGTGTTAAAGAGTGGTGTGTTGGACAGTATAGTGTACTGGTGGTGTGTGGAAGAGAATAGGTATTGGTGATGCACACACAGACATACTCACACAGACACACACACACACAGTTACAAAACACAGAGACACACGCAGCTAAACACACAGACACACACACACATACAAAAGATTCAGCTTTATTTTTAAAAGGTAAGTAATGACAGAAAGAAATGCTGATATAAAAAAAAAACCGGATGAAAGGCAGTGAAAGAAAAAATCAAGAGAAAAAGAGAAATTATGGTAGAGTTTGAGAGAGATAGCATGAGAAATAGATTCAGTAACCACACAACATAATGTAGTGATCTAGAATGCCTGAAAGCTTAACTCTTTCAGGCCCATGAATTTTGACAGACTTGGCCCAAATTAATTTCCTTTTAGAAAAATGGCAGAGGGGTGGGTGCACAAGAAAGGCTATAGAGATTGTAATATACTTCTAATCCCTATAAAAGTGTATATTTTTTACAAGAGAAATGAATGTACATTTTAAATCTGATGATATAAGTGTTTGTTTAATTTTGTTATAGTTAGTGGGAAAGAAGAATTCAGCAGGTGTTAATTTCACAAGGACAACATTTAACAAAAAAATTCTTCACTTACCATGGTTTTGCAGCCACAAGAGTAGTAAATATCCAAATTTGAGAACAAAACTTCAAAGTTTGTTTAATTTCCTAAGATATTCCAAAGTTATAATACCTTTCTGGGTAAGTTTAGCACTCAGGAGCTCTTAGTTCTTACAGAGTGCTGAGCAAAATTTCAGAGAAAAAATGGCAGAAAAATAAGCCATTATATACACACACTATTCACTATTTACTTTGTACAGTTGTTAACAGACAGTAGCTGCGATGATTTTAGTGTAGCTTAGCCATAGTATAGTACTGTCTCTTTGTTTAGAGCATTTTTCTTTTCTTACACCATAAATACTGTAGTATGGGACATTGTTTGTGTAATAAACTTATCAGAATCGCTAGATTCAGAACAGCTGATCGCTCAGCTTCACTGGTGAAAATTCACCCTCCGAATCACTTTCTGAAAAATCTAAATTTGTATTATTAATATCACAATTAAGACCATCTGACTGAAACATTTTCAGAGCTTCGGCCGTAGAAAGACGCATTCTGCGACCTGTACTAGTAATTGGAACATTGGTATTCATGGCACTCAAAAACAAACTTAGAAAATGAAAAAAAAACATTTGCTGTGTTTTCTCTCAAATTATCCATGTGTGGTTTAGTCCAGGAAATGAAACTAAAAGGATTTCGGCAGAGTGACTTTCCCTGAATAGTTTAATCGTACCTCCAAACATTAGAAACTAGTACGAAGCCGCGTGCGAAGCAAAATGTAAGGGACACACAATTGATGATGACACTATTGTTTGGGCAAAACGGAACTCTCTCAAACAACGCTCACACCGTAGTTTGGGCCTCAGAGAGTTAATACAAGACATATTCCTTTAGAAACATTTAGAAACACATGAATCAGTCCTCATGGGGACTGAAGAAAGTCATAAACCTATTAGAACTAATAGAAGTAGACAGGCAGTGTTTTTAGACATGTAATTTGGGCAGTAATGTAGATAAAGATGGAGGAACTGATAGAGATATGAAAATAAGAACACAAAAGGCAAGAGGGGCTTTCATAGCACTAGGGAATTTGTGGAGGTCAAAAGAAATTAAAAGAAATACTAAACTAAAAATTTTTTATTGGGGCGGAAACATGGAGAACAACGAAGGCAATTACTAATAAATTACAGACATTCATTAACTGGTGCCTGCGCAGAATAGAGGGAATAAAATGGTATGATAGAATAACTAATGTAGAACTTTGGGAGAGAGCTAAACAGGCTCCAGTGGATCAAGAGGTGATGAAAAGACACTGGCGTTGGATAGGGCACACACTGAGAAAACAGGAGAACAGCATAACTAGAATGTCTTTGCATTGGAACCCACAGGGGCATAGGAATAAAGGAAGGCCAAAAAACACATGGAGAAGAGAGCTGGAGAATGAGGTTAGAAAGATTGGGAGGACATGGGGAGAGCTCCATGTAATGGCGAAGGATAGAACGACTTGGCTTGAGTTGGTTAAGGGCCTATGCTCCATTGGGGGATAAAAAGGCAGAAGATGAAGAAGAATGAGAAGGAAAGGACTTGGGAACTTGGAAAACAACTGACAAGATTGATGGGATGAGAACAAGAGGAAGTAAAAGTAAAGATCCCTTTTCAAGCCTTTAGGCAAATAGGTAGAGCACCCATTTTTTTACAGACCAGTCATCTTTACTTCCCCAGGACACACATCCTGGTACCCATTTAAGGCTGGGTCGGCCTGCGACGCCCCATACCACGATAAAAATCCATGCAGCCAGTAGTGGGTTTTGATTGTGATACGTTGGAGTTACGAGCCAGACTCGCAACACCTAAGCCACGGACGCTGCTAAACAAGAGGAAGGCAAATAGATAAATACCTGGATGGTTTGGTCAGATGAATGGGGTGAGACAAAAATATTGACCTGATCTTTGATTGTGGGGATTATGTGAGATGGCAAAACATGACAAGTTATGCTTACCAGCACGGCACATGATGACGACGACGATGATCTATTTAGAATATCTACCATAGGACAATTTGTATACATGACTGCATTCTACCATAACAGGTGTCCGAACAAGAAATTTTCGCTGAATGTATACAGCGAACCTTTCGTGTAACAGATGGAAACACGGTGCATAATGTGACACAGTTACACTACTGTGGATGGCCCGACCACGGTATCCCAAAAAACCCGGATGATATCCGCAATATAATCGGCATAATGAGAAGCAGTAAACAGAATGTCAAGGCTCCTGTTTTAGTTCACTGCAGGTAATTATACATACTGTCTTTTCTCTAGATATTGTTATGGACATTGTTTGTGATGTGAACCAGGGCTATAGACAAGAGTCGTAAGTGTTGTTAAATATTGAGCCAAGAACAGACCTCACAGCGTTCAGGTCATTACCATATGTGCTCTGTCCTCATCTTTAGCAGCCAGCGAAGAGTTCCAGTTCTGATGGTGCCAGCAACTGTTTGATTGTATGTCCCTCTTGCCTTTCCCCCTGAGTGTAGTGTGGCAAAAAAAAATTTCTTTGTCACTCCTAGCTGTACAGTTCTTTCGTCTCCACATTGTGTCGAAAATATCCCATTGTCACTCCTAGCTGTACAGCTCTTTCGAGTCCACATTATGTCGAAAAAAATCTCATTGTCACTCCTAGCTGTACAGCTCTTTCCAGTCCACATTGTGTCGAAAATATCTCATTGTCACTCCTAGCTGTACAGCTCTTTCGAGTCCACATTGTGTCGAAAAAATCTCATTGTTACTCCTAGCTGCAGTTTTTTTCCGTACACATTGATCTGTTCATGCCTTCACATTGTCCACTTGATGTCAAAGGGCCTTGACTACATATAGCTTATCATGCATAAATTCATCACCCACTGGGGCAGAACCAGCCAGACTATCTGACCTGTTCTTTTCCCAACACTCCTACTTGACCTGTAGAAAATATCAAACGAGCAGACAAGAGTTTTTAAATGAATGAATCAAGGATTGACATCACTGCATTTGGGTATTCCCCCATCTACTGTGTGTCCTTTCTCAGTAGCCAGCAAGAGTTCCCATACTTACTAAATGTGCCTTGCAACCTGATTAAACACCTGTCTATCTTATCTTGTCTGTGTTGAAAACTATCTTTACCCATCTATTTACTTCCAGTCTTTTGAGGTAGGGATACCCTGCCTGTTCTGTTGCACTGTCCACTTGATCCTAGAGTCTTCAGCCCATCTACTTTGTCATAAAGTAGCAAACCAGGGGGGGGGGGGGCAGTTGCTAGTCTATCAGCCTGCTCAGAATTGTGGAGATGCATTGCAGTCAGTCTTCAGCTGTGGAGAAGGCACATGGGTTGATTTGCGATATGGGATTGAAAGGGGGAAATGTGAGTCAGAGGTTCTGAATCATACATGGTGGTGGACCAGGGCTCATACCAGTTATAATCTATCTACACCTGTCAGCAGTCATCCTAGAAATATGTTCCTTACAAGGGGCCTGGTCAACGTTGATAGGGTCACTGTTTCACTGGAAACTATGCCCGGAAGTAAGCTAGGTCTGAACGGCATTCAAGTTCAGAAGTGGATAACAACCAGGTCTTTTTATTGGAATTTACTGCTGGTGAGGGCTAAGACGGAGGAAGAGAAGAGGAAGACATTGTATTCATTTTCTAAGGAAAGTTTGACAGTCACAGTATTAAATGTTGAATTAGGAATAGACATCACTGCACTTTGGACACTCCCATAAGCGCCCCGTCCCCATATTCAGCAACAAGTGAAGAGTCCCACTTCCGATGGCATCATTAACTGTTTGATTTTTTTTTTCTTTTTTGTTGTTGCAACCTTAGTTCCCTAGTGGAGCATGAGCCCTCAACCTTCTCATGCAAAGTCTTGTTTAGACTTAATGAAAGTTGGTTAGCAATTGCAGTTGAAGCTCTGTTTAGTATGTGTTAGCAAACTCCTTAACCCGCCCTTATCTTTAGACCCACTTACGACGTGGCTGGGTGGCTGCAGTGTAACTATTGCTCATTCTGTCTCAACTGTTAATTTAGCTCCTCCTATTATTTAAACTACTCCAGACCTAAACTGTTGTTTACTCTAAAATAAAACTGCATGCAGTAAGAAACAGTTAGCTAACACCCCCTTGACAGTCTAAACATCCAGCATAACTTTATAAAAAAAATTTTCACATTATCCACATGCCAAAACCTGCTTCTCCCACCTCTCTTATTGTCTAGTATTCTTTTCTTGCCTCACATATGATAACAGTTAAGAAATTAAGCATCTAATTTGACATTGTTATCTCTTATTTTTCTTCTTTCAGTGCTGGTTGTGGGCGAACTGGGACCATTATTGCTATTGACTATGTGTGGACACTCCTAGAAAATGGGGTCAGTTAAACTTTTTTTGGTTCTGGTTTTGAGTAGTTACATTTTATTATAATCAAGAGAACAAGGCTTTTTTGTGTGACTGCTTTTTAGATGCGGTAATTTTTGGGGGGAAATCACTTTTGAGGAATTAGGTATTTATTGTTTTTATTTATTAGATAAGTATTAATAGTTTATGACACAGACCTCTGATCTACCATGACAGTACGTGGCTCGCTGTACAAGCCTGTGACAGACAGACTATCCAAACTCCCATGGAGCACAAATAAAAATGTTTAATGCAAAGCACAGACTAACAAAACACAGTTGACTTCAGTAGAAGTGGGTAGCCTTACGAATCACAGGCCGCATTGGCTTTACAACTTACCATGCACGCCTTCCTGTCCCCATTGATAATACTTAGGTCCAAACCCAAAATGCTCCAAATTCACTTTTTTTTCGGATGCTACTGGACTCCACCAGGATCGCGCAGTGACCACAAAGTGAGACGCAGTGTGCAGAGGATAGGCATTATCACAGCAGCCAGTCCAAAACCAACCCTGACTACCAGAATACTGTAACATGACTTATGTGATACGTTATTCAAAATACTATCACTGTCAAACACTACAAAACTCAGAAAGACTTTGATACCCTAACGAAACACATTATCCGATGTAAAAGGCAGAAAGTCAGACCCTTTTCAAATAATTTCTGCTTTAAAGAAAGGTGATGATCTGTCACCACTTCTTTTCAACTTGGAGGGGAGGAGAGGCAGAAGGAGATTTAGAGAAAAGATGCTGGACAGTTTGTCATGGCATGGAGGATCATCTTTGTCAGAGTTGATTGAAAACACTCGAGACAGACGGTTGTGGAAAGACATGACTACCACCGCCACACGGCATGGAGGATCATCTTTGTTAGAGTTGATTGAAAACACTCGAGACAGACGGTTGTGGATAGACATGACTACCACCGCAACATGGCATGGAGGATCATATTTGTCAGAGTTGATTGAAAACACCCGAGACAGAGGGTTGTGGAAAGACATGACTACCACCGCCACACGGCATGCACTTTAGGAGGAAGAAGATTGATGGTTTACATTTATTGAATAAGTATTACTATTTTACATTTATTGGATAAGTATTAATAGTTTACATTTATTGGATAAGTATTAACGGTTTACATTTATTGGATAAGTATTAATGGTTTACATTTATTGGATAAGTAATAATGGTTTACATTTATTGGATAAGTAATAATGGTTTACATTTATTGGATAAGTAATAATGGTTTACATTTATTGGATAAGTAATAATGGTTTACATTTATTGGATAAGTAATAATGGTTTACATTTATTGGATAAGTAATAATGGTTTACGTTTATTGGATAAGTAATAATGGTTTACATTTATTGGATAAGTAATAATGGTTTACCAGAGCAGCCGTGGTCTAGCAGCTAGACGCTCGTCTGCGGATCGGAAGGTCATGGGTTTGGGTCAGACTTTTTTCAAAAATGACCTTGGCTCTCAGGTCGACCCAGCCTTTAGTGGGTACCAGGTACAGCCCTGGGAAGTAAAGACAGTCAGCCTGATGCTGAGCACATCACCCTACAAGTGCCGTTTGGTCTATAAACTATAAACTATAGGTCTAGCCCTATTTACCAAGTACGCCTGAAGGCGTGGAAAAAGTGTCTTTTATTATAGTTTACGTTTATTGGATAAGTAATAATAGTTTACGTTTATTGTATAAGTAATAATAGTTTACGTTTATTGGATAAGTAATAATAGTTTACGTTTATTGGATAAGTAATAATGGTTTACGTTTATTGGATAAGTATTAATAGTTTACGTTTATTGGATAAATATTAATAGTTTACGTTTATTGGATAAATATTAATAGTTTACATTTATTGGATAAGTATTAATAGTTTACATTTATTAGATAAATATTAATAGTTTACTTTTATTGGATAAATATTAATAGTTTACGTTTATTGGATAAGTATTAATAGTTTACATTTATTAGGTCATGTCGGAATTCCATAGTGTGAACAGATTTTTCTCTTGCAATTCTTTCTGTGCCTCTAACTTTGCAAACAGAAGACATCTTTGTAAATTACAAACTTATGTGGTAAACCTGAAATAGTAATGTCATTTATTTTAGCTAAAAATTCATTATTATATTTGGTGGTAGATTTAATTATGTGGTATACACCTGATGTAATACATCAGAATATCGCAGCCAGTAAATGATACAACCTGTTTGTTGATTATTCAGATTTGCACTAGCAAAATGTTGTTTCAAACTAATTTTTTTTTCTTCTGGGTTTTCAGAAATTTGATGAGTCTTTCAGTCTTTTTGATTTGATTTGTAACTTGAGGAAACAGAGAGTATCACTTGTACAGACCCCAGTGAGTATTAAACAGATACGTTATCATATTTTTGTTTTCCATGTGGGTTCCGTGGCCATATTGGGGGGGGGGGGGGGGGAAGGAATAGACTCATTGCTCCTTGACAAACATAAAAAAACATCAAATGAGACCAATTAAAGATTTGCTGAGATCAGATATTTTCTACTGAAAGGTGCAGATATCACAGCCTAGCTTTAAACTACAGTACAAAACTCCAACTGTACTTTAAGGGTGAATGCAGCAGAAGAAGAAATGTTCATATCTCAGTTTTGTGGTTGAATTGTTGGCGTTTTTTAATAGAAAATTCAGGATCAGCTTTGTATTTTTGAAGATAAAGAAACATTCTATAGGAGACTGCAAGAGATAGTAGATAAAGTACCAGCCCATGATATTCTATGTATTATGGGAGATCTCAATGCAAAAGTTGGTAACAGCTTGAATAGAGTACTATCAATGGGAAATCAAGGATGTGGTACAATTAATGACAACGGGGAAAGACTGAGCGACTTCTGTACGGCGAATAGACTTGTTATAGGAGGAACACTCTTTCCTCACAAGAAAATACACAAGCTTACATGGATATCCCCAAACAGAAGAGATGTAAACCAGATCGACCATTTCATGGTAAACAGAAAATGGCGTGGGTCCCTACTCGATGTGCGTGTCAAAAGGGGAGCAGATGTGGGAAGCGATCATCACCTTGTAGTCGGTCTACTACGACTTAAACTCAAAAATGTTTACACGCAAGTTAAGACACAGACAGCACGTTACAATGTTAACCTTTTAAGAGAAAAAGACATTGCCACTAAATTTATAGTAGAACTCAAGAATAGATTTCAAACCCTATCAAGCGACCCAGAAACTCCAACTACAATCAGCATTCAAGACAGATGGAAACAGATCAAAGAAACATACAAATCAACTAGCAATAACATATTAGGAACCAGGAAACAACACCACAAAGAATGGATAAGTAGTCAAACAATGGACTATATTGCCAAGCGAAAAAGAATAAAGAGCCTCATAAATCACACTAAATCAGAACGTCAGAAAGACAAACTAATGTTAGAATATAGCGAACTAAATAAAATGACCAAGAAAAGTGCCAGAGCTGACAAGAGAAGATTTATGGAAAATCTTGCAGAAACAGCAGAAAATGCTGCTAAAGCACAGCACATGATCTACAAACCCTACACAAAATTACCCAGCAAATTTGCGGAAACAGAAACAATTATCAAAGCATACCCATCAAGGATAACCAAGGCAGACTGCTCACCACAGAACAAAAACAAGACATGCAGTGGACTAAACACTTCTCCGACCTCTTGAACAGACCTGATCCTGAAAATCCCCCAGATATTCAACCAGCCTCTCAGGACATTGACATTATTACTGAACCACCAAGCAAACAAGGAATTCTCAAGCTCTCCACACTTTAAAGAACAACAAAGCACCAGGCAAAGACGAAATGCCAGCAGAACCTCTCAAAATAGATCCCAACACAACTTCTAGCATTCTAGAACCATTGTTCAAGGATATTTGGGAAAAAGAAGTGTTGCCAGATGACTGGACTGAAGGAACAATAGTCAAAATCCCCAAAAAAGGAGACTTAACAGACTGCAATAATTCGAGGGGAATTACTCTACTCTCAGTACCAAGCAAAATATTTTGTAAAATCATCATAATGCGGCTTGAAAAAGGAGTAGATAAATGCCTACGAGTGGAACAAGCAGGATTCAGAAAGGGCAGAGGAACAACTGAAAACATCTTCGCCATACGTAACATTTTAGAACAATGCAACGAATGGCAGAGAAGTATAAATATTAATTTTGTGGACTTTGAGAAAGCTTTTGACAGCGTACATAGAGACGGTCTATGGAAAATTCTACGACATTATGGAATTCCAGAAAAAATAGTCAACATAATTGCTCTCTTCTATAAAGACTTTTCCTGCAGTATAAAAAAATTACAATACATTTTTTCCAGTAAAGACAGGTGTAAGACAGGGATGTGTTATGTCATCTCTCCTATTCAACCTTGTGATTGATTGGATACTAAAGAACACAGTAGACAGGAAATTAAGAGGCATACGATGGACTCCATTCACCATGCTTGAGGACCTTGATTTTGCAGATGATATAGCACTCCTATCACATAAACATGAACATATACAAGAGAAAAGTAACAGACTAAACTGCACAGCAGAAATGGTGGGACTGAGAATAAATACAAAGAAAACTAAGATCATGACAAACAGTCCAAACCAACAACCAGTGACCATAAGTAACCAATCACTTGAAAATGTAGAACAATTCACATATCTTGGCAGTGTGGTGTCCCTACTGGGAGGGACAGAGGAAGACATACAGTCACATCTGAACAAAGCTAGAGCTGCTTTTGGAAGGATGAGGCAAATCTGGAAATCCAACAATTACTGCAGAGGAACGAAACTCCGACTCTACAAGAGCATCATTTTGCCAGTTCTTCTTTTTGGAGCGGAATGCTGGAGAATGACCAAAAAAGATGCACACAAGCTGTCCACCTTCCACCACACATGTCTACGTAGAATTATCAAAATTTTTTCTGGCCAGATACAATCTCAAACACTAAACTACTTCAAGCCACAAACCAAGAAACTTTATACAGTATGATTACCAAGAGAAGATGGAAATGGCTTGGCCCTGTTATGAGAATGACTTCTGATATACCTGCCAAAACAGCTCTCACATGGACACCAGAGGGAAAGAGAAAACAGGGGCGCGCAAAAACAACATGGAGACGAACGATGGAAAGTGATCTGAGTGCGGCATCTTTGACATGGAAAACTGCACTGAAGATTGCACAGGACAGGAAAGCATGGAAAGTCCTCTCTGAAGCCTCATGAGCCACTAGGCATAACGAGAACTGATGATGATTTGTATTTTGTGTCGCCTGTGTGTAAGAGATGCCGTACATCACTTTCTGCATGCTGCCTTACGGGGTTGATCTTTTTTTCATCAGCATCATCAGGTGCCCTGCCAACTGGCATAGGCGCTCATGCGTCTCCATAGATCATGATCCCTGGTTGCCTGGAACAGCTCTGTTGATGATATCCCTCCATGTCATCATTTCAGCCTATCCAGCATCATCTCTCTTGGTCTGCCTCTACCCTCTTTTTCACTGATCTTTCCAGTTGTCACGATGTTCTCCAATGTCTCTCTTCTCATTATGTGGCTAAAGAACAGTGTGTATCTCTTTCATTAGCTTCTTTCAAGCAATCATTGTTAGTTACTCTGGCCGTCCAAGGTATTGGTAACATTTGTCACAGAAACCACATCTATGTTGCTTCAAATTCTTCCTAATTTGTTCACTGACATTCCAAGATTCGCTGCCAAACAGCAGAACAGGTTATCTTTTTAGATGAAGGTATCGGAGTCAAACCATACATAAATCAGCAGAAGACAAGGTTAAACTACTATTGTTAAAATGGTTCATAAAACAGACATCCTGACTCTTTTAGTACTATGCAGCCCACTCATTATATGTTCTTTGGATGGTTCAAAGACAGAAGACATTTATTGCTCTTTTCTATACTCAGCACAAAGGATGGGGACAGGGGGTGGAATAAAAGTTGATAGCGGCGCTTAGCTGGCAGCTATTTCAGGCATGACCATGAAGATAGCTACTGCTTCCAGAGCACTTACATATGCATCAAGACAAGCGACCACACGTGCAGTAATTGTTTCAGACTCGATGAACATGCTTCAGAAAATCACAACAAGTAGTTTATACTCTGAATGGGTAGAAACCATTTGGAAGTCGCACTTAACCTCCATTGTCTGGATCTACACACCTGAGCATGCAGGAGTAATATGTAATACAAGAGCCAACCAGCTGGCAAGTAATGCACCAGTGCAAATGCGAAGAAGTATGGACAGAGCTGGTATCATCCAAGGGGTTGGTGGACAATGATGAATCACTAATGCTAAACCATCTGCGTGACCTAGGAGTAAAGCTTGGTGAAGCTCATCTATGCTGTCTTCAAGGGCAAAACAAGAGACACTGTAACCAACTTCCCTAGACAGCCAAAATGAGGAATGTAAATGTTTAGAAAAGGCTAAGTTGCAAAAACATTCACAAACATTATAAACTAGCAGCCATCATATTTTATTGTTTGGCCACATCAGAAGAAAAAACTGGAAACTGAAACAACTGGCAAGATGTATAGTAACAATAGTTAAGAAAAAAAGAATGAGAGAAAATTCGGTTCTTTCGTTATATCCTACCCCTCGATGACGTCACAGGACAGTCCAACATTTTAGAGGATGGTAAGACTGGGTTTCCCAGATTTCTGATGCTTTTAATGGCCCCAAAACATCTAGAACTCAACCTAACCCAACCCACCTACATCCCACGAGAGCGTGCAGCCTAGGTCCACCACTGCATGCAGCCTAGGTCCACCACTGCATGCAGCTTAGGTCCCACGACTGCATGCAGCCTATCTACCTTCCCCTGAAATATTAGACTGTCCTGTGACCTGTGGATTTCCCCTGTTTGGGGTAGGATATTAATAAAGCCCCAAAAAGTCTGGATAGGCTTTTGTTCATGGCACAGAAACATGCTAGCTGTGTGGCCAAAAAAAAAAAAACACTGACTGCCTTTTTCGTGTTGATGTATATGATGTGTTAGCGCCTGTAGCTTAGGCAATGCGAACATGCTTTGTAATGCCGGGGTGCTGGGTTCGGTCCCAGCTGCAGACGGTTTGTCTTGCATTGGTTTTGACAGTGGTACCCAGAGCTGACTGCGCAGGAAGCAATGGCAAACTACTAAAGTAAAATTTGCCTAGAAAAACCACAACAGCCAAAAAATGCTGGGTTTGGTTCTGCAACGTCCTGTAAAAGATACAGCTGACTTTGTATATAATGTCTTTTTAATTTAACTGCTGTCATTTTATTTATATTACTAGTTTTGGGCAAGGAATTATCATCACCATATCTAAGATCTTGTTTTTTTTTTTTTAATTGATCAACAGGGAAATTGTTTACATTCCACTATTAACATATATTTTACTTTTATCTGTATTTTGTCTTTCTATCATTTAGCTTTTGTTGTTAAAATTCCTGACTTACATTTAAATGCTTCACTTTGTAGGGCCAGTATGCTCTGGTGAACAAAGTCCTGAAATCACTTTGTGAAGAGATGCTGGCAAAAATTGCTTCCCATACTTATGAAAATGTGCAGTTCAGTCAGGTACGATGTTAGGCAAAAATTAATTTGTGTTTGTGTGTTAAAATATTGTGTGGGTTATGGAGGGGGGGGGGGGGGGGGAAGAAGAGGGGGGGGGGTAGAAGAGGGGGGGGGGGGAGAAATAGACCCGACCCACTGTCTCATAAAAAGCGTGTAAAAAAGTCAGCAAATTAGGGGTGTTTCCTTTGAAGTCAGAGTGCTTCTGCCTGAGAGGCAAGAAACCAACAGTCTGCACACAAATAAGATTTGTAAAAAAAAAAAAAAAAAAAAAAAAAACGATGTGCCTGCAAAACTTAAATTCTGCAACAAGACTTGAGTTCAGAAGTGGATGAACAACTATAATTTTCTGCTAGACTTTACAGCCAGTGAATGTGAAGCAGAAGAAGAAGAAGATCTACAGAACTAAACAAATTCTAGTGAATCAAGAGGTGAAGAAAAGATGTTGTTTATAGCACACATTGAGAGAACCTGATAACAATATAACTTGAATATTCTTGCACTGGAACACACATGGTCTAAGGAATACAGGCAGACTAAAAACACAGAGAGAAGAGAAATAAGTGAGGAAACCATGAGTGACCTGAATGCAGTGGCAAAGAATAGGATGACTTGACACAACTGTTGTGTGCTGAACTCTCTTTGCTGTTCATTTAGACCAGAGATCAGAGGCGTGATCGTCTACGCTAGTCGTAAAGGCACTAGATGATGATGATGACAGTGCAAAAAGTCTAGGCTTCTTGGCACCTGAGACAAAGGTTTCTTGAGATTAACGGCTAACAGCAGACTTCACAGGTATTTAAGAACCAGGTGTGACTTGCCGCTGAAGGTGAACCCTTGTCCATGTTAGCTGCTGTCAGTTCGTCTTACTGTATGGACGTGTTGTTCGAGTTCAGTGGTTGAATGGACTGTGTTGTAACAATGTTTTATTCTGTGGAATTTCTGTGAACTGTCTGGAATGATTGTAGTGTATCGTGAGTTGGACTTTTGGGAATGCTATCAGTAATATCTAGCATAGACTAGTGTCAGCCCATGTGTTGTGGGGTCGACAGTGTTGCTGCTATGGGACACGTGGTTAATAGGTTTCTATAAGGGCACAGAAGGTGCCACGGGACCTTATGTGCCAACAAATGTTTAGTTGTGAGGCGCGGGAAAGGGGGAGGGGGGAGTAGCGGAGGATGATTGACTGGATGTTAGTCAGCGATACTTCAATGAGTGGCTGAGATAAGAGGTCTGAGTCTTCACCAAGAGGTGCATCTATCTGGAATCCCATGTGGTGGCGGGGTCATTTAGGGAATGAACCGCCAACAGTTGTCACTGCACATCACACAGGTGTATCTGCGCAGTCCGTTGTGAGTAGCTCGAGTCTGGGATGACTGTCGATATGAGTATTGGGAAGGCAGTAGAAGTCTTGACAGTGTGCCATCGATCACCATTTCATCCTCGTTGTTGTGTTCGCCCATAATAAAGAGACTGATCGCACTAAAAGATCATACTTGGTGGGGTTGGTGTATTATGTTACCATTTTCGTCGACAGTGTTGGTGCACTTAAGGACATGTTAGCATATTGCCTGTGCCTTGATTATAGTAGTGCTCTTGTTCGTGTTGGCCGTCCTTTACTCCAGTTATAATGGTTATCAGCATGCGCCGTGCCAAGGAGAGTGATTAGTTGATGGAGGGAATGCATTGTATAGGTGCATAATATACATTTATAGACATATGGTAAAGTATAATCCCCTAAATACTTGGCAAGCGTGCGGGTAGAACCCTATCGCACGAGACAACAACTTTGTGGAGTCCACTTTATTGTGCGGGGGGAGGGAGGGGGGTTTTAAAGAAGAAGTGAAAGAAGGTAGAGAAACATAAATAAGCATAATGCAGTGGCATAGAATAGAATGACTTTGTACAAGTCAGTTGTGCTAGTGCTAAAAAAAATTTATTGTCGAAGAAATATAAAATGTAACCGAGAAGCTCATTGAAAAGAAAAGACAAATGAATGTTCTGGCAGAAGTCCTTATTAATTAACAAAACATCAGCGATTTTATGTATTTAATAAATATGGTACTTACGAATTAGCAATTTTTAGTTTCCTTCTCTTTTTCTCCCCGTCCCTTCCAACCATTCTCCCACCTCTCATATAATGGGAAAAATGAACGCATAAGTGAACATATAGATGTTTCCTGCCTGTGTTAAACACCTTTCCCTTCACTGTTTCTTTAAATTTTGTGTTTTTCCCCCCTTTTTCCCTTTCTTTCTCTCACCTCTTTCCTCACTCCTCTTTCCATTGCCTTCCAATTTTATATTGGTACCACAATATTAGGACATTGTTCCAAGTAGCAGTATATGTCTCTCCCGCTCTTCCTCCTTGTGTCTGCCACTTCATCTTTCCCTCTCTTTGCTTGTATAGATCTACAACATATCACTAACTTTTGTATTCATATTTCTAGGAACAGTCAAATGATGAAAGCATCCAGCAAAGTAAGTATTAAAATTATCAGTTCATCTGTGTTGTTTGAACTCCAGTAAAGTCGTTGGGACATTTTTGCTACTAACAACTTTCTGCTAGTTTTGTTTCATTATGCCCCTCTTGACTAACAAATTAATCCACCCATATATTGATTGGCCCCTTTCTGTCTCTCCAGGCGATAGTTTTGTATTGCGCTATGAGGAGGCATGGGACTCACAGCCCATGGGGATGTCGAGTGTGACTAACAAGAGCTGCCCGCGTTGAGAAAATTCTTTCACAATGATAGCATGGGATTTCAACACCATTGTTGTGAACATTTGTGTTTAGTCTGTTTCTTCTCGGACGCTCAGCTGTCATCCTTTCTGCAATAATTTCCTCCTTCCTTCTCATTCTCTTCCTGATGTGCCCTCTCCACACAACACGGTCCATAGCATTTTGTTCCCATGAGTCCACCTCAAAACCTGTATCATTCATGTCCCACTTGCACACATCTTCAGATCGTAGTAGAGGCACCCTTATATTGGTACCACAATATTAGGACATTGTTCCAAGTAGGACAGTAGAAAGAGGAATGAAGAAAGGTAAAATCAGGTATGATTGGCAGAAAAGCAGCAGTCCGGTAGCAGTTGAGGTCGCTTGTGAATAGCTTACATGTTAACTGTAACATGTAGAGGATATAGATGATAGATGGATGGGTGGATGGATTGATCCATTAGATAGAAAGATATATAGATATATAGATAATAGAGAAAGATAGGTAGATAGATTAGATAGACAGACAGATAGAGAGAGAATGAGAGAGAGAGAAGTAGGTAGGTAGATAGATTAGATAGACAGACAGATAGAGAGAGAATGAGAGAGAGAGAAGTAGGTAGGTAGGTAGGTAGATAGATTAGATAGGGTTATTTATACGAGGGTCTCCCCATTTACGCATCACCTGTTGTAGGTCAACACCATTGATAAGTTGGTTGGACTAGTCTACCGTGGTCGAGGTTATGGTTGACGCAGTCTGTTATTGTCTGGTATTTACGTTTTTATTTCGAGAAAGAGATGGCATGTGACATAGGCATTGTCACTTTGTATAGGAAGAGGGGGGAGGGGTTGTGTGTTAGACCCAGAAACTAAATGTTTTAGAAGTGTTAAAAGCTCTGGCATAGTGAAATATACAACAAGCGGTATCAGCGCGAGTGTGGAATATCCCCATGACCTTGTGTGAAAGTCAGATCGCTCAAGGCCGACCTATCAGAAGTGAGGTGGTCAGTAGGTCGTCCAGTCAGAAGCGAGCTAGTGTGTAGCAGTGGGCAAATGGGGGGACCGGCGTAAAATTTACCATTAGATAAATTAGATGGATGGATGGATGAATGGATATTGGACTGCAGGTTACTTTGTCATTTTAGGGGTCTTCTTCTGCCTTTTTAACCCCCAGTGGAGCATAGGCCCTCAACCAACTCAAGCCAAGTTGTTCTATTCTTCACTATCGCATGCAGCTCTCCCCATGTCCTCACCATCTTTTTCAACTTCCCTCTCTAGCTCCCTTCTCCATGTGTTTTTGAGTCTTCCTTTATTTCTATGCCCCTGTGGGTTCCAGTGCAAAGATATTCTAGTTACGTTTTTCTCAGGTTTTTCTCAACGCCAGTATCTTTTCTTTACCTCTTGGTCAACTGGAACTTGTTTAGTTCCCTCACAAAGCTAGAATAATTCCACTCTCCCCTAACAAATGTGTCAAAATGGCCGACAAGTTGAGGGTTTTGGGGCTGCCATGGTGTAGCCACTAGACGCTCGCCTGCGGATCGGTAGGTAGTGGGTTCGTGTCCTGTCAATGCTGGACTTTTTGCAGAAATGAATTTGACTCTCAGGTCGACCCAGCCTTAAATTTTACCAGGTACAATTGAGGGAAGCAAAAGCGGCCAGTGTGATGTTGACCATGTCACATACTGAGTGCTGAATTGCTCTATAAATTATAGGTCTAGCCCTATATGCCCAATATGCCTGAAAGTGTGGAAAAGGATCCTTTATTTACTTTAATTAGGGGTTAAATATCATGTGTTGGGCAAGTATTGCAGCCTTGCTGTAAACCACAACACAGTGGGCCAAATGTCCTTTTTAATGGTGAAGCAGGAAAAGAAGAAGTCTTGGCAAGACTGAATGAATTTTTTTTATAATTTCTACATGGATTAAAGATTAAAAAAAATTAATGACCTGATGTCTTCTGTAACCCAGCCTTGAATGGGTACTGTAAACCATCCTGGGAAGTAAAGGGGCTGATGTGATGTTGATCACATACCCGTAAACTGCTGGTGGGTCCTTACAAATAGTTGTTTAGTACCAGATGCTTAATGTGCCAGTAGTGTTTTTGAGGTTTTGAACAACGGATCAACATCATGGCACACGGGTAGTAACCCATAAGTGCTCCGTTCTTCTTCTAACTCAAGTCTGAGTCCGAAAAAGCTCAGCACAGTGCACAGGCTCTGTAGCACCGGCGAGGATCCTGAAATACTTTGGGTAGATTTTTAACTCCACATTTTGCCCGGCAGCACCCTTAGGCTACACTTTTAGATTTCTAACTGGGATTTTTTACGTGCGCAACAGTGCACACGGGCGTCTGATCTCACTACCCAGAGACCAGGGGGAATTACTAGAAGTCCAAGCCCGCGTGAAAAAATCTCAGCCCTTACCGGGGATTGAACCCAAAATCTTTAGTACACGAGGTGGACACCATCCCTTAAGTCCTACCTCCCCCCCCATCCCCGCCGTACCAGTAGTGTGAGAAGGGGTCTTTACTTTTTTTTTCGCATGAGAAATTATAGCACAATTGGAAACCCCCAAAGGCCAGAAAGCTTATACAATGGTGGCCTTCAGTTTAAGACCATCTCATAAATAATTTATGTTTGCACACTATTATTGAGTATTGCATCATCTGCTACTTTAAGTAAGGATAATGACTGCAATAATTGAACTTGTTATTTTTTAAATTCTGCCCGTTATCCCCCCTTAGTGGAGCATAAACTCTCAACCCAATCATGCCAAGCCATCCATCATGATGCTGACCACATCACCCTCCAAGAGCTGATTCATTTATAAATATAGGTCTGGCTTTATATGCCCAACATGCCTACAGGTGTGGAGAAGGGTCATTTACTTACTTACTCATGTGTGTGTGTGTGTGTGTGTGTGTGTGTGTGTGTGTGTGTGTGTGTGTAAACTAATGTTTTGTGCTAATCTTAATTACTCATTTAGACATTTGCAGTGAGCTTTTATTTTCATCGTGTAAAAAGTGTTTATTCTTAGCAGTTACTTTTGCTTTTTAAATTAAGTATTGCCCATTGCCAGAGTAACTAACAACGATTGTTTCAAAGAAGCTAATGAAAGTAGATCTCTATATACAACAATAAGAAGGAGACAGACACTGTTCTTTGATTACGAAATGAGAAGAGAGGTATTGGAAAACATCGTGACAACTGGAAAGATCAGTGGAAAGAGGGGTACAGGCAGATCAAGGGAGATGATGCTGGATGGGCTGAAACAATAGCATGGAGGGATACCATCAAGAGTACTAACTGTTCCAGGCAACCAGGGATCGTGATCTGTGGAGAAGCTTGAGCCTGCACCAACTGGCAAGGCACATGATGATGATGATTACCTAAAGTGTGTGAATTTTCTAAATTTACCATAATTTTCGGCGTATAAATCAACCTCAAGATTTTTAGCTCAAAATTCAGAGTTAGGCCTAACCAACCATTTAAATTGACCCCCAGACACATGATTAGCTGTCATTGGCTCAAAACTTCCAGTAAATCAATTGAGCTACAGTATACAATAACCTGTGCCAAAACTACTTTGTGTCACACAACTGTATACTGAGAAACTAACCATAATAGAATATTTCATTTCTGTCATTTTATTTTTTAAATATAAAGTTTTGGGTTAATATGCCAGTATGTTAACCAAACACAATTTTTTAATGAGATATTTTTGTGGCCACTTGCAGGAGGTAGGGTAAATAGTGTCCAGTGATTATTAGGAGTGATGTCCCAACTGTTTACAACTAGGTGGTAAAGTTTTATGTTTTATACCCATCATGTAAGTTGACCCCTAGCTCTGAATAAATTTTCTAGGCTTGAAAATTTGACCTACGTGAAGCAATTTTACAGTCTACAGAACTTTTGTGTGTTTTCTGAACTGTCAGGGCATCAAATTATAATTATAATCTTCAAGTGCATGAATTTTGTGTTTGGCAAGAGGCTCACTCACGGGTTATTGATTTCTCCCTGATTTTCTTCAGCATCGGAGGAGAATATCTACGAAGACATTTGGACAGTGGATGGAGACTCCCAAGTGAAGGCATCACTTCTCAGCCAAATAGAATGCCAGACCATCACTGAAGAGAGGCATTTGGGCAGAGCAGATGAACTCAAGAATAGTTCGCCACCACCAGGAAAGAACCAAGATAATACATTGAATTTGTATGCAAATTCTGATGAAGTCAAAGATGTTTTAACTCCAGCAGAAAAGAATCAAGATGATACACTGAATTTTGCAAATTCTGTTGAAGTCAGGAGTGTATTACCACCAACAGAAAAGGAGCAGTATGATACATTAAATTTGTATGCAAATTCAGATGAAATTCAAAGACAAATGCAAGATGACATAGCACTACATAAAATACAACCTACAGATGTGTCTAACAACCAAAAACCAGTTCATACAACTTTTATAAAGCTTGGCCCAATCAATGGTTCTGCAGTAACACAAGTCAAAACTTTGGAAAGTCAGAAAACCTCAGGAAATTCTGTCACGTCTGCTTCAGGGAGTTGTGGTCTTCTAAGAGGCAGTTCAGAAACAGTTACTTCTTCACATGGAATTGAGCTTAATGTTACAGATCTTCCACCCTCCCCCGCCGCATCTAGTAAGGAATCAGTTATGAACTCTTCTTTTGAGAAATCCATGACACGAAAACGGGAGTCCTTTACACTTCCACAAGATTATGTTACACATTTGTAGCATGCATGAATCAATGCTGTCACACATCTTCCTTCCCGCCTTATTCATCATTAGTTATTTCAAGAGCATTTCTCTCTGTCTAGAAAATAAAGTACCAGTACTGACCACAAAATGTCTAAAAAAGGTGCCGGTAATCATCATAATGTGTCTATTACTGTAGCATTGAACAGATGATACCTTAAAAAAATGGGGCCGGCACTTTCTCCCAGGTGTACAGCAAGGTCACTAAGAACCCAAGAAGGGAACAGGGTTATGAATACCAGCATTGGAGATAAAGATTGAATAAGACCATGTGTAGATTATATTGACAGACAAAGAATGAAATGGTTCGGCCATCTAGTGAGAATGCAGCTAGACCAACTGCATATCATACTTTTTACATTAGAACATCAGAGAGGAAGATGAGGGGAAGATAGAGAAAGAGATGGATAAATAGTGTAGCTGAACCTGCAAAAAGATAAACAAATCAATCACTCAAGCCACCTGAGAAGTGCAAGACAAATACAGAAAACTACAACAGATGGCTACAGCCTGGTAACAGTGAGATGACAAAACAACAGGAAGAAGAAGTACAGCCAGAAAGAAAAAAAAAACTTGGTTATTTCTGTGCAACATTGTTTTTCTTGTATTTTTCCATGTAGCTGCTGAAGATATGGAATGCTTTGTGTGCTATAATTAATTTTTGATTCTTATCTCTGTTTTTTGTTATGATTTTTATTTTAACTTAATGGACTCTCAGTTTATATCATGCAAATGGTAGTGCCAGACGGTTGTCACTTTAACTCATTATATCATGCAAATGGTAGTGCCAGACGGTTGTCACTTTAACTCATTATATCGTAAGAGGCTATTCCTTTCGCCAACAGATATCTGGGCGGGAAGGAATTAAAAGAATAGCACAGTGAGGCAGAAGAGTTAAATTAACAAAAAGGGCAGATTGGGTTAATTTCTTTTCCTTCTTTGTTCACCAGCTGTAAGCCCCGGCAGAAAGTCCTGGTTGTTCATCTGTTTGAACTTTGGCTTTGTGCCAGGGACTGGGTTTTGCGGGTACATCCATTTTACTGGCTTATTTGTGTGCAGTTGTTATTCCTTGCCACTCTGGCAGATGTACTCTGACTTCGAAGGAAGCTCCTGATTAGTTGACGCTTATAACGTGCTTTTTTTTTTTTGGGGTAGAGAGGGGATCTGTTCTTGCTCTCCCCAAAATGGTGCCCCAGGACCCACACAGGAAGGGTTAATATAAAAACTAGGTTTGACACAAGAAGGTAAGAAAGAATAGGATATAAATGTAAATTAGTTAACGCACAATGCATTGCTTGTTTCTGAACGAGTTAACTTATGCTACTCAGATAATAGAAGGCTGCTCCTCTGTAGCAGCTAACACTGTGACATCCCCATGTTTGGCTGCACCATGATGTCATGTGCTTAACACTCTTGAAATCCTTAACAACAATATTGATAGGTTAGAAAACAAAGACATAGTTATAATTTTTATCACAATTTTAGCATTTTAATTTTAAACCTTCTGGCAACTATAATCTCCTTTCACTGGAACCAAGAGGGAAAAGGAAATATAGGGAGACACCCCAAGAAAAGACAAAAACGTGGACAATAGAAGCAGAGACCAGATGAATAAAGTGGGGATGACATAGAGGGGACTAAAGCCTTTTCATTTTCCTATGTATAGTTCACGTCTTCTGGTGTCACTAATCATTACAATCCGTACCCTTGTGTATTGTGGACTGTCAGTCTTTTCCAACACAGATGTTCTACCATGCCATAATGCCAGAATGTCCAACATCTTTTTTTTCAGGGGGGGGTTTAATCTGCTTCTCTTTAAGTCCAACTTTATCTTTGTCAGTAAATACTCCAGTTTTCCCCTTGCCAGGGCATGCCATACAAATTTTTTACCATTTTCTACCAAAGTCTGTATCAGTGAAGAAAACTGAGATGACACACCACAAATACAAATTTAAAGAAAAAAAAAGCACATAGGCGGGTAATTCATACGGTAAAAGCATGTGAAAAATCGGAAAGGTCATTTAGAAAGCATAATACAGTAAATAATACATGATATCAGGCTACAATTCTAAAGGCTGACAAAGAAAGGAATGAGTGAAAGGATACAAAAAAGAGACACAACAGAAATGCAGTATGACATTAACACAAGCTACGCATCTAGCAAAATACAGGAAACATCATCTAACGAATTTCTGCAACCCTTTATGGTGCAAGCAAAATACAGGAAACATCAAACTCATCTCTGCAACCCTTTATAGCATAAGCAAAATACAGGAAACAACATCTAACTCATCTCTGCAACCCTTTATGGTGTAAGCAAAATACAGGAAACATCAAACTCATCTCTGCAACCCTTTATGGTGTAAGCAAAATACAGGAAACAACATCTCACTCATCTTTTCAACTCTTTATGGTGTAAGCAAAATACAGGAAACATCAAACTCATCTCTGCAACTCTTTATGGCATAAGCAAAATACAGGAAACATCTGACATCTCTGCAACCCTTTATGGCATAAGCAAGAAGGTCAGATAAGAAGAAGAATACAGAACTGATTTTTCACCTGCCTGTCCGAATGTCATGGATTTGAGTCTTCATCCTAGCATATTTTTTTCTTTTCTGACATAGGCTCCTAGGTCGACCAAGTCTAAAATGGGTGCCAGTTAATGTGATGGGAAGTAAAGGTGGCCTCTGTAATTTTGACGTCCCCTTTTGAATGCTTAGTCTATAAAAATATATATGAGTCTAGCATGATATGCACGGGAGTTGCCGTGGCATAGCGGTTAGAGGCTCGCGTGGGGATCAGAAGGTCGTGAGTTTACTCCCTGGTGGAGCCAGACTTTTTTTTCAAAAATGACCTTGACTCCCAGGTCGATCCAGCCTTGAGTGGGTACAGGGTGCAGTCCCCGGAAGTAAAGGCGGCCAGCGTGTTGCTGACCACATCACCCATCTTATGCGGATTGGTCTATAAAAAATTTAGGTCTAGTCCTGTATGGCTTAAACGCCTAAAGGGACCTTTACTTACTTTGCTCAATATGCCACTGGCGAAAAAGGCTTCTATTAATACTGGCCTAATTGAGCTCAGTGTTGCTTGTATTTATGCATTTAGCCATAGAAGTTATTTGCTCAGTAATGTCTCTAATATTTTTGCCTTGTTTACCCGAAAATAAGACCCGGTCTTATATTTATTTTTGCTGTGAAAGGTGCCTTGGGATTATTTCCAGGTGATGTCCTTTCTTTTTTCATGTACAAAAATTACATTGTTATTAAGTACAAAAGTATACCAAAACAGTGTTTCCCCATTTTAAATTTGAGCAAAGAAGACACAACAATAGATTACAACATTTATTGCCTGGCATATTTCACTGTATCTTGCCAGGCACATATAAATTGATTCTGAATGAGTGAGCAAAGCTTCTATAACCTATGTTTTTTTTTATTTTATTTTATTTTTAACATCTGCTATATCAAGACATAGCTGCTGCTAAATAGTGTCCCATCCATTTGTAACATTTACACTAAATTGCTTTGTTCATTTTCGCCAATGTAAATTTGGTATGTTAAACAGAAATACATTATTTTTATTTTTAACAATTTGCTACACGAATACACAAGCACAGCTGTGTAATGTCTCATTAATTTGTAAAAATTTTACCTGAATTGATTTGTTTAATTTTCCCAGTGTAACTTAACATACTAAGTTTTTTTAAAATATTGCTTACTGCTTGCATGTCATTGTGAGATAGTGAGCTTTTGTCTTACAGCAACTGGCTGTAGCCTGTGGCAGTTAATTTTGGCTTATGATAGCTGGCTGTGACTTATGGTATCATATAATATTGGTTTGTGATGGCTGGTGGAAAGCTAGCTACTGTAACTGCAGCAGTGGTATCACTGCTGGGCTGGCTTATAACAGCTTACTCAGGTGGGCTGCCTTGTAAACAGTTGGACTACTTTGTAAACAGATGGACTGCCTTGTAAACAGCTGGGCTGCCTTGTAAACAGCTGGACTTCCACGTAAACAGCTGGACTGCCTTGTAAGCAGCTGATCTGCCTTGTAAACAGTTGAACTGCCTTGTAAACAGTTGAACTGCATTGTAAACAGTTGAACTGCCTTGTAAATAGTTGGACTGCCTTGTAAACAGTTGGACTGCTTTATACCCATTGAGTCTGCCATATAACTGAACACTTTTGTAAACAGCTGGGCTGATTTTTAACTGGCTTGTCTAATAAACAGCTGAACTGCCATAAACAGCTGACCTGTTTATACCAGATAAGCCTACTATATAACTGAATTGTCATAAACAGCTGGCCTAATTTATACGAGATTAGTCTACTATATAACTGAATTGTCATAAACAGCTGGCCTATATACAAGATTAGTCTACTATATAACTGAATTGTCATAAACAGCTAGCCTGGTTTATACCAGATGAGTCTACTATATAACTAAATTGTTATAAACAGCTGCCTGTTGTTAAACAGGTTAATGGCGGCTGGCATATAATCGACATATAAACAGCTGCTCGGCATAACAGCTACATCAAGCTTATTACAGCCAGACTGGGTAACAGCTGGATATAACTTCTGAAAAGGAAGTTTATAGAAGATAGATCATGTATGTGATATTTGAACAGGCTTATAAACTGTTGAACTGGCTTATAAACTGTTGAACTGGCTTATAAACTGTTAAACTGGCTTATAAACTGTTGAACTGGCTTATAAACTGTTGAACTGGCTTATAAACTGTTGAAATGGCTTATAAACTGTTGAATTGGCTTATAAACTGTTGAACTGAATTATAAACTGTTGAACTGGCTTTTAAACTGTTGAAATGGCTTATTAACTGTTGAACTGGCTTATAAACTGTTGAACTGGCTTAAAAACTGTTGAACTGGCTTATAACACCATATGATGTATGTATGTGGACACATTAGGCTGAGAGGTTATAAAGGTAGTTTCTTAATTCCTGCATGTCGGGTTCAGAAGCTTCTAAGATATAGTGGCTAGATGCTTGCCTGCCTATCCGAAACTCATGGATTCAAATCTAAATGGAGTGGACTATTAACTCTTTGAGTCCCAAGGAACGCATCATACGTTCATGGCTTCCTACCCATAAGCCCAATGAACGCATAATGCGCCGATTTTATGACTTTATTTACTACTCCCTGGGCCTGTGATGCTAAATCCCCTGGGACTCAAAGAGTTAAATTATCTTGGCTGCCAGGTCGACACACCCTAAAATGGGAACCAGGTGAAGTCCTGGAAAGTTGCCCATCACCCTCTGAGTGTCGACTGGGCTATAAAATATAGGTCTAGCCTTCTGGGCCCAGTACGCCTAAGGGCACAGAAAAGGATTCTATAACATCAGCTTAAATTCAGCTACAGATAATGTGGCGTCAGACCGGGTTGATTTCTGCAATAGTATATGCATCAAACTGATCAGAAACCAAGTGCAAACTCGTTCATTCATTCATTGGCACCTTTCCATCTTTCCAGATGATAGTGTTATATTGCGCTATGAGGGAGCATGGGACTCACAGTCCATGACGATGGCAAATGGGACTAGCAAGACCCGCCCGCATTAAGAAAAGTCTTCCACAGTTATAGCATAGGATTTCAGGACGGTTGTTGTCAATATTTGTGTTTAGTCTGTTTCTTCTCAGCTATTATCCTTTCTGCAATCATTTCTTCCTTCATTCTCATTCCCTTCCTAAATGGCAAGGGCAAACTACCTAATGTGAAATTGCCAGGAAATCCAGAAACAGCCAGAGGATGCTGGGAGTGATTTATGAGGTCCTGTAAAGGATATACAACTGACATACGATGAAATGCAGCTGGACAACAGACTTATAGTAGCTGATCTGACACAACAGCTGATCCGACACAACAGTTGAGTTGACACAACATTTGATCTGACACAACAGTTGATCTGACACAACAGTTGAGTTGACTCATAAATAGCTGGTCTTATTTTTAACACGGCTTCTGATTTATATCAGCCAGTCTGATTTACAACAGATGGGCTGAGCTATTAAAAGCTGATTGTGATTTTTTAACAGTTGGGCTGATGATTGTGATATTTAACAGTTGGGCTGGCTTATAACAACTGATTTGGTTTATAATGTCATAATATTATTAATCATTTATAATAGTCAAGTAGAAGAAAAGGACGCTTTTCTACACTTTCAGCCATATTGGGAATATAGGGCTAGACCAAGAAATTTTGTTTTAGATCAGACAGCACTCAGTGGCTGGTGATGTCAATATCCAACGACTGCCTTTACTTCCCATGCCTCTACCTGGTATAAATTGTGGGCTGGGCTGACCTCAGATCCAAGGATTATTTTTAAGGAGAAAATATTTTGGGGCTGAACCCATGATCTTCTGATCCGCAGGCGAGAAAAGCCATTAATAATAACTGAACTAATTTATGCAAGATCATCATCATGGTCCCGTAACGCTGTGTTGTTTGGTCACCTGTCGCTGTTGACTGTCTGATCAGTTTCCCCACACGTGTTTTGGTCGGGCGCAGTGGACATGATTTTTTGCGTGTCTGAAGTCTACGCAGCAAGCCCAAATCTGTACCCATATCTGTTTTGGTCGGCCTTGCCTCTTATCCTCATTCAAGCCCTTTATTATAGCTTTGAAATTGATTTAACAACTCAACTGATTTATATAATGATTGGACTAATTTATATGACAGCTGAACTAAATTATATAACAACTCAACTAAGTTGTGTAACCGCTGAACTAATTTATATAACACTTGAACTAATTTGTATGAAAACTTAACTAATTAATTAAATAACCACTGAACTAATTCATAAAACAACTGAACTAATGTATATAGCAACTGAACTAATTTTATACAAATTTAACTAATTTATAGAAAAGCTGCAATGATTAATTACAGCTGAATTGAATATATAACAGCTTGACCGTTAAAAATTCAAGACAGACATTTAAAAGATGTTTTTGTAATTAGATAACAGCCCTTTTTTTAGCACATAACAGCTGTCTCTGTTATACTCACTTGACAAATTTTAATCCTTTGTAATGCTTCTTCCTCCATCTATTACTGTACATCTTATTAATATCAATGAAATATACCTATTCATATGATTATATAGTCAGTTGACATACTGTTTATGTTATAATATACTCACTTGATATATTTAATCTGTTGTCATGTTCCATCCTCCATCTATTACTATTGTACATCTGATTTGTATCAAGGAAATATACCTGTTCATATTATTATTATTATTTTTTGACAGATAACTAATATTTTATTGTTATTAAGGAAATATACCTATGCATGTAATATTAATATCACCATCGATATATAACTAAATTTTATTGTTATCACATAGATATACCTATGTATACAATTCTTTGAAGTAAAAATATATAAATATATTTTAAAAATTGTTTTTAAAAATTTTTTATGCTACGTTAAATGCTGAGTGAAATTTCACATTCTCTCAGTGTGGGTTCCATGGCTTCTTTTGTGGAGAAAACAAGAAAAGACCCGCTCCCCAACAAGTATGTTGTAGGAGTTGAGCGCTTCCTTCCAAGTCAGAGTGCATCTGCCCGAGCAGCAAGGAACAATCACCTGCAAACAAATAAGCCTAAAAAATGGATGTACACGCAAAACTCAGGCCCTGGCCAAAGTCCAGTTGAACAAACATCCAGAATTTTCTGGTGGAGCTTACAGCCGGTAAACAAAGAAGAAGAAGAAGAAGACATTTCAAACTCAGCTGTACATTTTATTCTCGCTTCTGTTTGTACTTTTATGTATGCCATTTGTATACGTAAATACAGTTATAAAGCATATTACCCAAATTCTGTTGTCAGTGGAAAGCACATCATCATTATTATGTTATGCCGTTATACGTCACCTAGGGTTTGCAGTCTGTTTTTCTATATCATTCTATCCTGTGCTGTGCCTTCAATATTATGGATATAATCTGGTCCAGCATCTTTGGCCTCCCAAGTCGGAGTTTATTTTAGAGTTTCTCTTGGATGTCCTTGTTTCCTCAATCCATTTGTTTCTCTCTGAAGTGCCTGTTAGGTTAATCTCTGCTCGCTTCTTCTCAAGATGATTCCAGCATTGTGCCACCCTCTTTGTCTTATACCTGTTGATACCGGTGGTTGTCCAGACATTTCTCTTATTTCAAACTTTATTTTCGAAGGCTTAAGAATTGAGCACTCAGGTCCATCTACCATTCTGTAATATGCTCAGCGTGACTACTATCGGTTTGAAAACACATTTCAATGCATGTCCTTCTCTATTTAAGAACATATAAAAGCACAGCTAGATTTTGCTTTTATTGCGTCGATTATACAATTATTTTTTCTACGTACGGAAAAATATGTGGCACCTTGCAGACAGGAGAGGCCAAGAAAAAAAAAATGTTAAATAGTTTACAATTATGGTATAAATGGGCATCTATATAAAAATGATTCACCCTAGGAAACTGCAAACCCAGCAGATCTGGTAGGATTCAGTTCCACTAAAAGCCACTTATTTAGCATTTTAAGCGAACTGGTACCGGGACACTTAATTAATGCCATCAGTTGTGTTTGCACCTATGCAGCATATAGAAGGTCAGGATATGAATATATTTGCTAAAAATAACATTTAATAAGGTTTTCTTGTGAACCAAATGGCTTTATTAAAGCCATGCTGATGTCAGATTTTTCCATAGCCTCAGTGATTAAGGTCACAGAGTGAGTCACTAAATAAATTTCTTAAAGGCCTCAGGGGATGTATTCCATTTAGTGCTTCACTGTGTTCATGTGAATTGATTATACCCATTATATATCTTTATATATTTTGAAATTTAAAAAAATTAATATTTGTTTAAACATTTAATGGTGACCTGTGTAAAAGGGTTGTTTTTAAAGGGTTTGTTTAAATAGTTCTCATGGGTTCATGACCAGTTATGTTTAGCATTCGTAAGGTGACAGGTTTAAGAATGAATGCAGAAGAAGAAGAAGCAGTAATAATTAGACATAAATATTTTTAAAAATCTTAATTACATCAAACAGTTGAAACAGTAAAAACAGTAATTATAGTAAACGTTGTGTTACATTATATAGATATTACTCCATACAGTATTTTCTCTGTCTTCAGTACCAAGCTTTCATTAAAATTTCTTTGCTATGTGACCTATACTTAATGTTTATTTGTTAATAAGATTCCTCGGTTTATATTTGAAAACATGAACAACAGATTGCACATATCTTTGTATAGCTTATTTTGCTGCATCTTGTCAGGTTCCTGCGGGAAATATTGTTTCAGTTTTTTTTGTGTTGCGTTTTTCTTCCACTGTGATCACGATATTAAACAACACAATTTTCTCTGCTTGTATGGCAGGTTGCTATTATTATATTTGTACTCATATTTTTTCCAGTTGTTTGCTGAGTACTGTACTTTTATCTGTTATTAAGTGGTGCTCTTTTGTTGATTGTTATAATTCTAACATTTGCTGAATGCTGTACTTTTATCTTTTTCTAAATGCTATACTTTTATCTTTTTTATATGCTGTACTTTTATCTTTTGTTGAATGCTGGGATTTTACCTTTTGTTGAATGTGGTACTTTTATCTTTTGATGACTGTTGTAAATTTATCTTTTGTTGATTACTGTACTTTTATTCTTTGTTAGTTGCTGTTCTTTTATCCTTCATTGATCGCTTTACTTTCGTCATTTGTTGGTTGCTGTACTTTTCAAAAAGAATCATTTGTTGAATGCTTTACTTTTATCTTTTGTTGATAGTTGTACTGTTATCTTTTGTTGATAGTTATACTATTATCTTTTGTTGATAGTTATACTGTTATCTTTTGTTCAGTGGTGTACATTTATCAAAAGTTAACATAGAACATGTCTGAGACAGATGGGTTTAGCATAATACTTTCATGTAATACACAATACACATAATACATTCAATGCATTCATCTCTGAGACCAAAGGAGATAACATAATATGTGTGTGAGACAGAAGGAGTAAACATAATACGTGTGTGAGACAGAAGAGACATAAAGCGTTTGCATAATACATGTGTGAGACAGAAGGAGTTAACTTAATACATGTGTGAGACATAAGTAGTTAACATAATACATGTGTGAAATGAATGGAATTAACATAATACATGTGTGAGAATTATGGAATTAACATAACACATGTGTGAGACAGATGGAGTTAAGATAATACATGTGTGAGACAGAAAGAGTTAACATAATACATGTGTGAGACACTAGGAGTTAACATAATACACGTGTGAGACAGAAGGAGTCAACATAATACATGTGTGAGACAGAAAGAGTTAACATAATACATGTGTGAGACAAAAAGAGTTAACATAATACATGTGTGAGATTAATGGAATTAACAACACATTTGTAAGACAGTTGGAGTCAACATAATACATGTGTGAGACAGAAGGAGTCAACATAATACATGTGTGAGACAGAAGGAGTTAAAATAATACATGTGTGAGACAGAAGGAGTCAACATAATACATGTGTGAGACAGAAAGAGTTAACATAATACGTGTGTGAGACAGAAAGAGTTAACATAATACACGTGTGAGATTAATGGAATTAACATAACACATTTGTAAGACAGATGGAGTCAACATAATACATGTGAGAGACAGAAGGAGTTAACATAATACATGTGTGAGACAGATAGAGTTAACATAATACATGTGAGAGACAGATGGAGTTAACATGATACATGTGTGAGACAGAGTTAACATGATACATGTGTGAGACAGAAGGAGTTAACATAATACATGTGAGAGACAGAAGGAGTTAACATAATAAATGTGTGAGACAGATGTAGTTAACATAATACATGTGTGAGACAGATGGAGTTAACATAATACATGTGAGAGACAGAAGGAGTTAACATGATACATGTGTGAGACAGAGTTAACATAATACATGTGTGAGATTAATGGAATTAACATAACACATTTGTAAGACAGATGGAGTCAACATAATACATGTGAGAGACAGAAGGAGTTAACATAATACATGTGTGAGACAGATAGAGTTAACATAATACATGTGAGAGACAGATGGAGTTAACATGATACATGTGTGAGACAGAGTTAACATGATACATGTGTGAGACAGAAGGAGTTAACATAATACATGTGAGAGACAGAAGGA